>CM073533.1:14187500-14787500 GCA_037074615.1 Leucaena leucocephala
GGGCAAGTGTTGGCAAGATGTGGGCAAGTGTATGCATACCCAGTGCACGCATGTGCATGGTGGCGGCAAGTTTGGGCAAGGTACGGGCAACCTTGTTTAATGTATAGGCAAGCTCTTTCAATGTATGGGCAAGTGTTGGCAACATGTGGGCAAGCTCATCCACAGCGAGGGTCTCACCAAGGACACGTGCCTTTGGGGGTTGGGGCCCCTACTGCTGGTCAACAAGTGGGCGGTGGGCGCATGCGTCGTTTCAAGCCCAGATTCCTCTCGTACTAGGTTGAATTATTATTGCAACACTGTCATCAGTAGGGTAAAACTAACCTATTTCACGATGGTCTAAACCCAACTCACGTTCCCTATTGGTGGGTGAACAATCCAACACTTGGTGAATTATGCTTCACAATGATAGGAAGAGCTGACATAGAAGGATCCAAAAGCAATGTCGCTATGAACGCTTGGCTGCCACAAGCCAGTTATCCCTATGGTAACTTTTTTGACACCTCTAGCTTCAAATTTCGAAGGACTAAAGGATCGATAGGCCACACTTTCACGGTTCATATTTGTACTGGAAATCAGAATCAAACGAGCTTTTACCTTTTTGTTCCACACGAGATTTCTATTCTCGTTGAGCTCATCTTAGGACACCTGTGTTATCTTTTAATAGACGTGCTGCCCCAGCCAAACTCCCCACCTGACAATGTCTTTGACTTGAATCGGCCCGCCCTTAGGTCCAAAAAGAGGGGCAGTGCCCCTCTTCCAATTCACGAAATAAGTAAAATAACATTAAAAGTAGTGGTATTTCACTTTCGTCATTCTCGGCTCCCACTTATCCTACACCTCTCAAGTCATTTCACAAAGTCAAACTAGAGTCAAGCTTAACAGGGTCTTCTTTCCTAGCTAATTTTGCCAAGCCTGTTCCCTTAGCTGTGGTTTCTCTGGATAGTAGACAGGGACAGTGGGAATCTCGTTAATCCATTCATGCGCGTCATTAATTAGATGATGAGGCATTTGGCTACCTTAAGAGAGTCATAGTTACTCCCGCCGTTTACCCATGCTTGGTTGAATTTCTTCACTTTGACATTCAAAGCATTGGCCAGAAATCACATTGCGTCAACATCCGCAGGGACAATAACAATGCTTTGTTTTAATTAAACAGTCAGATTCCCTTGTCCGTACCAGTTCTGAGTCGACTGTTTGACACCTGGGGAAGGGACCCCGAAGGGCCCATTCCCAGTCCATCCCCCGACCGGCACGCGGCAACCTGCTCTCGCAGCGTGACCAGCTCGAGCAGTCCGCCGACAGCTGACGGGTTCAGGGCTGGGACTCCAGTGCCCAGCCCTTAGATCCAATCTTTTTCCTAAGGTTATAGATCCATTTTGCTGACTTCCCTTACTTACATTATTCCATTGACCAGAGGTTGTTCAGCTTGGAGACCTGATGAGAATACGAGTACGACCGGTCGTGGGAGGCACTCAGTCCTCCGGATTGACCATCTATCTGAGGATGGTAAGCGGTACTAAATCTGAGAGTAGTGTCAATTTCTTTATGTAAAGCTCGCCAAAAGTTTGATGTAAACTGAGGATCTCTGTCAGAAATGATACAACTGGGAATACCATGTAGTCTAACAATCTCTTTTACATATAGTTTTGTTAGCTTCTCAAGAGAATCCTTTTAATTGATTGCCAGGAAATGAGCTGACTTCATTAATCGGTCAATTACCACCCATATAGCATCATGCTTAGTAGGAGTCATGGGCAGTCCTTCAACAAAATCCATGGCAATGCATTTGTTCCCTAGATGTACTGTATACTTGCTTTTATGTGCCTCCTCTAGGATCTTTTCTCTCAATCCCATTGCATTGGGAATATATGGTCGCCCTCTAAATCTTAGCAATCCATCTTGGGACACATCAAAGTTTTTAGTTTCCCTTCTTTCTAGTTTACCTTTGAAAATCTCAGCAAACCTATCCTACTCTTGAGCCTCTTTTATCTCATCCTTAATGAAAGCTTTAATCTGCGTTCCTCCATAAGAACTTTCTGATGTCTGCATTTGATACAGAGGACTCCAATCTCGTACATCTTCTATTAGTTCTAACTCTTTAATCATGAGACTATCAACCTGTACCACCTTTCTAATCATGGCATCGGCCACTACATTAGCTTTTCCTGGATGGTATTTGATCTGGAAATCATAATCCTTCAGAAATTCCATCCATCTCTATTTCCTTATGTTCAATTCTTTCTAATCTTACAGATACTTCAAGCTTTTATGATCACAATATAGTTCTATGGTAGCTCCATACAAGTAGTGCCTCCATATCTTGAAAGCATAAACTACCGCTGCAAGCTCCAGATCGTGAGTGGGATAATTCTCTTCATGTGGCTTTAACTATCGAGAAGCATAGGCTACCACTCGTCCCTGCTGCATCAGCACACATCCCAACCCTAGCTTGCTAGCATCAGTATAGACTACAAAAGTTTAAGTTGGGTATGGAATAATCAGTACAGGAGTCATGGTTAATCTCTGCTTTAATTCATGAAAACTAGCCTCACACTTCTCATCCCACTTGAACTGCTGATTCTTTCTAGTCAGCTTGGTTAATGATAGAGCAATTCGAGAAAAGTCCTTAATAAATCTTCTATAATACCCTGCTAAGCCCAAAAAACTTCTTATTTCTGTCACTGTCCTTAGTTGTTCCCAGCTTAGCACTACTTCAACTTTGCTAGAATCTATAGCTACCCCTTTGTGGGATATGACATGACCGAGAAATTTGACTTCTTGAAGCCAAAACTCACATCTACTAAGCTTAGCATAGAGTCATTTCTCTTTAAGAGTACTAAGAATAATCCTCAAATGCTCTTCATGCTCTGCAGCCGATTTGGAGTACACTAAGATATCATCAATGAAGACTACCACAAACTGATCTAGATAAGGCCTAAAGATTCTGTTCATGTAATCCATGAAAATTGCAGGCACATTCGTCCGACCAAAAGGCATCACTAAGAATTCAAAATGTCCATAGCGAGTCCTGAACGCATTCTTTGAAATATCATCTGCTTTGATTCTGAGTTGGTGATAACCTGATCTTAGATCAATCTTAGAGAACAGGCTTGCTCTAACCAACTGGTCTAGCAAATCATCAATTCTGGGAAGAGGGTACTTATTCTTAACTGCAATCATATTTAACTCCCGATAATCAATGCACAATCTGAGATTACCATCCTTCTTTTTGACAAATAACACTGGAGCATCCCACGGAGAGACACTAGGTCGGATGAAACCCTTATCTAATAGCTCCTCTATCTGCTTTTTAAGTTCAATCATCTCATTGGAAGCCATATGATATGGGGCTTTGGATACTGGTCCAGCTCCAGGTATAATGTCAATTGCAAACTCCACTTTTCGTTCTGGAGGCAATCCCTGAATCTCCTTTGGAAAGACTTTGGGAAATTCTTGGACCACTAGAATTGCTTAAATTCCTTCTTCTACTTCTGGTTGGACAGAAAAGAAGACCATATATCTCTAGCATCCTTTTCGTAAACATCTATATGCCTGAGCCTCTATCAGGAAATTCAGTTTCACTTCTGGATTCACATTTGTAGTTTATAGACAACGAACTAGAGTTTTGTTCTTACAATCCAGCATTACATTATTGGCAGACAACCAATTCAATCCAATTATGACATCAATTTCATGAAAGGGCATACATATTAAGTCAAGAGTAGTACAACAACATTCATATCGAATGACACTATTTAGGCAGACATCTGACCTAACTACTTTAGCATTTGTAGGAGTTATGACACATATGGCATAATGCAGCTTGCTAATTGTAAGGCCCAAATGTTTAGCACATTCATAAGAAACAAAGGAATGACTTGCACCCGAATCAAACATAGCAATCACAGCATGATTATTAAGATAGATGATACCTTGGATCATCTCGGGTGATCTCCGTGCATCTTCCCTTGTTAACGCAAACACTCACCCTTGAGTGCGTGGCCTTTGATCATTAGCAGCTTGTGGATAGTTCCTGGAGAAATGTCCATGTTTCTCGCATGTGTAACAGACGTTTTGCCCTAGCAAGCATGGTCTATCTCTATGACTTTTTCCGCACTTGTCGCATACTCTGAACCTCATATCTTTGTTATTTATGTTACCCCGATAGTTTCCTCTGCTAGGCTTTCAGTTCTGCTACCACTGTCTTTTCCTTTTCCTGTTATAGTCACTACCACTGGCTGTATTTCTATGCTAGTTAGGTCTCTCAGAAGCAGCAATCTCTCCACTCACCAATCTCATCAGCATCCTGTGATTCAGACTATTCTAAACAATTCTGCAGGCCTCTACTGCTTTATTGAACTGATGGTACTGTTGAGAGGTCATCTTATCCTTTAAAGTAGTATTTAATCCCCTGATCATCCTCTCTGTCATCCAACGTTCATCATCTACCTGTCATAGGTAGGTGGAATACTGGGAAAGACGGATGAACTTTGCCAAGTATTCGTCAAATGATTCTTTTTCTCCTTATCTCAGTACAAGGAATTCTGCTTCTCGTTCATCTCGCACTGACTGGGGAAAATACTTCTCATAAAACTGTTCAAGGAATACTTCCCACGTGATAGGAATGTGTCTGGCCTACAATACTAGCTCTGTGTTCTTCCACATCTGTTAGCATCGCTTTCTAGCTGGTAGATTGCCATCTGTGCTTTACTCTCAGATGGACAACCCAGTACCTTGAAGATTTTCTCTAATCTGCTGATCCAATCCTCCCATTTCTGTACATCGAATGTTCCTTCGAACGTCAGAGGACTATGCTTACAGAACTTAGCCATCCACTATTGAATACCATTAGGATCTACTGTCTGTCCTGTCTATCTCGGCGATTCTGTTGCTTGTTGAACCATCTCTGGTTCCGTATTAGTTATACCAGCAAATTCTGGCTACAGTAAGTTCTCTTCCACTTCTGCTACGGTCGCTTCTATGGCAGCATCCCTTTCCTGTTCACTCCTTGCTTGAGCAGCACTTACTTCCTCTATCAGCTTCTGCTGCTGTTTCAGCCATTCTAGAATAAACTGATTAATGTCTCCAGCATTTTGGGGTTCACCCGAAGAACTAGCTCTTCTTGTTCTTACCATTTTGTTTTACTATCGTAATTGGAAATAGGAAAGGAATATTATAATTAACATACTTTATATTTCATTCAAAACATAGCATACAACAAGTTTAACAACATCACATAAACTTTTCTTAACATACACACATACATGTACTATGTCATTACTAGTATGAGTACATAGATTACAGCAACATTCATACATACATCTATTACATTATGTTTCCTCATAGTGGATCCTAATGAACTCTCCTATCATATAGATCCAATCATGGATATTCTCAAAGGGTTTCTCTTCAAAGTACTGATCTAGCCATTCTCTCCATGTTGTTGTAAGAGGCAAAATATCATCCATGATGTTAACTCAAGCTTCTACGGTAAGGGTATCTGGATCATATGCTCGATAGGCCTCTCTTACTCTTGCTATGAAATCTTTATAAACTCTATAGTCTTGATCCACATCTCTAATCAACATCCTTCCTATCTCATATAGCTGCTTCACAAGTTCCACAGCTTTCCTAAAATGTTCTTCATCCATATCCTCCTCAGGGGTTAATTTAATTATCTGATGGTTACCCAGATATATCTGTACCATTAACTTCTTAGTTCCACTTGGACCTGGAATATCTGTAAGGAATTGGAAGACACACAGTGAAAATTAATTAAAAAATTTTTCCATTCCTTGCCAGGATCTACCGTATGTGTTTAAGTCAAGTAGGAAGAAGCATTACCCTCAGTGTTTCTTAGCGACTTCCACAGCTTCTCTCCACGGCTGGTGATCTCTTTCCGATTGCAAGAAGACGTCTACAGCTTCTCTCTGTGGCTCGTGCTCTCTTTCTGATCGCGAGAAGTCGACGCCTCAGGTCGGCTTCCTCTACTAGTATCCACACGAACAGCGTTCCAACCACGAATGACGTGCTAGCGTCTCCTGTCCCTCCAAGGCTTTCTCAAGAGTTCGTCCTCTCCGTCTCTACCTCAGCAGTTTCTTATCTGCAAACCTTTTGCAGATTCTGTTCGGCCTTTTGTGTTATGTGTTGCGTACAAAACGTAGCTCCTAAAATCAGATATATAGGATGCTCTGCGTTTTTCTCAACTGAATTGGATTTTGGAATTAATCTATATTAAATCCGAGTACAATATCACATATTGTATAATTTGATAAGAAACTAATTAAATAAATAATGTTTATATTAAAATCCGTCCCACAGATTTAATTCACCTATTTATTTAATTTAAATAAAGATAAGATTGGACTGTATTTGATTTATTCTTATAAATCAAATTTGAGATATCCTATCAATTTGAATTTCAAATTCAAACGTGATAGAGATTTAATTTATCCGTATAAATTAAATCCTATATATCCCTTATATATAATATATATACGAATTTATATATATACGAATATAAATATAAATAAATATATACATCAACCCTGGATCATTCATTGAATCTAGACACGTCTTAGATTCAATGAATCTGGACATCATAGCTCGTGTTGGGCTATTTTGTGTGCGACCCTGTAGGCCCATATAAAGTTGGCAGTGGGCCATTTGCTATACTAGCCCACAAGTCGCAAGCGGTCTCTAGCAAGACATAACAACTACCCAAATCATATGAGAATCGATAAACGATGTAACCTTTATACAACCATATTATGTCCCTTCTGTCACGCGATATTTTGGTCATGGATGAGGCATGGATAATGTCATCCTCCTATTCCTGACCGTTACTTTCTCGATCCCTGAGTAGTCTGACTATAGAAATGGAACTACCTTTCCATTACAGTATGCCATATATTTCTCAAACTCACTCATTGAGGGGCCCAGTAATATCTCTCTACGAATGTGAGGGACAAATTCCATCTTGACCATTCACATTCCTCCGCATGAAAAACCACTAAGCCCGAACACAGTCTTTATGATCACTCGGTCAAAAGTGACTTTTGACTAGGCCAAAGCTGAGCGTTTGTCATGTAGGAATCCATGATGATCTCAGGTCAAAGGGCATAGTGACATGGTTTGTATATGAGAGAAGATTATGACGTAACCCATGCAACTCTCTCATAGCGGGTTGGTCCAACACCTTGTACTCTTACATGTGCATATGACTTTAATTTATATCTCTATACATCTTCAAAGTCATACTGGTCTTATTTCATCTCTGCTCCCGCACAGATGACCGACCAGGGACATTTAGGATAAGATCATGAATTATCCAAGGATGGTCATCACAGTAAACATGCAAATAATATGATAACACAATTAATAAATTCATAAATCAATAATGTTCATAAGACAATGATTGGCCCCTAGGGCACATTTTCCAACAATATCTACCTCATCTGCCTGCCTAGGCACAGGGTCTGTTGCACCCCCAATATAAGAGTAACCCACATCAAATTGTTCCTCTTGAGGGTCTATCATCATTATCCATTTTATTTGATCCGACTAAGGGGCTAACTAACTTGCCCAATTCTGACTTACTACTAGCATCTTGGATGTTGATCAGCGGGGGAAGACCAAACTCCGGATCATGTATGAAAATATCTATCTCTTCTGAGTTCCACCCTGATCTATCAGAACTATAAACTGTAGGTCTAGGGTCCCCCTGGTTCACTGTAGTCTCTGATGTTCTAGACTCAGTCATTGGTATCCTGCAACAATTAACTTATGGTCAATTATGCAGATAGTTACTTATGTATCAGTCTATAAATAATCTAATCAGAGTATTGCCTAAGCCAGAATCCTTTTCTCTGATACCAAAATATTATATCCTTACTTTTAACCTCAATTATACTCCATTAGAAGTGATTGGAACCAATTACATGATCATTTGCTTTGAAAACATCCATTTTTAAAAGATTTGCTCTCGGGTACTGTTCACTTTTACTGTTCATTTGGTAATTCTAGAACATGTACCCTACTTTGAAAATTCATAATTAATTGTAAAAAAAATCAAAATAATGTGGTTCCAATTTCTAATGAAAGCTCTTTCATAAATATTTAAGGGAAAAATATGAAAGTGAGGTTCTCTTATTCACACAAAATCAGTTTATTGATTAAAAATCACTATTCATTGGGTAAAATATGGAAGTTCCAGTTTCTTTGCCTTAACTTTAAAAATTCATTTCTCTCTAGTTACTTATCTAAATGAACCGTGTTACCTATAGAATTAAATCTCTAGATGTCCTCTTTAAGTTCACAAATTTCATAGAAAAATTTGTTCATTTGATATATGAAATCATCGCGTGAATGTCACTGACTCTAATCGTTTACTTTATCTCAATTCCAGATTTTAGTTCCAACTTTAGAAAATCATAACAATTCGGTTACTTATCCAATTAAGGCGTTATTGGTGTCCATTTAAATCTCTATATCTTATCTACCTTCACACCAAATTTCAGACTAAAACTCATTGAGTTACACATCAAAATCATCATCACATCACGATGGCCTCACAATAGAGTTACAGAAACATACACCATGCATGCTAGCATATCATCCCATAGTGTCATGTGAGTCATATAACTTATTATACAAACTGAAGGTTTTGGGCATACCTGGAATCCTTTGCTTGACTCACTAGATACCCACACATAACTGGAGCACCCTGTATGGACTCTGGTTCATTTTCACAACAAATGCACCAAAAGGAGAAAGAAGCAGAGCTTCAGAAACAGATGAGAAGGAAAAAAACGTTTTATGCAACAACTCTGATTCTCTTCTGTTTGTGTATGCATATATATAGCTTGTGGGGAGGGGAGTTAGATAACCGTATCTAACTCCCTCATTTTCAAATTCAAATGTTCCCTCCCCTGCTTCTCACGGTTGGGTCTGATCCACCATAGGTGGAACACCCATTTCCTAACATCTCCCACTCACATGGTAGATTAGTTATTGTGGCTCCAATCTCATTTTTCTTTCTTCTTTCATACCAGGTGCTTTGTCGTGACTGTATAGGCATGACGTCTTCTGTTGGGCATTTCTACTAGAAATCCTCTTTATAGAGATCAGCATAAAGCAACCATTTAGTGCAGCTCGATCAAATAAATTATGGTGCCTGGAATGTCCTAGATTTGCCCATATACACTTTTCTCATGGCTAATATAATCCCTCTTGAGTTAGTATATAACTCATATAGCCTCCACTTATGCATAGTATCCACACTTATGAAATTAACAAAATAATATCACAAGGGACCGGTCACAGACACTAGCATGGATATGTATATTCTGGCAATTTTTCTTTCGCCCATATATTATTTTGATATGAATCAACCGATTTCCTAGCATAATACCTTTGGTTCATATATAATTTGACCATAGGACATATACCAAAGTAGCAATCGCTGAAATATACCTCCATAATATTGTCAAAGTCAAAGGACATTAATAAAAGGATTATACCTTTCTGGAACTCACACAACAATGAAGCAGGGATTAATTCACTTGCTTTCTATTTGCGGTTCTTTAGCACATGTGGTATGAATCACATGTTACGGTGTTCATCTTATCCTTAAAGAGTGTATATCGTTTTGATTCTATCAATCATACCGTACAGACTTAAGTCTAGACACTCATAGTATCTAAACCCAAACTCTTCAATTATATTCACATAATATGACGTCAATTTTGAAGAATTTATCATCTGGCAACAAGTTTTATGGATGTGGGAATCAATTGTTCGACTCACTGCACTTTTAAGCCAAGGCAACACTTATTGTGTTTCTTCTCTACCATATCAGTACTCTTGCTGTTTTACTGGTGAACACATGTCTCATCTTTGAAAGCTTCTATAGCATCAAAGGGCGATTGTTCATGTGAGAGAGCTACCTTTTTCAACCTGTACGATATACTAGACATTGTATACTTTTACCAGATATATAAGTAATAATAAATAACATGATATCATCAATAAAAACAAAAGTATTACATACAGTCTGCAACTTTATATTTTTAATATGCCAATGGCTTTAACATGTTTCTCGAATATTTCTTTGCCTATTGGCTTGGTCAGGGGATCTGTAACCATACATTTGGTTGAAATGTATTGTACAGTTACAATTTTTTGTGCTATATAATGCCTCACAAAGTTATACTTTATATCAATGTGTTTGGTCTTACTGTGATACTTAGGGTCTTTTGTGTAGGCTATAGCTGTAGTATTGTCACAGTGTATCAACACCAGATTGGTACTCTCATTCCCAAATCCTAGGTGCTCTATAAATCTCTTCAGTCAAATAGCCTCTTGCGCTGCTGCAGTGCATGCCACAAACTCAGCTTCCATAGAGTGTAAAGCAATGCACATCTGCTTCTTGCTACTCCAACATATGGCACTGTTGTTAAGCAAGAAGGTGTATCCAGAAGTTGATCTTCGTTCTTCTTCATCACCGCCTACATCAGCATCGAAATATCCGATTAGGCGCAGATCGCTTCCTTGATAACACAACGCATAGTCAGTTATGCCCTTTAAGTATCTCAAGATCCTTTTCACTGCTTTGCAGTGTTTCTCACCAGGGTTAGACTGGAATCTGCTAATCAGCCCTATGGCATAACAAATATTTGGTCTTGTACACATCATTGCATATATCAGGCTACCAACGACACTGACATATGGAACTCTTTCCATTTGCTTTTTATCTGATTTAATTTTGGGACATATGTTAGAACTCAAGGCCACTCCAGTGGCCACAGGGATATCCATGAGTTTGCATTCACTCATATTGAATCGCTCAAGTATCTTATTGATATAATTCTCTTGTGAAAGAGTGATGATTCTCTTGGAACGATTCCTTCGAATCTTGACTCCAAGTATGTATTCTGCTTCACTCATGTCTTTCATCTCAAATTTGATAAAAGTCATTCTTTAATAGCTATCACATAGTCAAGACTATTTTTGGCTAATAGTATATCATCTACGTATAAGGATAATATCACAAGGGGAATCTGACTGTTTAATTAAAACAAAGCATTGCGATGGTCCCTGCGGATGTTGACGCAATGTGATTTCTACCCAGTGCTCTGAATGTCAACGTGAAGAAATTCAACCAAGCGCGGGTAAACGGCGGGAGTAACTATGACTCTCTTAAGGTAGCCAAATGCCTCGTCATCTAATTAGTGACGCGCATGAATGGATTAACGAGATTCAGTGGGGAAAGAAGACCCTGTTGAGCTTGACTCTAGTCCGACTTGTGAAATGACTTGAGAGGTGTAGGATAAGGGGAGCCGGAAATGGTGAAAGTGAAATACCACTACTTTTAACGTTATTTTACTTATTTCGTGAATCAGAAGCAGGGCACCGCCCCTCCTTTTGGACCCAAGGCTCGCCCCACATGGTCTATCGAATCATGGCTTTGGGTTCCCCTCGAGCAACGGCGCCGCCAAGCATCCTCTCGATGTAGCCTCGGATGTCCCTTTTTATTGCTTGGCATAGTCGGGGCGAGATGGGACCCTTATGCGTGGACCAGAAAAGCTGTCGAAAAGCCCCAAGTAACTCCAATATGTGTGGGCTATCAAGTTGGGTGTATGGTGGTTCGAACAGAAGGGTCTCATGGAACTCTCTTGGGTCGGGCTCCTCAAATAAACTCGCCGAAAGGCTTCCATTCTAGGCTTTCACTACCGGTTGCTTAGTAAGCTTGGGCATGGCGGGATCCTTGCTCTCGGGATGACTGTGTGGCACAACACGTGCGTGCCCCCATCTGCCTCTCTTTATTTCACGCACATAGCCCCGTCCCTCTCATGTGTTGGATTCCCTTTGAGCTCTGGCCATCAATAACGCTCAATCCTGGATGTCCCTTCTCCTTCTTGGTGTGGCTTGGACTCGATAGGAATCCTTCGCACGGGGTGGGGGTTGTTGTGGCACAACGGTGACGAGAAACCTTTGATGACAGATGTCCCTTATGTTCCCTTTCGAAGTACGCGAGTACCACGCTATCAGACGGGCTTCCCCTGAGTTTGTTTGAGGAGCCTGACCCAAGAGAGTTCCATGGGACCCTTATGTTCGAACCACCGTACACACAACTTGATACCCTACACATATTGGAGTTGCCCAAGGCTTTCCACCAGCTTTTTCGGTCCATGCCTAAGGGTTCCCATCTCGCCCCGATTATACCAAGCAACAAAAAGGGACATCCAAGGCTACACCGAGAGGATGCTTGGTTGCGCCATTGCCCAAGGGGAACCCAAAGCCATGATTCGACATACCATGTGTGTGAAGTCAAAGGAGACATATGGGAGCAAGTACCCAATGTGCATTTCATCCCGCCACACCCAAGCTTACTAAGCAATCAGGGGTAAAAAGCCGAGAACAGAAGCCTTTCCACGAGTTTGCTTGAGGAGTCCAATCCCATTAGAGTTCCATGGGTCAACAACGAGGTCACAAGTGCCTCATGTGAGCAAGAGCCCCGCCGCTCCCTAACCTGGGTTGTTGAAGAAAATCGTTATAACGGCTGTGGGTTTGGCCAAGTATCTCGCTCAGAGTAGGTAAAAGATCCCACCAGGTACGCGCCACCATACATCCCATTTGAATTCCCACATACTTAAGGGTCCACTGAAAAAGTCGATGAAAGAGTCACCGAGGGGTCCACATAAAACGGGTCGCAGTGATGCAACCTGTTGTGCCATAGCAACTATACCACAAGCGAAACACCCTGTACAAATCATAAGAAGGATTCCCATTAAGCCTAAGCCACCAAGAAAAAGAAGGGATATATGTATCGAGCGTTCTTGATGGCTGGAGCTCAAAGGGTGTTGGAAATCGTGCCCTAGGGGCCAATCATTGTCTTATGAACATTATTGATTTATGAATCTATTAATTGAGTTATCATATTATTTGCATGTTTACTATGATGACCATCCTTGGATAATTCATGATATTATCCTAAATGTCCCTGGTCGATCATCTATGTGGGAGCACAGATGAAATAAGACCAGTATGACTTTGAAGATGTATAGAGGTATAAATCAAAGTCATAAGCACATGTAAGAGTACAGGGTGTTGGACCGACCCGCTATGAGAGAACTGCATGGGTAACGTCATAAGCTTCTCTCATATACAAACCATGTCAATATGCCCTTTGACCTGAGATCATCATGGATTCCTACATGACAAAACGCTCAGCTTTGACCTAGTCAAAAGTCACTTTTGACCGAGTGATCATAAAGACTATGTTCGGACTTAGTGGTTTTTCATGCGGAGGAATGTGAATGGTCAAGATGGAATTTGTCCCTCACATTCGTGGAGAGATATTACTGGGCCCCTCGATGAGTGAGTCTGAGAAATGTATGGCCATACTGTAATGGAAAGGTAGTTCCATTTCTATAGTCAGACTACTCAGGGATCGAGAAAGTAACGGTCAGGAATAGGAGAATGACATTATCCATGCCTCATCCATGACCAAAATATCGCGTGACAGAAGGGACATGATATGGTTGTATAAAAGGTTACATCGTTTATCGATCCTCATATGATTTGGGTAGTCGTTATGTCTTGCTAGAGACTGCTTGCGACTTGTGGGCTAGTATAGCAAATGGCCCACTGCCAACTTCATATGGGCCTACAGGGTCACACACAAAATAGCCCAACACGAGCTATGATGTCCAGATTCATTGAATCTAAGACATGTCCAGATTCAATGAAAGATCCAGGTGAATGTATATATATTTATTTATATTTATATTCGTATATATATAAATTCGTATATATATATATATGAGATATATGATATTTAATTTATAAGGATAAATTAAATCCCTATCACGTTTGAATTCGAAATTCAAATTGATAGGATATCTCATATAAGAGATATTTATAAGATTTAATTTATAAGGATAAATTAAATCTCTATCACGTTTGAAATTCGAAATTCAAATTGATAGGATATCTCATATAAGAGATATTTATAAGATTTAATTTATAAGGATAAATTAAATCTCTATTACGTTTGAAATTCGAAATTCAAATTGATAGGATATCTCATATAAGAGATATTTATAAGATTTAATTTCTAAGGATAAATTAAATCTCTATCACGTTTGAAATTCGAAATTCAAATTGATAGGATATCTCAAATTTGATTTATGAGAATAAATCAAAAATAGTTCAGTCTCATCTTTATTTAAAATTAAATAAATGGGTAATTAAATCTGTGGGACGGATTTGATATTATTTTATTTAATTAGTTTCTTATAAAATCATACAATATATGATATTGTATTATTTTGGAATTAATATAAGATTAACTCCAAAATCCAATTCGGTTGACAGAGAAAAACTCATAGCATCCTATATATCTGATTTTAGGAGCTGCGTTTTAAAGTGAGAAACACACATAGAACATAGAAAGGCTGAAGGGGACTCTGCAAAAGGTTTGCAGATAAGAAACTGCCGAAATAGAGACGGAGAGGACGAACTCTTGAGAAAGCTCTGGAGGGACAAGAGACGCTAGCACGTCGTTCGTGGTTGAAAAGCTGTTCGCGTGGATACCAGTAGAGGAAGCCGACCTGAGTCGTCAACTTCTTGTGATCAGAAAGGGAGCACGAGCCGCAGAGCGAAGCTGTGAACGTCGTGACCGAAAGCTGTGGAAGTCGCTGAGGCACACTAAGGGTAATACTTCTTCCCACTTGACTTAAACACATACGGTAGATCCTGGCAAGGAATGGAAAAATTTTTAAATTAATTTCCGCTACGTGTCTTCCAATTCCTTACAAAGGGAATCCAACGCATGAGAGGGACGGGGCCATGTGCATGAAATCAAGAGAGGCGGACGAGGGAGCTCACGTGTCGTGCCACATAGTCATCCTGAGAGCAAAGATCCCACTATACCCAAGCTTACTAAGCAACCGGTGGCAAGAGCCTAGAACGGAAGCCTTTTCGCAAGTTTGTTCGAGGAGCCTGACCCAAGAGAGTTCCATGAGACCCTTTTGTTCGACCCACCGTAAACCCAACTTGATACCCCACACATATTGGAGTCACCCGGACCTTTCCGCCCATTTTTCTAGTCCATGCCTAAGGGTTCCCATCTCGCCCCTACATGCCAAGCAACAAAAAGGGACATCTAAGGCTAGGGCTGTGCAAAAAGCCCAGAGCCCACAAAGCCCGCCTAAGCCCACCCCAAATATGTCATACCCAGCCCGATAAAAAGTGGCCTAATGTAAAATGGGCAATTTTGGGCAGGGCCAATATTCGGGCCAGGTCAGGCATCGGGCAGGGGTTGTTGCCCTGCCCATTTGGCCCTGCCTAATTAATTATTTTTTTATATATCAAAATTTGTAAATTATATTATTTCACATAGAACAAATATGATAGATACTTGTGATTAAAGGATAATTTTACAAATATGAGTAGTCAAGTAGTTAAATGTATCATTTAAAATTTATAACTAAATTGATTTCTTTCTTTATTTTTTTTAAACTGTGGTAACCGTCATATATTTTTTTCAAATGGTTCATCTTTGTCAATTTTAGAGAGATTGATGCAAAGTTACAATTGTAAACTACTTATACTTCAATATTTTTTTATATGCTATAGATTTTAAAACTTTAATTACTATCTTATTTATTGTCTTATTCTTAGTAAATTTTGTATATTATTTAATTCTTGAAGACATATGAATATAGTATTATTTTATAAGTTCATAATTGCAGATTTTTTTTACAATATGAGCAGGGTATTATGACTTGGGCATGCCCAGCTCGCATATGCCCAGCCCGCTCATGCCCAACCCAAAATAGTTAGGGCTTTTATCGGGCAGGGCAGGGCATCTAGCTGAAAAATGCAGCCCATGTATTTTTTGAGCAGGGCACCGGGCAGGGGGGTTACCCTGCCCAACCCTGCCCATGCACACCCCTATATAAGGCTACACCGAGAGGATGCTTGGCGGCGCCGTTGCTCGAGGGGAACCCAAAGCCATGATTCAATGGACCATGTATGTAAAATCCCACACATTTAAGGGTCTACCGGAAAAGTCGCCGGCTGCTGCCCACCACCTTAGCGGTAGGGGGTGCAATGGTGGTGGTGCCTCCCATGTTCACTAGGCAAAAGGGCGTAGGGTCCCCTATGCATAGTGTGAACATGGAAGGAGGGAGTGGGGGCGCCCCACTACAATAGCAATATGAGCCTTTTCTCTTCTAGCACGAACATACATACTTTTTTTTCGAACGAAAACACTTTTTTCGGGCACCTAGAGATGGAATTTTTGTGTGATTTTTTGCAGCAATCTTTGGCATGATAAATGATGATGAAATGCCAAGTTTCATAATTTTTGGACACCCATAGAATATTTTATGAATTTTTTATTGCCAAAAATTGTCAATTTTGGGAGCCTTAGATCTCATGATCCGGGAGGAACCACCGCCGGCCGGACCTTCCCACATGTGGGGGGAAACATATATTAGTTAACTAAACCGTTAGATAAAAAATGTAAGGGGTAAATTTCATTTTGGTACGGAGGTGAAGTTTTCGTACTGTATAGGAACTTGCCAGGACCAGTCCTAGGCAAGTCCTGGACGTGCCAGGACCGATCCTAGATGTGTCAGGACCAGTCCTGGACGTGCTTGGACCTGCCTGGACGTGCTAAGACATGCCCAAAATATGCTAGGACCCTGTCCAAGCCTGCCAACACTTGCCCAGACCTTGCACCACTTTGCCCATTCCTTGCCAACACTTACCACGACCTTGCACCACCTTCTTAAACTAAAGTTTAGGCAAAAAAAACTTTTTAAAATCTCTTCAAGCTTCCAAATAGACCATCCTAAAAAAACCATTGTTCTAATCATTATGTCCTAATAATAATGCAAACTTAATTTTATCAAATATTTATTTACAAGTTAGCGTTACTTGTCATCAAAATATTTTATCACAAAACATTGAGGCCAATAAATTCTTCCTTTGTTTAATGAAAAAAATATTAAATTTCAAATAAATAATACTCCAAATTAAGGTTTAACCGGAAAAAAAATGTCATTTTTTTATTTAATCTGAATTATTAGTATTTTAGGGACATTGTAATGAAATCCTCTCCAAAATCGCCAAGACGTAGCTTTTCCTTCATGGTATGGCTCTCCCTATGCATCAGACTTCTTCTCCCACCATCAAAATTTTCTCTCATTCTCTCACCTCATGGCCATTTTTCCACGGATTTTCTTGTTGTTTCCCTCGAACCACCTTTCCTGTGAGTAGGAAGCTTTTGTATGTGAGGCAATACCTTCAACACCAACACCAACTGGCAATCAGAGCTTTCTGAGAATGGCAAGAATACGAGGAGGCCATGAAGCAGAAAGACCTCACAACGGCTCTGAGATTCTTGAAATCCACCGAAAATGAAAATTCAATTGCCCTATTTGATGGTTCTACTCCTCCTTCTGCGGCTGACTCCTTTGAGTCTTGGTTCCATGAGCTACAATTGTTTGGGCCTCAAAGGGATTGGGAGGTCCTAGACACGTGCTTGAATGCAGATAACATGAAGCTATTGGGTAATGCCTATAAGTTTTTGAAGGATAAGGATTTTCTGCCCAATTTTGGAAAATGCAGGAATATTGGTAAGTTTTTTTCCTGCTTTATTTTTTTTGGGTGGTGGTTATGTGGACCTGGAATTGTGGAAAAATGATTCAATTTATGCTCCAGTGTTTTACATTGTTATCTCAAGTTTATGAATCATGATTCAAGATAAAATGGTGCACGGTGGACCATTTGCTTATACAGCTGAAATATTTGTCAAAAATATATACAAATCTATTTTCCCCTCCTTTTGTGATTTAAAATTCCGATTCAATTGCCCTAGTTTAATTTTATTATTCAGTTCTAGTGCTTCATTAGTTCATTTCCCCACATTCTTTTATTGGTGTGATTTGGTGCTAGGAAGTAGGAACGTGGCGTAGGTCATAGAGATTTGTGAAGGTAACATCTGCGTAAAAGGCATTCAGCACCACTTTCTTTTGGGAATATGATCATAAGCAGGACATCGTCACATACACACATACACCTTTTGAATAATCAAGCTAAATATGGTAAAAAAGAGGCGATTGGCAATCTCTCAGACCGCCACTTGAACTATTGTTTGACAAGCAACTCACTCACTGTCTTTGTATCTAAATTGCATTTCCCCATATCCTACTAATGGTGTTAGGAGGGTGATGGTGAAAATATTACATGCTGCTTGTCCTCATTGTAGATGTCAGTGAAATCCCAGGTTCCTTCCCTTCTCCAGTAGCTCAAAATCAAGTCCTTCTTGGAATGTAAATCAACAAAAAAGCTGAATTTATCATACCAAATAACCAGCAAAGTCATACCATCTATAGTAAGATTTTTGTGGCAAAGGAAGCCTCCAAATGCTTGAAAATTATGCCCAAAAAGGAAAAAAGAAACAAATGAAAAGAAGTAAACATGATCCATCATGGAGTAGTACAACCAGAATTTTTGACTACAAAGTCAAAACTTCCCTAGCAGAACGCTGCCAAGTTGTTTCAAATATTAACCAGCTCTCTATCATGGCACTATAATATACATAAACCTTGAACCATAAACAACTTTAGTGGTAAAAAAATATAAAATTTTTCCATCCTGTTTTTTGTTGTTTGTTGTACCTCCTCCAGTGCTGATATATGATGGTTGTTATGTTATATTATTGAGTGAGCTGCAACATAAATACTTGATGACTTAAGGATAGGGAAGGCATATGTTTTTATTATTTGAAAATTGAGCATTCCTTTGGATTGTCGATCTTGTACCATATTTAAAGACCAGCTTTTGGTTCTAAATATAGCTGAAAATAATGTTTGCTGCTGTTGTTATTTTGAACCTTAATAAATTGGTGTGTATTAATAAAATCTGCTCTAACTAGTCAGCTGATCCAACTTTTGCTTATAATGTTCAGTGTTTCTAACTTTTCCTTTTTTCCTTTTCAATTTTCATCTTGTATAGTTCTAGATGGACCAAGGAACATTACCCTTGATGTTGTGAAGTCCTCAACTGGTTTAGAAGGTGCACAAGAATTTCTGACCAACAAATATTTTTTCCTAACTGTAAATGGCTCTAATTCTCACTTCAGTGGCCAGTATTAATTGTATCATGTTTGAATAAATAGTAGTTGCTGAAGTTGCCACTACAAAATGCAATGTTCTAAAACCTGGACGGGACCAGCCAGGTTGACCCAGTCACATAGCTGGTCCGGTCAAGGCTCCAACTCGGGGACATTTTGACTTGGGGTGACCTGGTTATAACCTGAGGCAACCCAGGAGTAACAGGGTCAAACTTATTTTTTTTAAAAAAAATTCTAAACTATTTTTTTCCGTTTTAGTAGATTTGGACTACCCTTAACTAAATTTATTACTTTAGCTTGTCACCATTTTGTGGATTTCTTATTTTATTTTTTGGATTACTAAATCAAATTACCATTAGCTATTAGTGATGTTTTATGGTTTTGTTATTTTGAAGATTTTAAAGGATTGTAAGATAAATATATATTCACGGGGACGATGATTGGTGTTGCTAAGGAGTTTGATGAACTTTATTACCTGAATGACTGTCATCCTGTACATTCCCTAGAACTAGTGAGATGGAGTTATGTCACAAAAGATTAGGGCATCCTAACTTTCATTATATGTGTAAAATGTTTCCATCTATTTGCTCAAATAAAAGTTCTGAATTTTATTGTGATTCGTGTGAATTGGCCAAACACCGTCGCACCTCTTTTCCTAGCACCTCTTATCACCCCTGAAAACCTTTTTCTTTGAACCACAGTGATCTGTGGGATCCATCTCGTGTTCCCAATCGCACTCAATCAAAATGGTTCATGACTCTGATTGATGATCATACCCGTGTTACTTGGGTCTTGCTCTTAAAGGATAAAACTGAGGTTTGCCAAACATTCATTGATTTTTACCATATTATTCATACTCAATTTGAAACAAAAATCCAAACTCTTTATACTAATAACAGTACCGAGTATTTCAATCATCCGCTCTCCATTTTTCTTAAAACCCATGATATCACTCATAAGAGCTCCTGCCCTCATAGTCCACAACAAAATGGGATTGCTGAACATAAAAATCGACATATCTTAGAAACTGCCCGGGCTCTTCTTTTTAGTAGTACTGTTCCTACCTATTATTGGGATGATGCTATTTTTACCGCTACCTTCCTAATCAACCGCATGCCGTGCAAGCCTCTGTCTTTCCTAACACCTCTCCAGGTTCTCCACCACCATTTCAACCTACCCTACCTTGAAAATACCTTACTTCTACCAGTTTTTGGTTGCACTACCTTTGTTCACCTATACCATTACCATAAACTCAACCCCAAGGCTATCAAATGCATTTACCTAGGGCTTGCGGTAAACCAGAAGGGGTATAAATATTTTGATCCTCTCTCTAAACGTCTCTAAGTTACTTGTGATGTCACCTTTCATGAAAACATTCCTTTTCACGCCTCGTCCTCGATCCAGGGGAGAATTAGAGTGAACCTCAAACTCAAACAGACACTGAATCCATATACTCTCAACTTGAACCTGACCGAATCTATATCCTTGAAGAAACTGTACATGAAGAGCCAAGTGAGAAAAACAGTAGTTCAAGGGGAGACACTAATAGGTGGGGACAAGTCTACACCTGCAGAAACATGGACATGACCGGTAATATACCTCAAGTAACTGACACAATCCAAGAGTCTGAGCTAGGAGCAGATCCTAACCATGAGAATGAACATCAAAATGAGGACCTTGACCTTCCAATCACAGTAAGAAAGCAACATGGTCCTGCACTAGACATCCCATAGAAAGGTTTGTCTTTTATCAGGCTTTGTCATCAAAGCATTATGCTTTTGTATCTCACCTTGATCAGATCAGGATATCGGCAAGTATAAATGAGGCCCTTGATAGTCCAGAATGGAGAAAAGTAGTGATGGCAGAAATGGAGGCTCTAGAAAGTAACAAGACATGGGAAGTAGTTGAGCTACCTAAAGGTAAGAAAGAAGTAGGCTGCAAATGGGTATTTACCCCAAAATATTGTGCTGATGGGACCCTTGATAAATATAAAGCAAGATTGGTGGCGAAGGGTTTCACTCAAATTTACGGCATGGATTACACAAAGACATTTGCACCAGTGGCCAAACTCAATACTATTAGGATCCTATTTTCTCTAGCTGCTAACCTAGATTGGCCTCTACATCAGATGGATGTAAACAATGCACTCTTAAATAGGGAGTTGAAGGAAGAAGTATACATGAAAATGCCTCCTGGGTTCCCCAAAAAAAGGAGAATCAAGTGTGCAGACTGAAGAAGTCCTTATATGGTTTAAAACAATCTCCCCGAGCCTAGTTTGAGAGATTTACTAGGGTACTTAAAACTCAAAGCTATACACAGGGACAGAGTGACCACACTTTATTCTTCAGACATCAAAATGGGAAAATTGTAATACTAGCAGTATATGTCGATGACATTGTTCTCACAGGTGATAATCCAGCAGAAATTGACAGGATCAAGGGGGCACTGAATAGAGAATTCTAGGTTAAAGACCTAGGGAAAATGAAGTATTTCTTAGTTATGGAAGTTGCTAGATCTACAAAGGGAATTAGTATCTCGCAAAGAAAATACATACTAGATCTTTTAGGAGACACAGGTATGCTTGGTTGCAGACCAAGTGATAGCCCTATATGAGCTGATAAAATCAGGGATACTGAAGACTTAAGGAAGGTTGTAGATATGGGGAGATACTAGCGCATGGTGAGTAAGTTAATCTACTTATCTCATACTCAACCAGACATCGCTTATGCTATCAGTGTGGTAATCCAACATTCACATGACCCCAGACAAAGACACTTGAACGAATTTTACAGGATTCTTAAATACTTGAAGGGCTCCCTTGCGCTAGGCTTGTTATTCAAAAAATCTGACAAAAGAAATGTGGAGATGCTAACAGATGTTGACTGGGCAGGTGACCAAGATAATAGAAGATCCACCTCAGGTTATATCACCTATGTTTGAGGAAACCTAGCTACCTGGAGAAGTAAAAAGTAGAGTGTGGTTGCTAGAAGCAGTGCTGAAGCTGAATTCAGAGTGATAGCTCTTGGAATCTATGAAGGTCTATGGGTAAAGCGAGTACTAGAAGAACTAAAGATGCTAACAAAACTACCTATTAGACTACACTCAGATAACATGGCAACAATACATAGACATTTCATAAGAGAAAATATCGATGCAGGAACAATTGATCTCAAATATATTCCTTCAAAAGAATAGACAGCAGACGTGCTTACAAAGGAATTGAATCGAGATAAATTTGAATATCTGGTTGGCAAGTTGGACATGATAAATATCTATACTCCAACTTGAGGGGGAGTGTTAAAGATATTAGAATTAAATTGAGAGAGATTAAAGGCAGTGAGGAGAGATTATAGGAGATTATGATATGATTTAATTCCTTAATTTATTGTAAATCCCATATAGTCTGGGATTCCCATGTATATATGTAACAGAACAGCAGTGTATTATACACAGAAGAAATAACACAAAACCTATCATTATCTTCTTCCCTACTATTCTCTCTACTGCTGTCAATATGTCAGCAAACAACTGATGGTACATAACCAATTGTTTAGGTACTGCATGGTGCTTTTTGCAGGCATTGTTGCTGAAACTCTTGTTTATGAAGAGGCAGAGGGTGGAGAAAATGATGAAAATCTATTCAGAGGCATCTCTCTTCTACTTGATCCTCCATTTTCGGTAGCCGAGGTCCCTCTTTATAAAGCAATGCACTTGTCTTGATTGTCCTGTTTTATCTTTGTCATACTGAAATATGAAATTTCATGTTTGCTACGTTTAACAGAAGTCTAATCAAGCAAGATGGTCAGTTTTGCAATCTTATAATCTTCTGACGTGGCATAAATCCGCACATCGAGCTGTTTTTAAAGCCTTGGAAAGTGGTGCAAGTCTTAGCGTTGCAATTAGGAGAATTGAGGAGACTATATATTCAAGCAAATGATGAACCACAGAAGTGTATAGAAAATAAACTTTATTTCTTCAAGTTGCTGACCAGGTATCGTCTATGCTTCTATTATCTAATTTACCTTTCTTACTGTGACCCAAAATAGTTTGTTCTTTGTGATTTAAATAAATAAATAATCATGTGAATGTTAAAACATCAAACAATTTCATTGTTAAATGTCCGATTCATTTAGTTCTTGGATATTTTCCAGTCTTCTAGGCTATTCCAAGAATTATGCCTAAAGTTTCAGTTACGAGATATTATCTACTCCATAACTATTTTCAATTTTCAAATACTATAAAAATGTTCAAGAGTTAAGGAGGGCATACTTCGAATGATTAAATTGTTCATCGTTTTAATATGGAAAAAATTAACCGTTTAATCCCTATATTTCACATTGATTTGCAAGAAGTCCCTACATTTTAATTTTTTTTTCTATATAATCTTAAAATTTTCCATGTTTTCAAAGTTCATCTTTAAACTACAGACATTTAAAAAATGCTCCCTAGGTGATCCATGTGGGAAGATGAAATTGGTTAAATGTTGATAGGGCTAACCAATATCAAGTGTTTGCTAAAGCTAACTAATGCAGATTGTATATGTTAAGATTAAAACTGAAGTTACTATATACGTGTTAATAGATAAATTCCAGGAAACTTAATTGATACTCACTTTAGATCAGCGGAGGATAACCTAATTACGGGCACATGACAGTGGCTAAACTGTAATTTCCTTAATTTTTTTCATGCTTTTATGTCGTACTCTCTCTTTTGCAGAATAGATGCAGCGGAAGGAAGCTGATTTTCTGATCCATGTATACTATTCCATACCTAGCTGTTAGGAATTAGATGCCATGATAAGAAACCAAACGGTGAATAAATTCTGCATCAGTTGGTGACCATTTTGTTCCCAGAATCATGCATCAGGTGGTCCCAAGTTGCGTTTTGTTTAGAAATGGACACTCAATAATCTTGCCTACAATACCTAGCTTTCTTTGTATGTTCATATAACCTATGATACTTTATGAGATAAGGTTTGTTGTTGTTGTTCATTTATAAATAATTAAGTTTGGACAAATGTATCCCGGGGATCTTTCTGTTGCTTTCCTGGAAGTCCAATCACAGACTTCTAGGAACTTTGAACTCAATTTGTTCCTAGTGAGTAAAGGGAATGTTTTATTTAGAATGATGAAAAATGGTAGTTGTGTGAATTGGGGTTTAACCGGCTTAGAAACTGAAAAATATACTAGAAGCATCATCTACAGGAATGATTAAGTTTTTTCCTTTTCTTTTTATTAACGGAAAAACGTAACTGATATTAATAACCAAAAGAAATTTATAGAAGTTCTTAAGCAATGTTTACAAATCAGTTTGGATTAGTTGGTTCAAACAATTGGACTCAGAATCAGCCCAGTTTCAGGTTTGGATTTAGAATCAAATGGATTTTTGGATAAAACTATAGTTTAAAATTAAGATTTTAGATAAACTAGTTAGAGTAGCTTATAGAACAGTAAAAGAGCTTATGAACTAACTTATTACTATATTATTCCTATTTTTTCTTACACCATCTTTCCTTTCTTTTCTATACTATCTCTCATCTCTCTTCTATACTCTCTCTCCTCTCTCCTATATTTAATAATCATATATTTTTTCGTAATTTACTAATAATAAAAATACTTCTAGAAATAATTATCAAAACACTCATTTATTCAAAACTACTTTTTTTTCATAAGCTCTTCTCTAAAAAGCTATCCAATTTTTTTTTTATCATAAATTCTTTTTCAAACCCTTATCCATACGAGCCCTATATCTTTTGGGTTAAAGTTCTTCAATCTAAACTTTTTTCAGTGGAGTGGGGATACTGAAGCCTGTTAGCGGCTCTTTCTAATGATTCCATGCTCCATTTTTTGGTAGCTTTAACCCACTTTTTGTCCTTTTGTTTGGGTCTTAGTATTTTTATTTTTTGGTACATACAAATTTTAGGTGAGGTTAGCCTAAAGGTTTACTAGGATTAAAGAATATTTTTAGATTCAAAGAATACTTATAAATTATTGACTAATAATATTTTAATATTGGCTGTGAGATTTAAATTTATAATTTTGTGGGTATAAACTAATTATCAACCTCTCTTAATCTTTCATAGTTATTTATTTCTTTGGGCTTGATTGTGTTGCCTTGGGCTTTCTATTTGTTTTGTTTCTTAGTTTTATATTGGGCTTTTTTGTGTTGCACTGTCTTTTATACGACGAAAAAGCCTTACGAGTGTATGTTATTTTACTTTCATCAACGATATTTACTGATATATACAATTATTTTATAGTGTATTTAATTTTTTTAAAAAAATATTATTTTATTATAATTCTAGTTACAGTATTTAGAGAGATATCATAATTTTTATATGTCTAAATTTACATTTAAAGATAATTGATAGTTCACCTTACTAGACATTGGTAATACCTAGAAGGGAGGGAGACTTCACCCAACACTTAGATCTTGGATGAACTCAAATTTTTTTCAAAAAAATTTGTTACCAAAAAATAAACCTTTCATTTTTGTCAATGCCAATAAGAATTGGCACATATACTAAAAAATAAACGCGCATCTTATAAAGACATGAGTTTATTTCCACTGCTATTATAAAGCCTCCTTTAGTAAGCAAAATATCCTGACTTTAATGTGGAATCAATATCAAATTTACCTAAATTTTTTATATAAAAAAATAACATATTTAATAGATGATTAAGCCTTTCAAATATGATCTCCTAAATTTTAAATAAAGTTGTGCATATAAAAAATACTTTATTAGGAGAGACAAACATATTTTAATGATCTCTACATTTCGAAAGAATTAATCTCTAGTTATCTACTAGGATATAGAAAAAAAATACCATTTTAGTTTCTTGAATAAATTATCTATTATAATAAAAATAAAAAACTAACTGTTTACAAAATTTATAATAAATTACACTATTTATAAAGACAAATTAACCTCACATTGCAAAATATGAAAAAAGGTTCTAACTATTTTGGGAAACAATCTAATTAATAATATTAAAATAAAAATATAAAACTTAGTAGAAAACATATTTGTGTTTTAACCGAAAATATAATGTCAACAGAAACAAGTTAACTCGAAATATAGAAGATACTATAATTTGTTTATAGTGTTCTCTGTTATTCGCTCTCACTCTCTCAGATCCTAGCCGGAGTAAGTGTGGATAAAACCTCTTATACCTCTCAAAAGTCCAATTCTCGAATGAAAAGAAAAACCAGAAACTGCACCATTCTTGAACTCGGACAGGTGCTTATCCATGCAAATTGTTGCTTCCGCGAGCTATATCGATAATATAGCCTCTCCGATTTCCAATAATAAGGAAGTCAACAATGGACCTTACTGTCCCGTGTAAACCAAACCCACTTCTTGTTTCATCATCAGCACTCGTTGGAACCTCTCAAAATTCCAAGTTCTTTAGGTTAACTGCGTTGCACGGGGCGAAAATTTCCCCTAAGAAATCCAAGCTTCGAGCTTCAGCTTTGTCAAATCTAGGTGGGACAGGGGGGTTTTCTTGGTCTGACATTAGTCAATCGTTTCAGAATGGTTCAAAGAGGTTTTGGTTGAAATTTGGGGATGTGGTGAAGAAGGAAACGGGTTTTGACTTGGAAGATGCAAATAGGAAGGTGATTGAATTTATGAAGCAGGTTAGGGATGAAGCCAATAAGAGTGGAGCCGAATTGGAAAGGTTTAGGACGGAGGGGGTACCTGCGTTTGTCGCTTGGAATCGTTGGGAACGTTGGAAGTTAATTTATCTGTTATTTACTGAAAAATGATTTTCAACCTCTCCAAAGTTGCTTCTTATTATTGCACTCAAAAGAAAAAAAAGAAGTAAGAAGGGAAAAAGGAAACAGGAAGTGTTGCCTTCAACTGGAAAATGTATCAGCAAAAAAAAAATGCACTGCCTCTCCCTCGTAATAATATTCCTAAGTTTAGTAGTATCAAAAGCTAACTTAAGCATGGTGCAACACTAGCAGCTTAGAGTAAAAACTAATTCCTACAGGCTTCCGCGTGATAGCAATTAAGCTGGCCTAATTACATTATATATACTTTATGACCATAGCTGCTAGTGTTGAACAAAATGGTTTACTGGTTTGATGAGAAGTGCTTTTGGTTTTAATGCTTCCATATGGGCTTGTGTTCTCTTTCACTAAAATGTAAATGGAAATTATTCAAATGAGATCATGTTTGTTTGATTGGTGATGTTTGATATTATTTATTTGTTTTTCTATTTCTGAAATTTATTCGAAAGAGAGGTGATGGCAATTTTGGTTTAGCAATTGTTACTGAATCTACGCAATTCGATTTAGTTATTCTATTTCTTTGATGTATTGCTTTTATTCTTCCATTTAAACTAAACAATGTAGCTTGTTGTTTTTGTAGGATCTCAAGAATTGGGAATCTAAACGAATAGGTGTCCTTGTTCTTTATATCTTTGTAATGGCATTTTCTTGTAGAGGAATATATGCAGCAGTTCGAAGGTAATGATTCTCTTTTATCTTCAGATGCATTGATTAGAAGTTACACATACAGTCACACACCATAACTTTTTGATGTTAAATCCCTAGATGGAACATGGCTTAGGCCTTGGGCTTTCAAAGAGGATGTAACTTTTTTAATAAACCTTAAGTGTTATATAGTAAACTTCTTTGGTTCTGCCAATTGAAGTTATATCTCCCTACATGTTGTTGCCTGTTAAGACACTCCTGTTGCTCAGGTTTTCCTACTACCAGTAGCCATCAAAGTTCATCCTTAATACATCTCTCAGAAGCTCAAAATCTTAAGCCATTTCAGATACTTAACTTTGTAACATGTTATGTTCTTTTATCCTGGATGATTTATTAATTCTTGAAATTGCAGATTTAAGAAGGGTATGTGGAGGAAGACAACACCCAAAGGTCTTAAAATGAAAAAATTCATTGAAAGACCTGATAGAACACTTGTACATGATAGTTCCTATGTTGGAGAGGATGCATCTGATGATGATCGAGATACACCTGAGGAAAATGTAAAACAAATGATTGAAAATGATGAAAGATTAGATAAAGAAGAGAAGAAAGAACTGACAAAGGGCTTGGGAGTTTCAGGTAGTCTAGTGGTGCTTCTGACAGAAGATAAGGATACTAATAAAAATTGGCTCAAGACTATGTATTTATCTTATTTGTACTTATACAATTTTGGTGCTTTTGCTATTTTGAACTTTTTAACCGATTATAAGAATTTATGCTTTTGAAAAGCTATGGTTGTTCGTTGCAAGATAATCTCAAGAAATATGTATGCTCTTGGGACATGACCATTGTCTTTCTCAGTTTCATTTTTCATGGAAAATATAATTTGCGACTTGTACTGTTTGCTAATGAAATAAATTAGAGAAAAAGGATGTCTCTTTGCCATAACATTTCTTTTATCACAAGAAATATTACATGATCACTGTACACCCTTGAGGAGCTTTACCACCAAAGCTGGTTATCATACTGATCCAGAAAGATTTCAGAATGCCCTATTTCATGTAAACTATTGACTATATCTTAGCTTGACCAAACAAACTACCTATCCCTTTCTGATTATGTATCTTTCCATCCCCAACATAGTAGCTCAAAGTTTCTCACTTAATATTTCTAAATCTGGTACCCTCTCTTTTCCAATAACTACAACTACATATCATTTATAATCTTAGTTTCTTGACATTACAGACAATACTCTTGGTTTATAATGGTATTTATGAGATGGTGATAACCAGTAATTATGTATTGAATTTGGTTTCATCTTTACATGTCTGTGCTGTATTTATCCTCTTGATTTCCAACATGGTATGGATTTCATGTTTTCATGGCAGGTGAAGTTCAAACTGGGGGCACTGGCGTGAGAGACTCCATAAATGGAGGGAGATCCTAGCAAAAGAACACCTTGCAGAGCAATTAGATTCCTCAAATGCAAAATATGTAGTTGAATTTGACATGAAAGAGGTTGAAAATAGTCTTCGCAAAGATGTGGTAGAGAAAGCTGCGGCCACACAGGGAGCTAGAGCACTATGGATATCTAAGAGATGGTGGCGCTATCGTCCGAAACTTCCTTACACATATTTTCTTGACAAACTTGATAGTTCTGAGGTGTGATTCTGGATCATCTTGATAGTACATATATTATCACCTATAATTGAACTTTTTCAGTTTTACTTAGGTATTGTGAATAAAGATTTATTATAATCTAATGGTGAGTGTTGGTAGCTCATATAACTAACACATGAAGGTGATGTTGAACTACATCACAAAGAGCTAAGCCTATTAACTGTCCTGGTTTCATTCTTTTAAGTCTGTGGATAAATTACCAGTCAAACGAATTCTATTAATTAGATGGAATCAGGAGCCATTAAAAGGGTTAATTCTGGCACTAATAATGTTTTGAATTGTAAATCTTTATATTACCATTAGCATGGGTAAAATGACTATATAACCCGGGCAGAACTTGATGGAAAATTGATGTGATGTACCATTCATCTGTTTCACTGAAGGAATTATATTGGCGATATTATGTTTTGGCATTAATGTTTTCCCACTTTCTTGTCTGGTAACATTACAAGAGAATAGATGTCCCACATTAAATGATAAGAAAAATAAAAGGGTATATAAGTTTGTGGCAATCCTAACCCAATAGCTTAATTTATTTTGGTGAAATGGATTAGACCAAACATAAGCCCATACTAGAATTAATATGGTATAAATACCAATAAAAATAAAGAGGCCTAACCATGCAAGATTCAGAGTCCTAATAAAATAACAGATCTATGGCCTCTGAGATTTAAAGGTACATGCTCAAGCATTGAAGAAAACTGTTGTGACCTGAGGCCTGAGACTCAGCCCAAGCCCAAGCAAGAGGAGTATTAGAGAAAGAAGTCCCACATCAGTGGAATGGACAAGCCTAAGAACAAGACTATAGAAAAAAATTAATGAGCATAGTAGATAATATTCTGCTGATTCTGTGGATATTAGAGTTATTATTGTAGATATGATTATATTATCTACAATATGATATGATATGATTTGCATCTATTACTCCTTGTAAATCAGGCCCATGATTCTTGATCTGATATTACTCTCTAGTTGTATATATATGATATGGTATGATCAATAAAATATATACTCAAAAAATATATTCTAGAAATTCCTTATGCGTTGTGTCAGGCTTCAAACATAATAGAAAATACGACTGTGAGTCTTCAAACATAATAGAAAATACGACTGTGGAGTCAAATTAGATTTGGTTATGGCTGGCTTCATTGAATTTAAACTAAATGATTAATATAATGTTCCAATTATTAAATCATTTAATATATTGTGCAGTCTAGATGAGTCAAACTCGTTAAATTTCATGCCTGTTATGCCTTTGACAAACTAATGTCAGTCTGTGAACTATATTCTTGTGGACAGGTTGCAGCTGTTGTTTTTACTGAAGACTTAAAGAGATTGTATGTAACCATGAAAGAAGGTTTTCCATTGGAATATATCGCAAGTTTGCCTCTATATTTTTGTTTCTGATTACACATCTCTCTTTGTGGTCATAGTTGATCTACACAGCTTGAACACTATAGAAAAAGAGCCTTGTACATGTGCAACAGGTGGTATACTCTCAATTTAGACATGAAACGGTACAACACTAGATGGCCCTTTAAATTGCTTGCAAACTGTCCAAATTGTCATGTTGCCATGCTTGTGTCCTGTATTCATGTCAATATCTATGCTTCCTAATGATTGATTAATGCATTACTTTATTTCATTTTTTGGGTTTATATTAATGCAATTCTTTTCATGTAGGTTGATATCCCTCTTGATCCTTATCTATTTGAGATGATCTCTATAACATCCTCATTTTCTTACGTCTTAGGGACCATTCGGTAGCATTTAGAACCACTTCTAGGGCCTTTGAAGTCAAATTACTCAATCTGGAATTTTACTCCCAGCGAGTACCGTTCACTGTGTAAATTCCAGTGAAGTGACCTGACTTCGAAAAATCATAACTAATTCTAGAAAAATTGGAATGGAGTGGTTCAAATTGCTACTCGAAGTTAACTTAAATATATTTCAGGAAAAAATGACTCTTTGACCACGCATTGACCAGGTCAACGTTGGTAAACGTTCCGAAATCACTGTTCATCCAGCGTCCTGTCCCTGATTCCAACATTCTGGTCCCAACTTTGAAAAATCATATCTTTATGTGTAGACATCCAAATGAGACGTTTTATATATCAAATCGAAGCTTGGCATGTCTACTATTTACTGGAAAAATATCATACATTTATTCAATCATTTACTATTTATAATTACAGCTCAAATGTCACTGCCTCCATCACGAGTTACTGTTCATAGTGACAATTTTCCAGCAATTATACATACATGAATCACATATCAATCATGCTAAGCAATTAACATCTCTTCATGCATCTTTATCTCCTCCATCTTGAGAAGACCTGCTGTAATTGGATTGATATGGAAGGGTGAGATTTCTGGGGAAATCTCAGTAGCAAACGGCACTAAACAATGTATGCATTAATGTGAATACTTGTGCTTGCTTGTGAAAGTGTTAGCATTATGTCATGTGCATGCTTCCATGAAATACAATTGGCCAAAGTAATCATAGGAACAGAGCTTCATACATAGGCACATATTCAACACAATTCAACAAAGCCATAGCACATCAAGCATAACATTCAATGCATACAAGTTTAGGATTAGTTTACTACCTGACATGTAGCCTTTCGTTCCAGCTCTTATCCTTGTCTCTAAGGTTCATTCTTTCCATAGGTCAGAGCCTATACATAGAATAATAATATCTTCATTATTACTCTATCAGTATAGTTGTATTTAACTCATGCTTAACTAGGGGTAATATTCTTACTCTGATATTCCCCTGGCTTTCTTTCTATCTATAGCTACCTTCATTAATAGAGATATTTCTCTATTCTAACTACTAAGAGCAATCCTCTACTTTATTAGAGAAGGGACTAGATAACTTTCTTACCTCATTCCTAAGTTTTGCCCAGTCCCTCAGCTCCTTAGACTGCTCCTGGCTCCACTAGAACTCCTTCCTTTCTTTCTTTCCTTCTCTCTCTCTCTCTCTCTCTTCTTTCTCTTCCTTTTCTTGCTAGATCCGTGGTGTGCCTTGAAATGGGAGGGGAGTGGCCTATTTATAAGTGAGAAGAGGTGGAATGAAAGGTCCAGATTGATTCATGATGAATGGCCTAGATTACTTGCTTCCTCAAGAAGCTTTGCCTGCATCATCATGATGACATCACCCTCCCTGATGACTCACCACTCATGACATCATCTAGGACACCTCAAAGGTATATGTGGTGAAATGTGGGGCCCTTGGGACACCTCACCAGTTGACTCAGCTTTTCCAGAGAGTTCCAGAGTCTTTTCCCTGAATGGACGGTCGAGGTTGTGCCACGTGTCCTCTTGCTTTTTCTCCTTTTTCTATAATCATGCCATGTGTCCTTTGCTTTTCCTCTTTTACTGTAATCATGCCATGTGGCACATTGTGGGCCCCATTTATGTCCTCTCATGATTCCAGATCACTTTACCCAGTTCTATCTTGGACCAGGTCACTTTACTTTATTGAAAAAGTACTAAAATAATATTTTAATGCCTCTTGGACCCACATTACTCTTGGGCTACGTTTTTGGGCCTTTAAATATCATCTTGGGTTTCTAACCAAGCCCAAGTACTCTGGTGGCTCGGTTCCCAAGGAACATCCTTAGTAAATTACCAAAATGCCCTTAGTTCCTTTTTAATACTTATAGGAGCACTGTTATATTTCTATACCTTACCAGAGTATCTCTTGACCCTGGTCAGCTATCCATATACCCTTTTCTTAACTATCTAACCTTAGTCAAACGATCATAATGCCCTTCGTCTGGCTCTAACTCAATGACACAACACAGTGGCATACCTTCAGTGGCATTTTTGTAATTCTTCATTTTTCTCGGTCTTTATTAGCCCTGGCCCACATATTTATCTAAAAATATCATTGGGCCTATAAGGTGCCATTCTAGACCCTCTGTATGATCCACTATCTTCATGGGCTCAATTCCCGAGAAATTCCCCCGAAACTTATTTATTGGGTCTTTTAATCCACTATAAATTCTGTAGTAAATTCTTCTACAGAACTCCTTTTTGAGCTCTGTCAGTTTCATAAATTCTTATATTAATTATAGGAATTTACTACCGTATTTCATCTAATTCTGAGGTCCACAGCATACTGTATTAATTTTCCTTTTCTTTGGAAATTAATATAAATCTTTCGGAGCCTCATATCAAAACTTTGTGTTGCATCAAACTGATCATCATAATTTTCTCTATTTATTGAGACCTCTGCTCAATAGGGTCTGGTAGCATCCCTTTTTCAGGCTATATACTGGACTTTAAGGCCTAAAAATTGGGATATGACAATTAATGTCTATGGGATTTTGAGGTTCTTCTGATGGAACAGTTCTTGTTCGTACCATTTTGTTTTTCTATCTAAATATGAAAGGGAATAACATAATAATGTAACTTATACTTCATTTATAACATTGCATACATATAGGTTTCAAAACTTCATACACATATACTATCATGTATCATGTCTTAAGTACAACTGTCATATATATATCTATTATACATCACTTATATACATAACACTATCACATCACACTACTCTTTCTTAAAAGTTCTTCTAATAAACTCTTCTATCATAAAGATCCAGTCTAGTATGCTTTCATATGGTTGTTCTTCAAAATAGCGATCTAACCTTGCTCTCCAAGTCTCAGTGGTCGGCAAGATATCATCCATAATATTGGTCCAATCCCCTAAGAGAAGGGTATATGGATCAAAAGCCAAATAGGTTTTAGCGACTCTGACTATAAAATCTTGATAGATCCTATAATTTTGGTCTATCTCTCAAACTAAAAGTTGACCTAAATCATATAGCCGTCTAGCCAGTTCCACAGTATTCTCGAACTGTTCTTCATTAATTGTTTTTGCTTTCACTAGTTCTATGTTCTATTTTTCGAGGGATATTACTACTGTTGGTTTACTAGGACCAGGAATATCTACTTAATTTGGTAATTGACTGGGTTCTGGAACATCTGTGTCGATAGACTATCTAACTGGAGAATTTATGGTACCTACAACTTGGGAATGACACTCATCAGATTGTAGTGGTTGAGGCTCAGGATAAGCTGTATCTCTCTCCTCCATCTCTAGGTTAGGGTCAGGTAAAGGAGAAATGGGAATAGGTTCCTCAGATGCTGTATCAATATCATTTGATCCAATAGATGAACTATCAGATCTATCTAACTCAGAGTTATCAGAATTTGGTTCATGTATCACCGGTGGAAGTTAATAATCATCATCATTCTCTATCATAAATACCTCTTTTGAGTTTAAACTAGACTGATGTAAACTAAAAAACCTCTAGCCCTATGTTTTCTGATTCAGCCTTGTGTTTAGTCATCTTTGTCCTGCAACAAGTAACTTGTGTCAATTATGAAAATTTTCAAATATGTATCTGTCTATAACTAATCTATTCAGAGTATTTCTTAAGCTAGAATCCTTTGCTCTGATACCAAAATGTCATATCCTTAATTTCAATCTCAATTATACTCAAATGGAAGTAACTTAAACCAATTACATATCTTTTTGCTTTAGAAATATGAATTTTCAAGAAAATGTTTCTCTAGTACTGTTCATTTGGTAATCCAGAATATATGTCTAACTTTAGAAATTCATAATTAAATATAAAAATATCAAAATGGAGTGGTTCCAATTTTTAAAGTAAGATCTTTTATTTAAATTTTAAGAGAAAAAAAAATATAAAATTGAGGTTTCATTGGCCAAATGAAATTAATTTATTCGTTGCAAAATACTATTCATTTGGTAAATCTGGAAGTTCCAGCTTCTTTACCTTAAATTCAAAAATTTATTTCTCCTCGATTACTTGTCCAAATGAAACGTGTTACCTATGGATTAAAAGCTCCAGATGTGTACTTTAAGTACATAAAATTTTATAGAGAAATTAGTTCGTTTACTATATAAAATTAGTGATTGAACGTCACTACCTCCAACTGCTCACTTTATCCCAACTCCAGATTCTATCTCCAACTTAGAAAAATCATATTAAATTGAAAACTTAACCAATTGAGGCATTTTTTGTTTTCATTTAAATATACATCTTGGCTACTTTCATACAAAATTTCACATCCAAACTCATTGGTCAAGTCATCGTAATTACCATTACAAGGTTACTGCCTCATAATACAAACACACTACTATAATATGCTATGTATCCCATCAAGTCATCTCATAGTGCCAAGTAGTAAGCATAACTTATTATACAAATTCAAACATCCACATTTAACATTTTCCTTGGGAGGTTCCACCCCTATAATATGGTTATGCATATGGAAAAAAAATGAGATTTCATGGAAATCTTAATAGTAAGTTATAGAAACTATAATATCATGCAAGATTGATTATGCTTAATAAGTTATCATGAGATGGGAGCTACTTCATTTTCATACATAAGAAAATTCTAACATGCATATTGTCATGACATTAGTTGCAAGGAGTTGCAATCATTCAAACTTCTTCATCATCATCATAGTATAATCTTAAGCTCAATTAAACATCACAAATAACAAGCAAGCATACAATCAAACAAACATAATATTATAGTTAGGTATTCTTGCTACCTCTTAAGTTATCCTTGCCAAAGTTTTCTTGAGATGGTCTCCTTTCCTCACAAATATCAAAACCTAGCCATTACAAAGTAACATCAATTTACAACTCAACTTCAAAACAATTTCAAGTCTAGGTCTAACTAGATTCCATTCTTTGTTTACTTTTATGACTTATGCTTCCATCTTTATAAAATAAATTTTCATAGTTCATTTTCACATAATTTTTCATGTAGAATCCAAATATGAAATCAGATTTTTCAAAATCGAACCACATCCTTGGCTACTGTATAGAACCGAAATGTCTCCCCTTATTTTCCAAAAGTTCTCATTTTGATTCCAATGCTTCCACTACATGCTTCACTACTTTATCCCCACACAATTTTCCATTTTAAACCCATTGGAAGCATCAAAATGATGAAATTCTAACATATGAATAGTGATTCGTATAGTGAATGTCAAGAACACAAAACCCTAACTACATGTATACTTGAATTTCCAAGCTAATACCACATGATTCTAGCTTGTTTATGCTTGTCTAAACTATCCATAACATAAAATTCATATTCCCACCACATATGAACAGCATTAACAACAGCAACATCAAAGGGAAAGTTCCATATAAACCTCTTAAAACTAAGAGTAAACTTGCTAGAACAAAGTCCAAGATCAAAGGAACTAGTTACCTTTCTTGTTGCTCCAAGGTGTATGCTTCTTTCTTGCTTCAAAGTGAATTTTGGAAGAGGTTCCCCAAGGCTTCTAAGCTTCTGAATAGGTCTAGAATTGATAGGTATTTATAGACAAAATTGGGTGGAAATAGAAGGCCAAGATTAGTTTAGTTACTATTTGATTTAATGGTCCATAATCCACCTTCCATCAAACTTGCCCTAGAAGCCTCATTAATGACATCATCCATGACATCATTTAGATCTATTTTTGGCTGAAGAAAAGTAGAAATACTGATAGAAAAAATTATAGTCCAGTCCGGTACCGATCTACATAGTTTCACAAAAAACTGGACTATTTTATGTTGCTAATTTTTATAATATTCTAAAATATGTATTCTGTCATTAAAACTAACGTTTAGGTTTTTTCTACCATTGACATTGTTAGACTGCGTATTTATCTGCCAACCATCCCTTGAGAAATGACTAAAATACGCTTAGTGCATTTTCTTGACCCTAAGGGCATAATTGTCATTTCACATCTCTGTATACTTCATTAAGGCATATACTGGCTCTAACTAATAAACCATGTACTTGCTTGGACATTTTTGAATTGAACAAAATGACCAAAATGCCCTCCATCCATCTCTTATTCATTATTACAACACAGGGGCATTTTCGTAATTTCGCATTTTTGGGTTCCTCTGGACACTGTCCCGTTTGACTGTTCAAATATATTATTAGGCCTTTTGGATGCGATTTTGGGCCTCTATATGGGTCCAATATATTTATGGCTCAATTCCCAAAACCTCACCTAAAAGTATTTTTCGGGCATATAATTCTACTGTAAATTGCATTAAAAATTCTACAGAACTTTTTTTTGAGCGCTGTCAATTTTATAAATTTATATATTAATTATGGGAATTTATTTCCAAATTTCATCTGGTTAGGAGATCCAGAAGGATATGTAATAATCTCCATACTTTAAAAATTAATATAAATTATGTGGGGCCTCATATTAAAATTTTGAAAAATATGCTTTGCCCAATTTCCATTCTCTATTTACTGGTAAAATTTGGGACTACAGCATTTTCAGGCAGTTTTGGGCCTTTTCTGGCACAACTTCCTCATAATTACGATTTTGCCCCTTGAACTTTTGCTTAATTACATTTTGGTCTCTAAACTTTTTAAAATTACACTTAATGGCCCAACTTTTTTCTCTACTTTCTATTTTGGCCATAAAAATTTTATAAATTCCATCTAGGTCCTTGAACTTTCTATTATTTACACTTTAATCCCTTTCCTTCCCTAACTTTCTACACTTTCTTTAAAGGATCTCATATTTATTACATATAAACTGTATATACATACCATATAAGAAAATTGGGGATATGATAGAGAGCTTCGTATTTATTATGTGCATATCATCTTATAAGCTCATCTCTACTCATCTGCACTCACTGAGAATTAATATGTTTTGATGATAAGTTATCTTTATATAGTATTACATAGAAATTATTATATTTAACATACTAGACTATATTAACCATTCTCCTAGAAAGAAAGAAAATTTTCATTATCTATGATAGAAGAATAAAGAAATTTCTCAAAGGATTACATTGCTACATTAAGTCTGAGGATTGATATAAAGGAGCACTGAAGCTACAAAGTCTATTTGGCAACAAAATTAAAGAGGATCATCATCCATGCCAAAACTACATATGCTCAAAGAGAGGAAGGCAAAGAGCTACATGATCAATTTAGCAAATTGCAGAAATCAAATGAGCATTTCTAAAACCTCTCTCTTTATATTGAATATTTGACAGTAACAACTTCTGGTCGATACTATTTTGGAAAATTTTCTCTGTGATTTTTGGTAGAGACAATTTTAGTCGTGAATCTGAACCAAATTTTTAGAACTTTTATCCTCTATGTAACTGGGTCGAGACCTGAAGACCCTTGCGTCGCGATCAGTTGAATTTTTCTACTGAGAAACTTCTGTGTCTGATTCTGATTGCTTGCTTGGTTATTCTTGATTGTTCATGTGTTGCATGCATACAATAACTAAATCATTAGTGCCTTTTGAACCTAAAATTGAGAGACAACTTAGGAAACTAAGGAGAGAATTTAGAGAAGAGGCAAAGTCAACAGAATCTAGAGCATCCTCTAGTGCCCCTGGATCTGAAATTGAACCCAATTTAGAGAGTCCTTTAGAAGTTCCTAATATAGCTGAGATTAATCCTAATAGGCATGATGGGCATAATAAACAAGGAGAAAATAAAATACCAATGAATATAAAAGATAATAGAAGTGTAAGAGAAATAAATCATTTGTATGTGAATTATGATCCTTATGATTTTTATACTGAAGAGGCTAATTTTAAAATTAAAGGAGCTTTGATTGCATCCTTGCCTAATTTTCATGGTTTTGTTGGAGAATGTTCACATCGGTACTTACAAACTATGCATATGATCTGCTTATTGATGAAGCCTCCAATGACTATATTGAATGATGTCTTAAGGAGGTGTTTCCATTTCACTTTGGAAGGGAAGGCTAAGGAGTGGTTGTACAATCTGACAACTTATTTCTCAACTCTTACATAGGATCAGTTGAAGTCAACATATTTAGAACAGTTCTTCTTGGCCTTTAAGACAACTCAGATGAAGGAGATTACAAACATTCTATAATAGGATGGAAAGTCATTACATGAATATTTGATAAGATTTATCAACTTGTTGGCTCGATGACCACACCATAACATGACAAAGGTTGATTTAGTAGACATTTTCTTTGATGGTCTACTTCCTCAAAATCATGTGTCCTTGAATGCAGCAGCAAATGGATCTTTACGAGATAAGACTCTATAATCAAGTTGGGAATTATTCCAGAAAATGGCTAATGAAAACCATCAAACTGAGTACCCAAGGAGAATGACCTTATCATCTTCGGGTAATTCAAAAGAGATTTTGGCATAAATAGTAGCTTTATGAAACTGAATGGAAAAGAGGATGAATTTAATTGAAAGAGAGTTACATTCCATAAGGCAAGTTCATGTAGTAGGAACCTCACAAGAACTAGTTACAGGATGTGAGTCATGCGGTTCAATGATCATGCTATCAGTACATGTGATAGACAATATTAAGAAGTAGCAGCAATGTATCAAAGGAAAGAAAATCAATGCCAGAAGAGAGACCTATACTCTAACACATACAACCCTGGTTAGAGAGACTACCCAAACTTTAGGTGCTAGAATGGGAAAAATAGGCCAAACCAATTCCAAGGAGGTAGTGCTTCCTCAAGCAACTACCAAAATAATACAAAGTATATAGTTCCAACTCACCCTAATGCTTTAGTGGCATCAAGACCATATGAGACCTCTCAGTTGTTGAAGAGTATGGCTGCACAGATAAATAACATGAACGGTAGAATGACCAACATAGACCATGAGCTCAAAGAGAATAATGGTCAATTCACCTTCATAGCTTCAATCCTTCAAAGTATGGATAAGGATAATGCTGATATGCACAGGAAACTTGAGGAGTTAAGTTCCAATAATGCAGATATTACAAGTCATTTAACTCAAGTTGCCAATACAGTGAGTGACATCCAAATGAAGAGCAGTGGCAGCATACCTTCGAATATTGTCATTAATTCGAAGGGTCATAATGCCATATCACTGAGAAGTGAGAAAGAAGTCTGATTTAAGGAAGATGAAATAGTAAGGGAAGATATGGAAGATTATGAAGTTGAAAATTCAGCATCACAAATGAAGATTGGGAAATAAGATAATATTAAAGAACAACAACTTATGATCAAGAAGGCAACCCAAGAGAACTCACAAGAAGAGGCAGTGATAATTCCAAGTTTACCATACAAGGGAAAGAAAACTGAGGAGAAGGCAGAGTCGAGCAAGCAAGTAGCCTCTACGCATACATGTAAGGAGGAATTTGTGAGTGATTTTACATGAAAACAAGACATTGTGGGAAATGGAAGTGGAATAAACAAAGAGAGGTCAATCTTATGTGACCACAAGTCACGACGTCAAGACCTCCACATCGCGACTAAATATGAACTTGATGAGGAGAGACTCTCTATGCAATGGAGTCATGACAAGATGATTGTATGGTCATGACCAGAAACTCCTAAGACATCAAGTCACGACGTGAAGATTATGAAGTCACGAGCATATCAGGGTGTTGAGGGACAACCTTTCTACGATCCCAAGTCATAAATAAATGATAATTACATATTGAAACATCCTACTTTTATCACCTCAGAGTATGTATTTAGAAGCGTATTTGATTAGCGGAAGCATTACATTAGCCCAAAAATTAAAATTTTAAAACTTACTTCTCGGGTACTGTTCATTTGGTAATTTCCAGATTTACAGTCTAACTTTAAAAATTTATAACTAATTGTAAAAACATTGTATGGAGGTTATCCAAATTTCTAATTGAAGCTCTTTCATAGCTCTTTAAGGAAAAAGATATAAATCTGGACATTTACCTTGCCAATTGATACAGTTAAATTTTTACTTTTTACTGTTCATATGGCAAATTCTGAAATTTCCAGATTCTGTCTCTTAACTTTAGAAATTTATTTCTCTTAATATACACATAAAACTGAGGCATATTCCATATGAATTTAAAGATCTGGATGTGCACTACATGATCATAAAATTTTGTAAATTAATTCCTTCATTTTCTAGGTCAAACTGAAGCTACAACAAAACTACTTTAGGACCTACGTTTTTACCATTTCAGTTTCCTTTCTTTCACTTTCAATAATTGTTCCAGCATGTATAAACCATCTCTTTTGTCTTTCATGCATTCTTATACATCATGGGGTTATGTCATAATTCTTTCATACATTTTCTTTACATATAATGGCATATTACACAACATTACATATAAGGCTAACATACTTGCATGCCATCACTTGTCTACTCTTCCTCTTCCATTCCTTAGCTCATGTATCAAACATAATTCTTTCATCATGAATAACCTATTATGGTTGGTTATGGGAGGTTGAGATTCTAGAGAATCTTTGTAGCAAATATTACCACTTAAATAAGTAAGATGGATGCTAATGCATGATATTTAATTTTATTAAACTTTCTTTAATTAGTGACATGCATTATGCTATATAATTTTGCATAAAAGTGCATGGCCATAGAAAACATGTTATTAACAATACATTCAACATCATTTATCATGCCATAACATCATTCAAATATCATATATATATGTCAACACATAAGTATACCACATCAAGCACATAAAGAGGTAAGTCCACTACCTTGCACTTAAGCTTTTCTCTTGATCTTTTGCACTTGCTCCCTAGCTTTTCAACCATGAAGCCTTTTGGTCAATCACTTCCTAACATCTTCTTGGATGTTTCAAGGTCCTAAACACATTCATATTCATCACATAGTTCATTAGGACCATGAACTTCAACAATGTTCAAGACTAACCTTGATAAACTCTTTACTATCATAACTTTCTCTAGCTTTCACTAATTAACTTGGACCTTGAACCAATTGATGTCTTAACTTTACCCTACATAATTTCATCTTTTGAATCCATTTATGAGCTTAGAATCATGAAATTCTAACTCCTATGCACTGTTCTATACATAATTACATAACACCCTCTTTTCTTTAAAAAAATCTCATTTTGATTCTAATGCTTCCCATACTTGTTTCTCCACTTTATCCCACACAACTTTTCATTTTAAAACCATTTGAAGAATCAAAATCATAAAATTTCAATCACTGTTTATGCAAATGAACAATAATAGAGAATAACTTCAAAACTACAACTTGGAATTCCAATGCTTCCAAGGTTCAAAACCTATCCAATTCTATACAAAATCATCATATGAATTCAATGGAAGCATTAAATTATTGAAATTCCATCTTCTTATATCATGAACAGTGCAGACCGAAATGGTTCAACCATGGCAAAGTCAAGAATATCAACTTGATTCAACAACTAATCACTTAACTAGCTTGTTTAAGCTTCAATCATATAACTCTAACTTTAATTTCTTCTTTCTCCTTTCATCTAAGGTTTTGGACAGCACAAATACCTTAGAGAAAACTCAACTTTCTTCCATAAAAACCCTAAGTTCAAGCTCCCAAATCAAAAGAAAATAAGTTAGGATAGATTGCTTACCTTTAATCTATAGCTTGCTTGAACTTTAGTACCTTGAATCTTTTTTGTCTTGGCTTGAGTTTTCATTTTACAAGAGGTTCCCCAAGGGTTCTCATGCCACAATTTTGAGCAGAAATAGTGGGGGTATTTGTAGAAAAATCTCATGGAAAATTAATGGCCAATATCACTTTGTGCACTATTTGATCTAATGGCTCATAATTGCTCTTACATCAAGCTTACCCACCAAGCCAACTTGATATGAGCTCACATGACAAATATCTTCTTCTCCCCCTTGGCTTGGATGCCATGTGTGGGGGTGTGGGGGTCCCACCATGTGCAAACCCTAATTCTCACTTTATTCATTTTCTTTTATTTTTCAAAAATTTATAAATTATTCATTATTAGACTTAGGCTCCAAGACAACTTTTAGGACTTATTAGGCTACCCTAGGATGAAATATTGGACTTCCCTAGGCCTTCCTTGGGTCCAATAGCTAATTGGCAAAAATCCCAAGCACTTTCCTTATACTGATATTCTTAAAATATCCTAATTTTGAAATAAATGTTAGATAGATCTTTTAATGGCTCTAACATTTTTAAAAATTCATTCTAATATAAAATAAATCCCATACAAATTCTCATAATTTTTTGAGACCCAGAAGTTCTGATAAAAATTCTCTCTATTTCTTTAATTTCTCAAAGGGCATTATCTTCTTTTCACACATCATCAGAGTATTCCCTGACCTTGGTCAACTATTTTGGAAATTCTTCTTGATCATCTAGCCTTATTCAAATGACTAAAATGCCCTTCGTCTGACTCTGGTTCAATGACACAAAACAGTGGCATACATTCAATGGCATTTTCGTAATTTTATATTTTTCTTGGTCTTTATTAGCCCTGGCCCACATACTTATCTAAAAATATCATTGGGCTTATAAGGCGCCATTTTGGGCCCTCTACATGATCCACTACCTTCATGGGCTCAATTCCCAAGAAATTCCCCTGAAACATATTTATCGGTTGTTTTAATTCACTGTAAATTCCATAACAAATTCTACAAAACTCCTTTTTAAGTTCTATTAGTTTTATAAATTCTTATATTAATTATAAGAATTTGCTGCCAAATTTCATCTGATTCTGAGGCCCAGAGGATACTGTATTAATTTCCCCTTTCTTCAGAAATTAATATAAAATTTTCGGAATCTCATCAAAATTATGTGTTGTGTCAAACTGATCAGAATAATTTTCTTTGTTTATTGGGAAAATTTGGGACTAATATAATTTTAGGCATTTTTGGGCTTTTTTCGGCTTAACTTTCTCTATTTACCATTTTGCCCTCTAACTCTTGAAAATTACACTTTAGGCCCTTAACTTTTCATAATTACACTTAATGGCCCAAAGTTTATTTCTACCTTCATTTTTCACCATAGAACTTTTAAACTTTTCATTTTAGTCCCTCATTTTTAAAACTTTGTCTAATCATTGTTTTTTCTTTCTATTCATCATCATAATCCTTTCCAAATCTCTTTCCGCTATCAGTATTATATAGATAAGGAAAAAGTAGGATGTGACATATTGCCACCAAAAATTCTAGAGACACTCACTGTCAGTTTAAGTCACGACAAGAAGTTGACAGGTTGCGATAAAAAATGGCAGATACAACTAGTGAATTTCAAAATCCTTCAACTCCACAGCCCGTTATTTTGGTTAAAGGGCCAATATGTTCTGACTCTATAAATCCTTACTCATATTCACCAACTACCTCTCATACTTTAAGATTCTTGAATGATTTGACCTCAAATAATGATGCAGGAATGAAGGACAGTGATCCTAAGTATGTTGCAGTGGTATACCCACCTTAACTGGGTGAAGCACTTGAGGAAGTAGAATATACAAAGGATATAAAGGAAACACCACCTAAGTTTGTTGCTAATATATACCAGCCACAGTTGGGCAAGTTCAAGTTTAAACAGGAAAAATTCATGACAAGCTTGGATGGACTTCACAATGTAATCAAAGTGCATGATTTTTGTATGTTAAGGTGGAGATAAGGCAATGGGGAAGATTTTTCAATCAAACAACCATCTCTCAACATTCTATGAGTTCCCACCACCGCCTTGAGGTCAGGTTATCTCTTTCATATCTCTTACCTTTTACAAATTTGCCTAATGTGATATATGTTTGACATGTTGGTTTGATGATTGGAAAGGGATGAAACAGTATAAGTAGTAGTCAATTTTTATGCTTGATGATTCAACAGGATAGTATTTAATTTTAGTTTAGTTGTATTTTGAATAATACCGTGTTGCCCATGTGTTGTTTCTTCAGTGATGGTTATTTAAGGTGCAACACACTCAACTGCATGCTATGGTTTACCCATCTTGTAATCTTTGCTTTCTTTGTATTGCAATATATGATTTGAATATGTCTGCAAGCTTCACTATGAATTTGCATTGAGTCATGTGTTTAACTGTTGTGCTAAAGCTGGATTTAAATTGACCTTATATAGTGCTGTGATGTCTATAATTTTGCTGACAGTGAGGACACTATCAAGTTTAAGTATGGGGAGATGTTATTGTTTCTGTGCTAATTAATGCAAAATTCTTTGATTAATCCAATCTTTCATCACAAAATTGTTGATTTTTTATTTTAATATGTGATGAATTGCCAAAAATTGGATCCCCACTTTAAACTGTTTTGTTTTTGGCTAAAAGGTTTTAGTGTAAAAGATACCTCAGTTGATAATTCCCCAAGATTGATTACAAAAGCCAATATTATCTAATTAAGACTTTACTTATTTCTTCTATCACTCAAGAACTTTTCATATCATTCTTATCTTTCATAACATTGCTACGTCCAGTATTATAGAGAGCTACATAGGCTCTACTATACGAGTAACTGTTATAATCTGTACATCTCATCTTGGGGACATGGCTCTAGCATGAGTTGCACTGTTCACTATCTTAGATCTATCTCAAGAGTAATCTGGCTTCATCGCAAGAACAATCTAACTCTATTGTGAGAACGTTAACTTTTATTACATAGGATGTCCCTCTTAAAGCTACATCATCTTTCATAATTGCGTCTCATTTCATTTCAAGTCCATAGTATATCATTCATACATCTCATCCCTTCTGAAGGAATATATCCTAAGTATTTTAATCATATGTCTATAGGTTTGCCACTATCATCCATCTCTAATCTCATTCTTTATCTAACTGACTATCATTGTCTGGTCGTAAACTCTAATTCTAAATTTTGGGGATTAACTAGCTAACTATCACGTTTATCACTTTTCTATTGTTTTATTATCATTATCAAGTTAAATTATCTAATTGCATGTTGTTTGGTATGGGAACAACATAACCTTCTTATCATATATACTCTACCATGCATGTAATGCGAAAGGAGAGTATTCATTTATCATAGCATACTGCAATTAAACAATTAATTAGGTAAACTTGAAAGCATTATTTCCTCTATCACATTATATGCCAGATCTTGATCATTCATTCAAGAACCTGAGATAACTACTCATCTACTTAGGCTGTCATATTGCCCTCCTACTAGGGTATAGACTCAACCCTTCACTACTTTACTAACTTTTGATCATTACTCCTTCTTAAATTGGGGAGTCTCTTTATCTTTTAAGCTGTGGCTACCTTTCTCTCTCTAGACATCATAAACTTCTATTTCTAATCTTGCATACATCTACTGCTCTGTTGAACTTCTTCAATCACTTGAGAAAAATTCTTTCTTTCAATCATTCAACCCTCACTATTTATGTGGATGAATTTGACTAAGTATTCATCAAAGGGTTTCTCTTCCCCTGCTTTAACCCTTATCCTCACGCTCATATCTATATAACTGAGAGGAATGCTTCTCATAATCTATTTGAGAAAAATATCTCAGGTGAGCGGATCAATCTCTATCTCTATGAAGTAACTTCTATACCTCTTTACTATCTCTTAACTCTTTCTATCTGTATATCAGTCCTAGTCTATTCTTGATTGGACTGTGGTTCCTTTCTGGTCTGTTTCTTGATCTTGGCAAACTTGAGTCGCATGGATCTACTACTATTACTTTTGCTCCCTAGGGTACTCTACCCTAGGTCTATTAGGTTATTGTTTCTTTGTGATGGAGTTTTCTGTGCTTTAGGAATATTAGCTCTTTAGCTATTAACTATCATATCTCTAACCTTAAGCCATGTATTAGGCTCATTCTTAAGCAAGTCTCAATCTAGCAGTGCGAATACCCTGAGTTACATTAATGTCTGATTCATTGTGTTCTGACCCAATATCCTCAGATACAATAGACAATATATGCCTTTTCCTTTTATGAGCTTGTTATGCACTCTGTCTAACTGGGCTAGGTGTTTCTTACACATGAACCTGGTCTTGAACTGTTGAAGAAGTATATATTTTATCTCTTTTATGGGCTCTTGTCTTTTCTTACTTTTGGCTTGTACTTGGAGCTTGAAGAACCAGCCTTTTTCTTTCCTTTTGATTTTTCCAAACTAACCTAAGGGACCTTGCCCTTGAAATTTCTTAGCATGCTGAAAGATGATGAATAGTAAAAATGACGAGGATTGCGACAGAGAAGGTTGAGTAATTTGGAATATTTAGAGAGTAATTGGATATAAAACATTAGGGGATATGTTTTTGAGTAGTTTAATTAAGGATATGAATGTTTGTAAGTAGATTTGGGTTACTAGTTTCAAAGAGAATAAGTCAAATTTTTAAGAAGATGTTTAATGACATGAGAGTAACAGTTATATTTCCCTAAATAATAGATAATTTATCTTTAAGTTCTTCAATAAGTGCCTTATTCAAAGTGTTTATCGATAAATCTTCAAACAACAGTAAGAAGTTTATCGAATACCTCTTCGATGAGCTTTATTATCAATGAAGTGTTCAAGAAGTATCTACCCTTTTCTAATATATCACACAATATTTATTGAAGAATCCTTTGAAAAATATATTTATCAAATTGTTATTAGATCAAGGACTTCAGTTATTTTTCCAAAAATACTTCATTTATTAAATAGCTTTTGGATTAGTACATTTATATATAAGTTGTTCGATAAACTTCAAAGCTTTTTCACAAATGATATCAAATAACATTGGGATAACTATTATTTTGAAGAATTTATCTATTAAATCCAATGTTTTGATCATGACAATTAATTGAGAAAAGATTTAAAAGGATTTCATAAATTGAACTTAACTAATAAAGAGCATTTATCGATGATATAGCTATTCGAAAAGTCATTTGATAAATCTGAAAGATCTTTTGCACAAAAATATATTTTCTAAAAGGCAATTATTGATAACTTATTCGCTAAGGTTTCTTATCGATAAAGACTTCGATAAATCAATCATATTTAGTTGAGAAAATTTTAAGTCACGCTATTCTTGAAACTGAAGTTATTTGAAGCCTTAGATAATTTTATAAAAAAAAATCAGTTTGAGAAATGTTTTTTGTGAAAAGATTTTATAAAAGACTTTATCGAAGCATTGATTAAATAATAGGTTTATCAATAAGATATTCTATCAATCAATTTTGACTATCAAAGAAGATAGGTGGTTTTCAAAGACTCATTATCGAAGGACTATTCGATAAGTGGATTTATCGAATAACTCTTTGATAAATAAAGATAAGTTTCTAAGTTTTTCAAAAGTACTGAGAAATGATTTATCATATATTTTACTATTTGCTTTTGATATTTGGTTTTGTAAAATATTATGATCAGAGATTTGAAAAGGATTGCAGGTTTAAAATCTTATCATTAAAAATATTTTAATCAAGATCATTAAAGCTTTGTATTCAAAAATAATTTTCATAGTTATCTAATTGATGAATTGTCTTCTTCTCAAATTGATATGAGAAAATGTGCTTTATAAATGTACAAGATAAATTGGAAGAAAGAGAAGGAAAATTGTTTCAAATTCAAATCACTGGAATTTCTATCATAAATATTTTGATGGTGATTTGATTGTTTAAAACATTATTGAAGATTATTCTATTCTTATAGTGTTTAATTTATCTATTTGAATCATCTATGATTTGTTTAGACTTGAAGTTATAAAGATTAGAATATTCATGAATGACTCAAAGTCTAAGTTGTTATGCTCTTATTGATGAAATATTTAATCAGGTCATTTATCAAAGAGATATTCGATAAGATCTTTTGTTAAGTTTAATCTATTGAAACTCTAATTGATAAGTCCTGGAATAACTTTGATGAGCATAAGAATTATTTGAATTTGATTGATTAAATAATCTTCATAACTTTATAGTCTGATTTTATTTAATCCACTTGCTAAATGATTATAAGCTCATAAATTATTCTAATTGTAAATGAACGCATCAAGCTTATAATCTTATATCTTGTGAAAATTGCTATAATGTGTTAAATGTATAATATCCCAATTTTTAGACCTAGAGACCCAAAAAGTAGCCTAAAATAGATAGGCTACTAGACCCTTTTGAGAAGAAATCCTAGAAACATATAGAGGAATTTTATGGACTAAACTACAAATTGTAAAAATTTAGGGACTAAAATATAAATAGTGAAAGTTCAAGGACTAAACTTAAATAGTAAAAGTCCGGGACTAAATTGTAAATAGGGATAAGTTCAAGGACTTAAATATAAATTAGAAAAGTCCCAAGGCCTAAAATAAATGTAGAGATAAGTTATGGCCCATATAGTGTAATTATAAAAAGTATAGCAAGGACCAAAGTGGATTTGGCAAATTCAAGGACTAAAGAAAAATAGTAATTATGAGGAAATTGAGCCAAAGATGGCTAAAAATTGTCTAGAAGTATTTCAGTCCCAAATTTTACTAAGAGATAGAGAAAATTATTCTAGTCAATATGATATGACCCAGAATAATTATTTGAAGTCCAAAATAGGTGATATGGATCTAAAATATTGAAAGTTATCTGAATTTTTTATCAGACCTTTTGGACCTTGTAAATGAAAAGTTATAGGAAGGCACATCCTATGAAGCCAGAGGTTAGGGAACTGAAAGAACCCTGAAATGCTAGACGTGAAGAGAAAGAGAATTACGAGCATATCAGCTAAGGGTACTACATCAAGTTAAACATAAGTTAAGTAGAGCTATACTAGATAAGATAATAATGAAAATATTATTATGAAATGACGTGAGCTGTAATGAAAAAAAGAAATGATAGAATAAATATAATATATTTTACTAAGAAATATTAGACATACTGCGCTTTTATTTGATACATAGAATGCCTCATTTGGATGTCTACACTAGAGTTATAATTTTTCAAAGTTTTGACCAAAATGCTAGAATCAGGGAAATAACGTTGGATGAACAGTAAACTTTGAGCATTGATTGATGTTGCCTTAGTCTAGCAACTTGAACTACATTTTATTTTTTCAAATTAATTATGATTTTTCAAAATCAGGTCAACTACCTGGAATTTACACAGTGAATAGTACTCAAAGTAAAATTCTAGATTGTGTAATTTGACTTTAATGACCTTAAAAGTAGTTCCAGATATACCGTATGGTCCCTAAGATGTAGAAAATTAAGGATGTCATATTTTGGTATGAAAGCATAAGATTTTGGTACAAAACAAAAGGTCCTGGCTTATTAATGCTTTGATTTAGTTAGATTTACCCTCCCTAAACAAGTTAGAGGTTTAAATCTTTAGTGAACTAAGGAGGTTCCCTCCCTGAATTAAGATGTGAGGATGATGGTTCACTGCTTAGAGGAGGATTCAAACAAGGAATCTTAAAGAAGCAATGACTCTCAGATGACCTAAGTACACCATAACCCTAGCCTTGTAATTTTATGAGGTAGTCTTCAAGGATATGACTATGATATACTAGTGTTAGTCAACCATTACCTCCGATATCTAGTGTTTCTTAGCACAATGTGGATGGAAACAGTTTCCTTTACTGATAGAGATAGAAACTTCCCAGTCCAAGGTTACAGAAGATGTAAGAGTAGTTCGAGGTATTGATAGGAGAATGAACAAGAATCATTTTATGTACCTAAAAGCAGCAACCATAATCTAAGCTAGCCAGATAGTACAATGGACCAAGATGCAGATGCTCGATGTAAAGATATATTCAGAAGTAAATCCTCCATATATTCATAATGGATCTACCTTATGAAAGACTTTGCAGGATAGTATTTTCTAAACGACATAATTAAAGGTTAGATTGAGGCTTTCCTAGAGACATACCTAGCTGATGGTCTAAAGCTAACGGCATAAGAAAGTAAAGAGTGTAGAGACTACTCTATAGAAAAAGAATAACCCACTCACTTGGGAAGTTCTACTTTAGCAATTTTATGAGAAAGAATTTTCCTCAATTGGATAGAGATGAGTGCAAGGCTAAGTGATAAGACGGGTGAGATAAAGAAACCCTTTGATGAATACTTGTCAAGTTCTCAAAATGAATGATGAGAGATGTACAAATGAGCAAGTAACTTGCAAATTGAATTATGTTCTACAAGAAAGAATTCTTTCTAGGTAGTTGAAAAGGTCTAACAGAGCAGTGGAGGCATGCAAGATTATAGAGAGAAACTTTCAATGCCTAGAAAGGGTAAAAATCATAAGATGAATAGGGAAATTAAGAATAGAAGATGTAATGAGTTAGGAAGTATAAACTTGCAATCAGAACCTAAGAGATATGAGTTAGGTGGTAGAGACCACAGAGATAGGTTTTGATTGGCAGGTCAAGGAATTGCTACAGATGTGGCAACCTGGGATATTTTATGTGGGAGTGTTTGCATAATAAATTGGTGAGAGACTCCATGCATAGAAAAGAGTTTTACCCTGACCATAGAAGAGTTAAGGAAGTTTCGTGAGATGATTAAAGACATTATATGGATTATATGGATTAATTGTTCAGAGAATCTGAACAATTTTGAACATTTGAACATATTTACTTTATGCATATAGAGGAATTATATTCATTCTTCAAGTACATGTATGAATAAAGAATTAAACTTACTTATCATTGCTTTTTTCTCCTTAACAAAACATTTGTCAATCAAGTTTTCTTAGGAGTATATAAAGAGAGTTTAAAATCAATTGCAATGTTCATTTATAAGGATACTGATGTAAACCTCAAAATCTGTTAGACATGATGATGTAAGAGGTTTACCATTGTACCTTTACCTCATGTAGAAGAAGGATTGCCTTTACATACTCATTGCATCTTTTAGATTTCTTTTGTATGCTAGCAATGGTCTCTCAAATGATATGTATTTTGATGCTTGGGAAATCCTCTTTCTTCTTCTGTACTCCTCAAGATAATTGATGGCACAGTATGATAGTCCATTCTTGAGGTAGAACGCACTCCGTAGGTTTTTCTCCATTGTTTCTTATAAATTGTGTAAGGAATTGGAAGACACGCAGCGGAAATTAATTTAAAAGTTTTTCCATTCCTTGCCAGGATCTACCATATGTGTTTAAGTCAAGCGGGAAGAAGCATTACCCTCAGTGTTTCTCAGCGACTTCCACGGCTTCTCTCCGTGACTGGTGATCTCTTTCCGATCGTAAGGAGACGTCCACAGCTTTTCTCCGCGGCTCGTGCTCTCTTTCTGATCGCAAGAAGTCGACTCCTCAGGTCGTCTTCCTCTACTGGTATCCACACGAACAGCGTTCCAACCACAAATGACGTGCTAGCGTCTCCTGTCCCTCCAAGGCTTTCTCAAGAGTTCGTCCTCTCCGTCTCTACTTCAGCAGTTTCTTATCTGCAAACCTTTTACAGATTTCGTTCGGCCCTTTTTTGTGTTATGTGTTGTACTCAAAACGTAGCCCTTAAAATAAGATATATAGGATGCTCTGCGTTTTTCTCAACTGAATTGGATTTTGGAATTAATCTATATTCATTCCGAATACAATATCACATATTGTATAATTTGATAAGAAACTAATTAAATAATGTTTATATTAAATCCGTCCCACAGATTTAATTCACCTATTTATTTAATTTAAAAAAAGATAAGATTGGACTGTATTTGATTTATTCTCATAAATCAAATTTGAGATATCCTATCAATTTGAATTTCAAATTCAAACGTGATAGAGATTTAATTTATCCTTATAAATTAAATCTTGTAAATATCTCTTATATGAGATATCCTATCAATTTGAATTTCAAATTCAAATGTGATAGAGATTTAATTTATCCTTATAAATTAAATCCTATATATCCCTTATATATAATATATATATATACGAATATAAATATAAATAAATATATACATCAACTCTGGATCATTCATTGAATCTAGACACGTCTTAGATTCAATGAATCTGGACATCATAGATCGTGTTGGGCTATTTTGTGTGCGACCCTGTAGGCCCATATGAAGTTGGCAGTGGGCCATTTGCTATACTTGCCCACAAGTCGCAAGCGGTCTCTAGCAAGACATAACGACTACCCAAATCATATGAGAATCGATAAACGATGTAACCTTTTATACAACCATATCATGTCCCTTCTGTCACGCGATATTTTGATCATGGATGAGGCATGGATAATGTCATCCTCATATTCCTGACCGTTACTTTCTCGATCCCTGAGTAGTCTGACTATAGAAATGGAACTACCTTTCCATTACAGTATGGCCATACATTTCTCAGACTCACTCATCGAGGGGCCCAGTAATATCTCTCTACTAATGTGAGGGACAAATTCCATCTTGACCATTCACATTCCTCCGTATGGAAAACCACTAAGCCCGAACATAGTCTTTATGATCACTCGGTCAAAAGTGACTTTTGACTAGGCCAAAGCTGAGCGTTTGTCATGTAGGAATTCATGATGATCTCAGGTCAAAGGGCATAGTGACATGGTTTGTATATGAGAGAAGATTATGACGTAACCCATGCAACTCTCTCATAGCGGGTCGGTCCAACACCTTGTACTCTTACATGTGCCTATGACTTTGATTTATATCTCTATACATCTTCAAAGTCATACTGGTATTATTTCATCTCTGCTCCCGCACAGATGACCGACCAGGAACATTTAGGATAAGATCATGAATTATCCAAAGATGGTCATCACAGTAAACATGCAAATAATATAATAACACAATTAATAAATTCATAAATCAATAATGTTCATAAGACAATGATTGGCCCTTAGGGCACGTTTTCCAACAACTACATCAAGTTGTTGAAGACAACCTTGTGATAATATATCTTAAGACAGATTACACTATTAGCCAGAAACCATTCAAAATCAATTGTGACTATTTAAGGATGGTCTAAATCTAATTTTAGGAAATGAATGACTTAGGTGAAAATAATACATTATTGTACTTGAGATCCAAGAAGACACGTTTCTCTGTCACAAGAGTATTACGTGGAGGAATTGTAGAGCCATTTAGTATGAAATAATACAATCCCATAAATACCCCAATGATTACAGGTGTGAATTTAAGGCTTAGTATATTTCCTATAACTGAATCAACAAATTAACAAACAGAAAGCTCCATATGAAATGAAGTAGTAGATACTTCATCATGGCTTCACATGTGTGTGAAAGTATACAAATGTCTAGTATGTTGCATAGGTTGAAAAGGTTAACTCTTTCACACGAGAAACTTGCTTTGACTGTAGAAAGAAACATTCAAAGATGATACATGTGTTCACCAGTAAAGTAGCAAAAGTGCTGATATGGTAGAGCAGAAACACAATAAGTATCGCATTGACTTAAAAAGTGCATTAAATCGAGATGATATTCATGAATATGGATATGGATTAAACTATGGATACCCACATTATGAAACATGTTGCCAAATAACAAATTCTTTAAAATTGAAATTATATTATATGAATAGAGTTGAAGAGTTTAGGTTTAGATATTATGAGTGTCTAGACTTAAGTTTGTATGGTGTGACTGATTAAAAATCTATTAACATTTATTAGAGAGTTAATTGATAAGATAGTTTATCGATGAGGATTTTGATAAGAGTTTAATTTTTTGTATTTAATTTATCAAAGGATTATTTGAAGAACAATATTATTAAATAATTTATCGATAAATTATTTCAAGTATCTTTTTGAAATAGTGTCTGAGTTTAGTGAGTTTATAATAAAATTTTCTCACTCTTATCAAAGAGTTCTTTAATAAGTAGACTTATCGTATAGTTTTTTGATAAATTGAATCTTAGAAAGACTTCATAGACTTTATATTTATCAAGCAGCTTATCGATAAATTGATAGATCCTTCTTTATTTGAAATACTTTATTTATCGAAGATCTTATTGATAAATTCATTTATCAAATAGGACTTCGATAAATTCTATTAAAAAATATTTTCACAAAACTATTCTTGCTTGAATATCGATAAAATTCTTATCAATAAATACTCGGATAAATACCTTCACAAAATTAACTGAGTCATTTTCAAATTTATTGAAAACTTTTTCGATAAATACCCATATCGAATAAGTCTTTGGATGGTTTTAAAAAAGGACTCAGAGTTTTTTCACAAGTTAATTTTATCGAAGGTCTTATCAACAAGCAAGCTTATCGAATATGTTTTCGATATCTATACTCTAGAAATCAATTATTTTCACAAACTTCCTCTTCATTTATCAAAAGGCTTATCGAATAAACCTCTTATCAATAAGATTATCGATCTATTGTCATTATCAAAATATTAGAGTATAATATTTAATTCATAAATAATTATTCAAGAATCACTTAGATTGCAACTTAACGATAGTTATGATATATCTTCTAAACAGATTAAGAACTTTCAACAAAAATTCATTTTAGGGATCCTAACGAAATCCTTTTGAAAATACGTTCAACCACACAATTCAAAAAGAATTTTAAAAACAAGTGATAATTACATATACAAAAGGAATAAATAAATGAATAAAGAACAAAAATCACAATTGATAAAAGGATCACAAATTTATTCAAAAAGAAATAAATAGATTCATAAGCAAGTTTTCAAAATCCTATAAACTCATAAAATGGTAAAACTTGAAAATAAAAGATCAAACCTTAGAAAAAACTATTACAACTCCTAAACAATAAGAACATAGAGCTCAATCTTAGAATTTCAATCCTTAAGAAATATGAGAACTAGCCATTCATGTGATTAGATGACACCATAATGAATAATAGAAGCAAGAGAACAATGGAGGAGGCAAGAGATGGAATGATTGTGAGTGATATTATGTGTCAAATGGAGGAACCTTGGGGTCCTTTATATAGCATTAGGTTGTGACCTTTGTGTCTTCCTTGTTGATATGAGACTCTTCATTGATTTGCTCTCTAAAAGATGATGCTTTATCCTTGATTTATCTTCCATAATATTCAATTATCTCCAAACTATCATCTTTTCTAATATCTCCAAAGATAATCCTTTTAACTCAAATATCCTAAAAATAATTCAAATAAAAAGTAATAGGATAAAGGAGATAAAATAATTAATAAAAAATATGAAAAGAAAATACCCTTATCTATTATCCTTTAATTAAATTCAAATGTTGAATATTAAACAATTATCTTGAATTAATTTAAATTATATTGAATTAATATAATATAACATAATACTAATATAATATAATATTATATTGCAAGAATAAATTAATATAATAAAATATTACTGGATGTATTTTGATTTTTCCTAATTAGATATAATTTCCTTCTTCAAGTTAGCAATTCCTCAATTAACCTTTCTCATATAATATAATTGTGTAGTAGTTAATGTGGGTCTTAATCATCATTTTTTTATTTTTCTCAATTTTTTGAAATACATAAAAGCAAAATACCTTCATGCAAATTAATTTAATTAAAAAAACTAAAATCAATAAAAGCACAAGAAATGGGCATTTTTAATAATTTAATTCATATAAGAAATTAAAATATAAAGTGGGTAAAACTACTATAATAGTGCCTATTAAATATGATAAATTTTCTAAAATATATAAAAAATAATATGATAAAATAAGGATTTATTACCTATATAAAAACTAGTTTGTATTCTCCTTTATTCAATGATTAATAATACTATGAGGTTTTTATTTTTCTTCTATTTTTAATCCTTCAAGTCTCACATGATACCAAAGTATTCTTATGACTCTGAAGATGAGGAAGAAGAAGAAGAAGAAATGCATCAGTTACCTCTGCGACTACTTTCTTGTTCTTGACCATGTCTCCTCATAGTGCACTTCAACTTAGTTATGGTCTACACTTGTGTGTGCAGTCATCTATGCCTCAAGTTTGCTTCTCCTATTACTGCGTTATTGGTGGTTATCTAACTTATCAATTGTAGCACATAAAATTGTCATTTGTGTCATCTTACTTGTCATTTTTTAATGAATGAGGGTAAGATAATCATTTACAATTGGAATCTCTCCTCTTGAGGTCCCATAATCATTTGATGATTTTGTGAGACCTTATATAGATAATTTCTCTTAGGTGTAATTTGAGTGAGATTCTCCAAAAAAATTTAAAATAAAATTAGTGAAGATATTTTTAATAAAGTTTAATTTTAAAAAACAAAATTGTATAAATTGATCTTCCTTTAAATAATTTTGGTTACATTTTTATCTTAAATGTTTTATTAAAAACTCATTAAAATCTCCTTGAGAATTTTATTTTAAATATTTTGCTAATTTACAAGATTTAAAATTAAAAAATATTATATTAAAAGATTAAAATAGGATAATACTTTGTCAGTTTATAAACCCTAAACAAAAGTAACCTAACCCTTATTACATTGTGTTGATCATAGTGTTTGCTAATTTAAGACTTTGAATTCTTATGTCATTAATTTTTTTATGAAAACTTGTCATGAAAAGATATTTAATAAAAAAATTTGTGCAACAATTAATTTCCCAATGACATCATCAATTTTGCACACTGAGGTACTAAATGAAATTTGAACATAATGTAATAAGTTTAAATTTCTCAAAAAAAATAAAATATATTTAAACTTTTAATCAATATCAACAATATAAACATAATTTAAAGGAATCAACTGTCAATTATATTATTAAAATCTTATAATACCCAATTCAGTTGAAAATGAGTCTGAGTCAATTCGATTCAATATTTTTAGTTTATTTATTTACAAGTCAGAATCAATAATCTCAATTAAATATTACTTTGACATTTGAAAGGTTTTGAGTCCTATGATGGTAATTAATCAATAATCACATTAATTGATTATATGATATTTTAAATTTCTAACCATAATAATCATAAATCACTTTGATCTTTGAAAGATTTTAAGCCAATGATGATTATTAATCAATAATCCCACTAGTTAATTATATGATATTTCTAACTTCTAACTATAATGATAATTCATAATAATTATAAATATATATAGTAAAAAAATATTTTTTTATGATTTTTCAATTTCATGTGGGTTATAGACAAGTCTGTGTATAAATCCGAGTCAATACTGTCTTAAAAAAAATAACTAATTTTATAATACACACACACACACACACACACTTTTAGCTAATTGTTAGTAAATAGATTTCCCATATCTTTAGAAACGGTAATACAATGCAATATAATGTTTAATGTTATGAATATGTTTGGTGGATTATTAAGAAAATTGAGAAAAATTAATTTTTTATATTTATTCAAACAAAAATAACAAATAAAAGTCTATAGTTTCCCTCAAGAAAAAAGAAAAGAAAAGAAAAGAGAAGCTTTCCTTCCAAAATTTATCAAAGGTGGCGAGAGGTGGCGGTGATGATCGCGGTGATATAGCCAAGGTATTAGTGACAACAGTGGATAGAAAGAGAGAATCAAAACAAAAATAAATAAAACTGAAGGTAAATGTGACTTTTTTAAATATGCAGTAAATAGTAATGAGTATTCATATGGGGGATATGAATAGGGATTACTAAATTTTGGTAATAATCATTACTATGGTAAACCCTATTGCCAAACTAAAAATGCAATGAAATCTATTTGTTGGTAATGTAATCATGATTAACATTGTAGGCCATTAGTATAGATTCCTCCCAATAATATTTGTAATGTCATAATATTCAAATAGTTAATGGCATGAATTTTGCATGATTCGGCCATAACAATTGGACCTTCATTTTTTTCTTGTCCCAAATCCGATTATAATCGTAGTATTAAATATTATTAAAAGTTTCAAATTTGTACTGACGGACTTGATTAATTAGATGGAACAATCAGTATTAAATTATTGATCATTGGACTATCAACAAGTAAAATTTAACAATTACAATTAATATATATATATATATATATATATATATATTATTGATCATTAGACTGTCAACAAGTAAAATTTTAACAATTACAATTAATATATATATATATATATATATATATCATAAAGTGGGCACCAAATAATTTGCAAAATTTAGGTAGCATGTTATATTTAAAATTAGATATACTAGTAATTAGTAATGATCTGTTACTTTTGCATAATATTAACTTAAAAATAAATTTAAAAAATGAATTCATAGAAAATATTTATATTTATAATAACCTCAAAATCAATCAATAAGATGAAAAATGTCTAGACAAAAACTATTAAACGACTAGAATTCACAATTTAAAAAAAATATGCAGTTTCATGCTGCTCCTATCCCCTCGAAGATAAACAGAGCATTTGAACCTTGACTCCATAAATGTACATGGGATTAATTCGCTGTACACACCCCTTTAAAGTCCGCAAATAAGTAATGCGCAAATTCAACTTCTCTTTTGGTCATCATCAATCTACCAATCTTAATATAAAATTCTTAACAATTATGGTTATATCCTTAATATAAAATCCAATTGAATAATTTAAAGAGATTAAAGAAGCTGGACAAATTCTTAATTATAGCATGTTATATGATCCCTTTGTAATACTTATGTGTATCAATAGACAAACAAATTAGTTTAAAAAAACAACAAATATAAATACTTTAAAATAACTTATTTTATTCCTTAATATCTCTAAATTAATCAAATCAGTCCTGTATTAAGAACCCAAGGAGTAACTTGTAAGTAGTGAGACTCCATTTCAAAATTTGCACACTCACCTGGTTATGATTATAACATAATAAAAATAATATAACAAGTATGTACCATAATTTAAATTCATTAACTCCAGTATTTAAGCATATAGATATTTACAGAGTTCCAGTTGAGCGCCAGCACTTGCAATGTAAAGCAAATTCTGCTAGCATACACTTTTCTTTAACTTAAAGGATAAAGTACACTAAATAGATCATTTGCCAAGTGCACGGGCAAGTAGCTTTGACTACAAAAAGAACTGCTTTACAACTGTAATATCAACTTCACATTGAACAAAAAGTATAAATGCTTTACAACTTCCTAACCTTCGTTGGTCAAGAACAAGGCGCTACCATCATTGCATTCCAACTTCTTAGGTACATGATTCAAAGGATCTGCAAACCAAAAATCTTAACCCTGAAAAACTTGAAAATAACAGATATGTCAGCTCTTTCCAATTGCATTCTAACTAAGTGAAGAAGCATTTGCGGCCTTGCATTGCATTACATATGTTCACCCATAGTCCCTCTGCTGAGATTATATAAAAAATTTGATGACCTAAGAATTATGATACAATTTATATTCTATACGCAAAGCACAGGACCCATATTTAAGTTAGACCTAAGAATGTAAAACTTCAAACAAAATGATAAATTGAGAGAGACATAGGAAGAGAAGACTTTGATTTTTTTGTGGCTTCTCTAAAATCGAATCAAAAGTCTACGACTAAATCAAAGATATATTTGAAACTAGAAGGGAAATCCTAATTAAGAGAATCTTTTACATCAAGCATAGAGAAACCAAAGGGTAAGAAAGTCAAAGGAATTCCCCATAAGTCTCAGGGAAACATGATACTCGCTCTTCTGTTTAAAGCTAGCGTGGGTCTTTTGAATCACAAAATATCTGCATGTCTGATACGTTTGCTTTGCTGCTAACATATACAAAAGGAAGGAACATAGGGAAGGCAAGATTCCTTTTGTGATTCAGGAGGTTGACCCAAATATTCATGATGAATTAGGGAAAGTAACATAAGACTAGGTGGCTATAGGCTTTTTGTGTAGCTGCTAAATTTTGCTGTCTCACTTTTAACATTACTTTTGACATTATTCTTGGTGGGTTGTGCCCTGCACTTTTGATAATATACAGATGCAGGAGTCTCATGGGGGGAGGACAGAATGTATGAACTTTAAGGAAAGTTAGGAGGGGCTGGTCTCTCAAAACAACAGAGGGAACCTTGCATTGAGAGAATACTGCATTATTTTTATCAGTCGGGGTATTTTTTTGTAGCAAGGGATTTGTTCAGGATTGTAGGTTTGACCTTGTAACTGCAGTCCCGCTTAAATTATATCAATACAAAACCCAGTATTATTCAGATTTGCAAAGCCTTCTGTTACTATTTCCTATTTTCAGAACAGGTTGCATCAGTGTCTAAGTATGAAATAAGAATAATGAAACATGAGAAAGGAACATTTGAATCACAAAAATATGACATACCTTGTAGTTCATTGGAAATTTATATTTCTTTTTCTTTTGTTTTAGTAAATGTTGGACTTCTATTCAATTGATGTTCTGATGAATTAAGGATTATTGGCAGAAAGTGAGCAGCAATTTTCTCCTAACAGGTCCAACTCTTTTCTCTTGGTTAAACAATGTGACCTCCTTTTTAAAATAATAATTTAATTCTTTAAATTGAACACAAAGGAATTCATCCAAAAGTGCATTAACAAACAAAAGGTGAATATAAACAATTCAGACTAAAAACCAGTTGTATAACCGTAAAAGAATTCTCAACAAGTAACTAATGTCAAAGATTTCAGAAAGGATAGCAAATATAGACACTAAATCAGTTTACTACCTCTTTCGTTCAGCACCTTTATCATTCTAGCGTTTGCAAGCACCAACTATGGATAAAACTCTTTCTTTGACCTTACCTATAGTCTGCAGATGGGAGAACCCAAAAAAGAAAAAAAGAAAAAAAAAGAGAAAGGAAAGGAAAATCAGTACTGGACGGAAATGAATTAAGCAGAACATGTCTAGACATGGCAGGGTTCGTAATGTACAAAGCTAGAATTGTTTGCCCATCTTTTGATTGAGGATGCAGAATTCCTGAGGTGAGAGCAGTGTGGTGAATCAAAAGTCAAATGATAAGTTGAATTTTCAGTGGCTTCGGCAACCCAGATGTGGTTTATGTGGTCCTTTTCTTTTTTAGTGAGGTTAGAGAAGCCAACCTGCATATAATGGAAGACACACTTGAGTCAAATTCCTTGGACACACTAAAATAGTCAAAAGATATAATGTACTGTAGAGAGTTCAAACCTTCTAGTACCCCAAAACAGACCACAATCACAATAAAGAATAACATATATTACTCACCGTAGATCCAGCAAGGTTATAGTTGATTGGTGGAGTCAAGTCATAATCCGTTGACCGTGAGCAAAAGCAGATGGCAAGCAAACTGATTGAATTTCCAAATTTTACATTAGACTTGGATCCATCAATTACAAAAACCCACTGTGTCTTTCGATGTCCAGATGTGTAAACATCTCCCACATGCACAATATGGGCAACAGTATCGAACTCACTATATGAAATAAATACACAAGGACACAATGTCATGTTATGTTCCTTTCTTATCGTTTTGACTGAGCAGAAAGTTATATATATATAAAATACTGAGGCAACAAACAACCTAGAAAGAGGGACGTTGCTCAAACTTGACAGAGAGATAGATTTGCGACAGTTGAAAGAAGGGCTACAACAGAAAAACCGTAAGCTGGATTTATGAAGTCAATATAACCAGATAAACACATTAAGAAATTTTATTTATTATCTTTTTTTATTGGAAATACCCACTTAAAGTGTTCCCTGGCACTGGAAGACAAAGGCAACCATTTGGTAGAAGATCCTCTCGCCTGCAAATGGAGGACATCTGAATCAGAACGTGATGGTGTAAGACCAGCAATTAAATATGCTTGACCCTCCACCAGCTCCTGTCGCTGTCACATTGATAGCACATAGAAACTTGTGAGAAAATTTGATGGCATCCACAATTAACATGCACAGTAAGGTCATAGAAGAAATGAGACAAAGCAGACACCTAAGAAGAATAAATTCATACAGCCAGAACCACAGGTGCTGAAAAATGTAGATACAAGGCCATGATACTATTCAAAGTGGCCTACCTGATTGTCTGTTGGGTTCCAGATCGTTATTAAGCCTTCTCTTGGCATGTCATTTCTACTTTTTTGTGTTAAACCAACTACCCTGACTCTCATAAACTGGCTGACATCTCTTTTACCCAAGCCAGCATCTTTCAGAGCTTTCTCAATTGATTTCTCCATGTTTGATTGACTGGTTGCCTGAAGACCAACTATAAGTAGTCAACATTTCTTTCCACACAAAGACTTCTCTTAAAGCAGGAATATAATCCCACCTTTAGTTTTGCCTTGTAAGCGACAAAAGAATTAAGTTGCTCAGGACTCATATCAGCCATTAGGTATTCAGGATCCTCAGCTGTCTCCAGCATGTTATAAATCTTAGCTCCTTCGCTACCATCATCATAAATTTGTAATCCTTTTGTTTCTTCTTGAAGATTGGAAGTGATGCCTTCTATAACAGCGGTGCATCTACAGCCATATAGGAGATGAAAAATAGCATAAAGAAATAAAATCCACATTAACAAAAAAAACTTTATGGACCACTGACAGAACTAGCATAGACGAATTATAATGATATAACCTGCTGAAACAGGAAATAAATATAGAAGAAATAAATAGCTACAGAAGTAAATAAAGGGGAAATCCTAAGGTTTCTAATATTGATAACAAAAGAAACCGAATCAGTGTTACAAGGGAGCCTCACCGATTCTGGCTTAAATCCTATAAGCCCAGTTTACAAAATGTTCTAGAGCTCTCCTCACCACACTCAGTTTCCAAAATGTTCCGTAAGCCCTTGCAAAGAGGCTTCTAAAACCCATAAAGTGACTTCCATACTCCCCAACATAGAATAGACCCTTAGGAAGCTCCAAAACATCATTAGATCCGCACTTACTTTTCCTTACAACCAGGATCTGAAGGTAAATCGCCTAAACCAGTAGTACTTCCTTCTTCTGTCCACTTGGTTGATAGAAAATATGGTATTGGTAAGACTTACATAGATGGAAATGATGTTTTAATTTATTTTACTGATTTTGGCAAGTGGCAGAAATGTTATTTTATATGTTTCCTCATTAGGAAGAAGCCTTATTTTATTTTTGCATGTTTTCTTTCTTGGGAAGGAAACCTTGCAAGTGAGTTCTATAAATGGCCATAACTCGTAATATTCAGACTTTTGGATGAATGAATATTTATTTGCATCACTCAGACCTGAGTTCCACCCCCTCCAAAAGTTCTGGTCTTCTCTTCGCCTCCATCTCTGTTCTGTTTACCCCTCGTCCTTCTCTGTTTTCTAAGTTTCTCCCATATTCGTAGCTGTCCATTAGGGACAGAGTGTGTGTGTTGCATCGTTGGTTTTCCTTGTTTTGCAACCATATGTATTAGCAAATTGACCGGCTCTATCAGATAACTAACTGATAAAATTTTTGGGGCTTCTTAACTGTATGCAATCCATGTGACAATTCTGAGATTTTAATATTACTTATTATCTATACTTCACTTATTAGAGTGAGGAAAGCGGAGTCAAGTCTAGTCCTCAATATTATTAATTATTATACTCATGAGGATAATTATAGATAATTATCTATAATAGACATCAACATTATGGATAATAAATTACTACCTAAGCCTTTCACCCAAAAAAAACACTAACTAAGTCCCTGGTACAATGAAGATGGTACGATGGGAAATGAACAGGGAACTAAAGCAAAAAAAATATACATGTCGATTTTCAAACAATTACAAAAAATTATTTATAGCGTGAGTAAAATTCAAGCCCATTAAGCTTATGATAGCCAAGAAAAATTTAAATCACAAGACGATAGAAGGGATAGAATTCAGATCCAGAGTTTTTCTGACCCTGCTTGTAAATTCTCTTATTCTTTTGAAATCGGTTCACATAAGTTTCTCAAAATATATCAGAAGAGAGAAGTAAATAATGTTTGGCCAATGTTTTGTTGGACAGAAGAGTAAAATATTGAAATATAAGGTGATAACCATGTGAGTGTGGGTATTTTTGGTAATTGCTATTGTGAAGGGAGGAGGAGAAATCTGATGAGTGAATTGGGGAGAGTTCCTGTGCCTCTCGAATGCATGGGGTTGAGTTTTTTCTCTATTTAGGTTCTGCTCTATAAGAGTTACACCAGTAAAGCATCTTTTATCATTGAATAATATATATTTCTAAGTTTTCCATCATGTTTGTATCCATATCATAAATATTCAATTAACCTGGAAAAAAGCATATTGCCTACCAAATTGCTTAAGGGAGCATATTTACAAGCTTTGTTGTTGCCAGTACTGATGTTCTAAAAGAGTAGCATCAAAGTGATTAAACATTCAATTTAGTCAATTTAAATTCTCAATGTCTTCCCAATTAAAATAAAAAATATATTATTGTTTCAAAGAGAACATATGATGAAAATACTAATACTTTATTGATATTTTGAAGGGATATATATACACGCAATAGAGAATTTTAGATATTGATGAAATAATATCATATCTTATCATATATACTAATTACAAGATATTTACATATCTTATAACATATCTATATAATATTATATCTTATCATATATATTAGTTATAGGATATTTACATATCTTATTATATCTCTACACTCCCCCTCAAGTTGGAATATAGATGTCAATTATGCCCAACTTGTTATAAAGATATTCAACTCGAACCTCACTAAGAGCTTTGGTGAAGAGATCACCTAGTTGATTACTGAATCTAACATGCTCTATAGAGATAAAGTTTTCTTTGAACTTGTCTCGACTGAAATAATAGTCGATCTCAATATATTTCATGCGTTCATGGAATACCGAATTAGAAACTATATGTAAGGCCGCTTTATTATCACAACACAGCTTCGCTGATAACGAGGTTTTAAGGCCAACCTCCTTCAGTAACTAATATATCCAGATTATCTCATATACAGATTGTGCCATAGTTATGTAATCTGCTTATACACTCAATCGTGACACCACATTTTGTTTCTTATTTCTCCAAGGTACTAAATTTCCTCCTACAAAAACACAGTATCTTGCAGTAGATCGTCTTGTGACTTTTAATCCACCAGGATCGGCATCATAAAAATACTCAATATGTATGTGACAATCATTCTTGTACAATATCCCATGCCTTAGAGATATCTTCAAATAATATAACCCATGTTCTGATGCTTCCCACTGTCAGATAGTTGGCAAGACTATAAATTAACTAAGAACACTCACTGGATAAATGATATCAAAACAAGTCACCGTAAGATAATTCAACTTGTCAATCATTCTAGTGTCCTTTATTAGATCAAGAATATATTTTCTCTGAGTTAATAAGATGCCCTTCCTACTTATGACTTCAATCCCCAAAAAGTACTTTAATGAACCCAGATCCTTCACATAAAAGTGAGTTAAGGAATGACTTGAGTGATGAGATCCCCGAGATATCACTCCCCATAATCACAATATCATCAACATATACAACTAGTAGAATCATGCCAACACTTGTTCTCTGATAGAACAAAGAATTATCATACTCTAGGAAAGGCCAAAGCCCTTCACAACAGTACTAAATCTGTCAAATTATGCCCGAGGACTTTGTTTCAAATCGTATAGAGATATCTTAAGGTGACAAACTTTATCACGCTCCCCTTGAGCAATAAAACCTGGTGGAGACGAACTATAAGTAGCGGCCAGAGAGATGGAGACGAACAAAGGAGAGCTTGGCCATAGGGAAAAAGTCTCAAAGTAGTCAACACTATACTTCTGAGCATAGCCTTTAGCAACAATGTGAGCTTTAAGGCATTCAAGTGTGCCCATCAGCCTTAATTTTAGTGGTTAACACCCATTTACACCTAATGGCTTTCTTTCCTACTGGTAAATCTACTAAAATCCACGTGCCAACACTATCAAGGGCAGCCATCTCCTCTTCCATAGCAAAACTCCAACCTAGGTGGGACAATGCCTCAGGAAAGACTGAGGTACTGAAATAGTGTCTAAAGAGGCAACGAGAAGCAATGAAGAGGTGGTTATATGAAACAAAAAAAATAGGATAAGTACAAGTACGTTTACCTTTACGGAAGGCAATAAGCAAATCAAAGGAGGGATCGGGATCTGGAACAGGAGGTTTCTCAAAATCAAGAACCGGGTCTGGCTTAGGGTGAGTAATGCTCGGTGCAGGATTTGATGACAAAGCAGACAATGGCATAGCTGAATCTTGCGCAATAGCAATATTGGTTTCCTTCAAACGTTTGGTATAAACTTGAGACAAAGGTAGTTGACCAGATGCCGGTAATGGTGAGGAAATGATATAATACACCAGAAGAGTGTCCTCCTCCACAAGTGGAGCAGGAGGAGCAAAAGTGTCAGAGGCAAATATGAGAAACTAGATAATGATCAAGAGTATGAAAGAAACACCGCTAATATTTCTGAATGCGAGAGTAGCCAAGAAAGACACACTTGAGGGACTTATGATCCAATTTTGAGTCAGTAAGATGCACATCTCGAACAAAACACAGCCAAAAATCTTATGATCAATAGGAAACAAAGATTTGGAAGGAAAGAGAGTGTGTAGAAAATATGGCCATTAAGAATAGAGGAGGGCAAGCAATTAATGAGAAAGCAAACAGTGGAGACTGCATCTGCTCAAAAGGGTTTAGAACCTGCATTTGAAATAAAACTGCACAAGCTACTTCTAATAACTGGTATTTTTTCTTTTAGCAACACCATTATGAGCTAGTGTATCCACATAAGAATATTGATGTAAAATTACGTTTTGAAGCATAAAAGAGTGAAATGATTTAGAAAAACATTCTTTACCACTATCACTATTCAAGGTATGGATAGAAGTATGGAATTGATTTTTAATTTTAGTAGTAAGGCACAAAAGTGAAAGAACAACTCAGAACGATTTTTCCTGAAATATAACCAAGTAGTACAGGAATAATCATCAACAAATATAACGAAGTACTTGAAACCAACTTTTAACTCAACTGGACATGGACCCCAATATCGGAATGCACTAACTCAAAAGGAGACGAACCCCGTATATTGACACGAGATACTAAACAAAGACAATAATATTTAGTAAATTGACATGACTCACAATCTAATGACGAAAAATGCTAAAATTGAGGTTAACCTTTTTTAAAGACGATAAAGATAAATGACCCAAATAACAATGCATTTTAAAAGAATTGACATCACCAATACAAACCACCACACAAAACCCCTAATCATTAAGGAAGTAATGACAACCAGATTTGTAACATCCACCAATAATCTTCGTCAAGAGACCTTGAATCAAGCAGTGATGAGGATAAAATGAAGCACCACAATAGAGATCATAGGTGAGTTTGCTCGAGAAAGAAGATTAAATGCAAGGTTGTACATGCAACACCGAAGGTAGCTGAATGGAAGGAATAAGACTTATTATGCCAGAACCAATGACACGAGAATAAGAACCATTAGCAATGGTAATACTTGAAGGATTGGTATGAGTCATAAGTAGCAAAGAAATGACGGTTACATGTCATGTGATCAGTAGCACTTGAATTTATTATCTATTTGGAAGTAGAAGAAATCAAACATGTCTCAGTATTACCTTTTGCAACAATACCATTAACAAATGGAGTAGCATGCTTTTGCCACTTCACAGGACAATTATCATCTAGAAAATACCATAGGAGAAGATTTAGAGAGCCAAACAGAATGCTTAAATCAAACGACCTGAGCCAAATGTCATACCGAGTACAAATAATCAACGAGCATCCAATCCATGAAAAATATACCATGGAAAATAGTTGCCACACAAACTTCATTGGTAGATAGTACTAAGCACAAACGCATCAGTAGATAATAGCCAACAATGAAGAAAGCACCAAATTAGATCATAAATAGCAACCAACGGTCACACTAGGGACCACAGCATAGAAGACACCAAACCAAAGAACAGAAGTTGTCTCACGGAGAAAAGAAACTATAGAAATACAAACCCGAGGAGACCCAAACCAGAAAGAGGACCTGAAAATAGTGAAACTAAAAGACCCATATCCGTAGATATGGACACAGGGTTGGAAACCAAGAATGCAATGGAAATAGAGTCAACGTTGACGAAGAACCTTCAATTGGAGGCACAAACAAAAGCTAGGGATCATGCGAGATCAGGCCAGAATATGCCAGAAAAAACATAACACCGACGAAGCTTCTGACGCACATGAGCGTTACACGCTGTTCCGTTGACGACGAATCTCCGGGGGTTGGCCAAACAGAACACTACGCGCCTGCCCAGCCGGTGTTTGTCGTCATCAGGGGCATAAATAGGGAACTCAAAAGCAGTCTATGGTGATTGCCAAAAAGAAAAGATCATGAACGATGCACAACTCCAAAAAGAAATAAGGATGTCTAATTAACCCACTCTGGTACCATATTGTTTCTGAGAGAAACTATGATGAAAATAGTTGTACTTTTTTATATTTTGAAGGGATATATATACACACAATAAATAATCCTAGATATTAATGAAATAATATTATAAATTATCCTATATACTAATTACAGGATATTTATATATCTTATAATATCTCTACATAATATCATATATTATCCTATATACTAATTATAGGATATTTATATATCTTATAATATCTCTACATATATAATGAATCAAATATATAAAATATTAAACATTCCAAAATTATTTGTGCAAGGCCCGAAAGAAAAGGTTAACAATTTATTTAAATAAATACTAATTAATTGAAAAATAATTACAACACATTGAAAACAATTAATTTCATAGATTCATGTTAATATTGTAAGCATACAGAAGAGCACAATATAGTAGTAGTATATTATCCATACAATACACATGTTTTAAATTTCAATGCACAATATTTTGAAAGAGAACAAATAAAATAAGTCTATGAGACCCAAATGGTAGGCAAATAATATACCTATAATAATGCTACAATATAACATAACGTACAGTAGTGCCAAGTGCCAACTTCATTTATATCTGCTAGTTCAGGGTTCCTGGATGGTACAATCAAGGAAAGGATGAACAAATAGGAAGCAAATTATGTATATGGATCTTGTCTGTAACATAGAATTCTATGGTAGGACCCTACCATATCCCTAATTCCTTGGCAACACTTCACAACATCAGAATATAAAATCATACTTTAGGAAGGGGGTATCTTTTCTATGGGACTTTGAGATAAAATTGTTGTAAATATGAGCATTAAATAAGAGATATCATAGGGAGAGATTATAGGAAAGATTGTAGGAGATTATGATTTCAGTAATTATGTAATGATTTGATTTCCTTGATCCCGGATCACACACTGATTTTGGGATCCCAACATGTGTGTATATGTAACACAGAAGTAAAGGAACGGATGCAAGAGTAAAACACAGAACCTCGAGTTGTCTCTCTGTCTCTCTAGCTATCTTGCTCACCGTTATTGGCATGTCAACCAATATGGTATTAGAGCCGGCGGTTTCTGTCCACTCTTCCCAATTGAATATGACACCGCAATCTCGTCAAACAGTGGGCCACGTCCAAAAGTTGTTAGCCTTGAAAGATCTGCTACCCTCATCGTACCAGAGCGTCTTACCAGCGACAACTGCCTAGACTGGAGCCAGTCTATGCTCCTTGCTCTCAAAGGACGAGATAGACTTGATTTCATACAAAAGGATCAACCTACAACCAGTGATGCCAGTACCCGTCAGCGGTGGAAATCTGATAACGCCTTGGTTGCCTCGTGGCTCCTAAACTCAATGATTCCTGCAGTTCGACAAAGCTTCATGTTCCTCACCTCTGCAAAAGCAATCTGGACAGCAGTGAAGGATGCCTACGGAAAACGCCCAAATGGATCACTATTGTTTGATTTGCGAGCTCGCCTCTAGACTACCAAACAGAACTCGCGATTGAAAAAACGGAGTTTTGGAAGGAATTAGACCTGCTGCAACATCGGATGTGGCGTGACCCTGAAGACGCTACAAAATACCGTCAGGTCGTGGAAGAAGAACGATTATTTATATTTTTGTTAGGTCTGAACTCCGTTTACGATGATGTCAGAAGTCGCCTTCTCAGCCGAGCACCTCTGCCGACTGTTCCTAAAGCCTTCACCTAGCTGCGGGACAAGGAGGCTCGACGCCATATCATGCTTCCAGACACTGGAACACCTCACCCATCGCCTTCTGAGTCGTCTGCTCTCCCCTGGGCTTCCGTGATTTGGGCTCTAGTCACCTCCACGGGAAACCCCCTGACTAGAGGCCCAAATCAAGGAAGCCCAGGGGACACCACGCTGAAGCACACTGCGCAAAAGAAGCAAGCCCAATTCCTAGAGGTATATCTCAAAGCAATGTCACAGGCCCAGTCTGTTAGAAATTGTAAGACACGCAACGGAAATTAACTTAAAAATTTTTCCATTCCCTGCCAGGATCTACCGAATGTATTTAAGTCAAGTGGAAAGAAGTGTTACCTTCGGTATTCGATATATGGTCGCGACCTCAGTATCCACTAGTCGCGACTGGTCGACTCTGGAGTTTTCTGTTGCGGCTCCCTCAGCTTCTAGTTGCGACGTTCACAGCTTCTCTCCGCGGCTGGTAGTCTCTTTCCGATCGCAAGAAGTCGACGACTCAGGTCGCTTCCTCTACTGGTATCCACACGAACAGCGTTCCAACCACGAACGACGTGCTAGCGCCTCCTGTCCCTCCAGGGCTTACTCAAAATCCGTCCTCTCCGTCTCTATTTTGGCAGTTTCTTATCTGCAAACCTTTTGCACCCTCCTTGTTCACTCTCCTGGAAAACCCTAGCCCCTAATGTCAAATATATAGGATGCTATCGGTGTGCTAACTGAGTTGGATTTTGGAATTAATCTTATATTAGTTCCGAAATTAATACAATATCATATATTGTATAATTTGATAAGAAACTAATTAAATAAATAGGGTTTATATTAAATCCGTCCCAAAGATTTAATTCACCTATTCATTTAATTTAAAATAAATATCTTATATTATGTATAATATATATATATACGAATTTATATATAAATATATATATAAATGAATATATACATCCACCCTAGATTATTCATTGAATCTGAACATGTCTTAGATTCAATGAATATGGACATCATAGTTCGTGTTGGGCTATTTTGTGTGCGACCCTGTAGGCCCATATGAAGTTGGCAGTGAGCCATTTACCATACTGACTCACAAGTCGCAAGCGGTCTCTAGCAAGACATCACGACTACCCAAATCATATGAGGATCGATGAACGATGTAATCTTTTATACAACCATATCATGTCCCTTTTGTCACACGATATTTTGGTCATGGATGAGGCATGGAGAATGTCATCCTCTTATTCCTTACCGTTACTTTCTCGATCCCTGAGTAGTCTGACTATAGAAATTGAACTACCTTTCCATTACAGTATGGCCATACATTTCTCAGACTCACTCATCGAAGGGCCCAGTAATATCTCTCTACGAATGTGAGGGACAAATTCCATCTTGACCATTCACATTCCTCCGCATGAAAAACCACTAAACCCAAACATAGTCTTTATGATCACTCGGTCAAAAGTGACTTTTGACTAGGTCAAAGCTGAGCGTTTGTCATGTAGGAATCCATGATGATCTCAGGTCAAAGGGCATAGTGACATGGTTTGTATATGAGAGAAGCTTATGACTTAACCCATGCAGCTCTCTCATAGTGGGTCGGTCCAACACCTTGTACTCTTACATGTGCCTATGACTTTGATTTATATCTCTATACATCTTCAAAGTCATACTAGTCTTATTTCATCTCTACTCCCGCATAGATGACCGACCAAGGACATTTAGGATAAGATCATGAGTTATCCAAAGATGATCATCACAGTAAATATGCAAATAATATGATAACACAATTAAGAAATTCATAAATCAACAATGTTTATGAGACAATGATTGGCCCCTAGGGCACAATTTCCAACACACTCCACAAGAGTCTATTGCACAACTACTCAGTTTCCATAGGCCAAAACCATTCTGGCCCAACACATATGATAGATTCATTAAGCCTCCACGGAAATCCAATGCACAACTCCTATTCAGTTGCTATAGGCCCAAACCATCCTGGCCCAGCACATGGGACAGATCCATTAAGCCTCATTTTGGACCGATTAGCTGCTCTTGAAAAATAGTCCAGTCAGCCACCACACCCTAGTGCTAGTATCATTCAACGAGGTAATTTATTTTGAGCCCTTACTACCATTAAAGGTGAGAAGACTGGTCCCTATTGGATCATTGATTCAGGCGCTTCAGATCATATGACTGATGATATTTCTCTATTCTCAAATTATACTCCTGTTACAACACGCCTTACAGTTAAAATTGAAGATGGCTCTGATTTCTGTGTAGCTGGTAATGGGACCATTCGTATATCTACCACTCTAACACTTCATGATGTCTTACATGTGCCAAAACTAAGATGTAATTTGTTATCAGCGAGCCAATTAACTGCACGAGAACGTTGCCATATTAATTTCTTTGCCACTCATTGTATTTTTCAGGATCTGTTTACGGGGATGACGATTGGCGTTGCTAAGGCACTTGATGGACTATATTACCTAAATGATTGTCAACCAGTACATTCCTCCTGTAAAACGGTGTCTCTCCCTAGAACTGGTGAACTGGAGTTGTGGCACCAAAGATTAGGACATTCCAATTTTCATTATGTGTAAGATGTTCCCATCTATCTGCTCAAATAAAAATTCTGAATTTTATTGTACTTCATGTGAACTGGCTAAACATCGACGTACTTCTTTTCCTAGCATCTCTTACCGCCGTTCAAAACCTTTCTCCGTTATCCACAATGATCTATGGGGTCCATCTCATGTTCCAAATCGCACTCACTCAAAACGGTTTATGACTCTTATTGATAACCACACCCGTGTCAGTTGGAACTTCTCTTAAAAGATAAAACTGAGATTTGTCAAACCTTTATTAATTTTTATCATCTGATTCATACACAGTTTAACACCAACATTCAAACCCTTCATACTGACAATGGTGCCGAGTACTTTAACCATTCACTCTCAAACTTTCTCAAAACCCATGGTATTAATCATAAGAGTTTTTGTCCTTATAGTCCTCAACAAAATGGAATTGCTGAACGGAAGAATAGACATATCCTCGAAACAGCCAGAGCTCTTCTTTTCAATAGCACAGTTCCCACTTACTATTGGGATGATGCCGTTTTCACTGCCACCTTCCTAATTAATCGAATACCTTGTAAGCCATTGTCCTTTCAAACACCCCTCCAAGTTCTCCACAAATATTTCGACTTACCCTACCTCGAAAACATCCTACCTCTAAGAGTCTTTGGTTGCACCATATTCGTTCATCTCCATCATACCCACAAACTCAACCCTAAAGCTGTCAAATGTATTTACCTAGGACCTGCTAGGAACCAAAAAGGGTACCGATGTTTTGATCCAGTTGCCAAACGCCTCTGTCACCTGCGAAATCACCTTCCATGAGAGTGTTCCATTTTATACCTCGTCCTCAGTTCAAGGGGAAAATTAGAGTGAACCTCAGACTGCCCAAACCAACACTGAACCCATATACTCTCCCCACGAACCTGATCGAAAATCGAATCTATGTACTTGAAGAGGCCACACATGAAAAGTCCAAGGAGAATAAGGAAAATACTAGTTCAGGGGGAGACAACAAAAAGTGGGGACAAGTATACACTCGTAGAAACATCAACATGACAGGTAATATACCACAAGTACCTAATACAACCCAAATGGCTGAACTAGGGACAAATCTTGAACATGGAAAGCAAAGTAATGATCTTGATCTCCCAATTGCAATAAGAAAGCAACGATAGTCCTGTACTTAACACCCTATAGAAAGGTTTGTATCTTATCAGACTTTATTATCAAAACATTATGCCTTTGTATCTCATCTTGATCAAGATAGGGTACCAGAAAGTATATTTGAGGCACTTGAGAGTCCTAAAGGGAGAAAGGCAGTAATGTCATAAATGGAGGCGCTAGAAAGCAATAAAACATGGGAAGTGGTTAAATTACCTAAAGGGAAGAAAGCAGTTGGCTGCAAATGGGTGTTCACCCCAAAATACTGTGCTGATGGGAGCCTTAACAAATATAAAGTAAGATTAGTGACAAAGGGTTTCACTCAAGTCTATGGGATGGATTACACCGAAACATTTGCACCTGTGGCTAAGCTAAATACCATCAGAATCTTGTTCTCCCTGGCTGCTAATCTAGACTAGCCCCAACACCAGATGGATGTCAAAAATGGAGAACTAAAAGAAGTATACATGAAAATGCCTCATAGGTTTCCTGGAAGAAAGGAAAATCAAGTGTGCAAACTGAAGAAATCACTGTACATACTAAAACAATCTCCTCGAGTTTGGTTTGAAAGGTTCAACAGGGCACTCAGAGCTCAAAAGTATACCAAAGGATAAAGTGACCACACCTTATTCTTCAAGCATCTAAATGGAAAGATTGCAGTATTGGCAGTATATGTTAATGATATTGTTCTCACTGGTAATGATCTAGTTGAAATTGATAGGGTCAAGAAAGCACTAGATCAAGAATTCCAGGTTATGGATCTAGGAAAAATGAAGTATTTCCTAGGTATAAAGGTCACAAGATCTAAAAAGGACTAGATATCCTAGAAGAAACAGGTATGCTCGGCTATAGACCAAATGACACTCCTATACGAGCCAATAAAATCAGCAATGATAAAGACCTAGGAAAAGGTGTGGATATGGGAAGATACCATTGCATGGTGGGAAAATTAATCTACTTATCTCATACACGACCAGATATTTTATACGCTGTGAGCGTGGTAAGTCAACATTCCCATGATCCTAAACAAAAATACTTGAATGAAGTGTATCGGATCCTCAGGTACTTAAAGAGCTCTACTGGGCTAGGCCTCTTGTTTAAGAAATTTGATAAAAGAAGTGTAGAAATATTAACAGATGCGGATTGGGCAGGTGATCAAGATGATAGGAGGTCAACCTCAGGATATGTCACTTATGTATGGGGAAATATTGTCACTTGGCGTAGCAAAAAGCAAAGTGTGGTTACTAGAAGTAGCGCTTAAGCTGAATTTAGAGCTATAGCCCTTGGAATCTGTGAAAGTCTGTGGGTAAAACAAGTATGAGAAGATTTGAGGATGCCGATGACAACCTATCAGATTACACTCAGATAACATGGCAGCTATCGACATGTCACACAACCCAATATAGCATGACAGGACAAAACATGTCAAGATTGACAGATATTTCATACGGGAGAAGATTGATACAAAGACAATTGATCTCAAATACATTCCTTCAAAAGAGCAAACAGTGGATGTGCTCACAAAAGGGTTGACCCGAGATAAATTCGATTATCTAATTGGCAAATTGGACATGATAAATATCTATACTCCAACTTGAGGGGGAGTGTTGTAAATATGAGCATTAAAGAAGAGATATCATAAGGAGAGATTATAGGAAAGATTGTAGGAGATTATGATTTCAGTAATTATGTAATGATTTGATTTCCTTGATCCCGGATCACAAGCTGATTTTGGGATCCCAACATGTGTATATATGTAACACAGAAGTAAAGGAATGGATGCAAGAGTAAAACACAGAACCTCGAGTTATCTCTCTGTCTCTCTGACTATCTTGCTCACCGTTATTGGCATGTCAACCAATAAAAATCTCTAGCAAACATCCAAACATGGATGAGATAATCTATATAAATTAAACTAACTATTTAATTGGGAGATTTAGAAAGAACATCCAAACATGGATGAGATAATCTATATAAATTAAACCAACTATTTAATTGGGAGATTTAGAAAGATTTGCAGTTTTTGGGATCATAATTGCTTGTGATAAAAGGATTTTTTGTGGCTCCACCATGTTCTATCTTTTTGAGGTTCATTAGGAGAAAAATATCAGGCAGAAGTATTACTAGGAGCACTGCCAGAACTAGAACCAATTGTCTAGATAATGCCTATGTTAAGAGGATGTAACAAGCTACAAAATTACTAGGAAAAAAATGAACAAGTTCACACATATCCTTACAGTACTCAAATCACATCTGATACTCATAAGAGTCAGATATAAATACGACACCTAAACAGGCATATCCATGCACCCTTGCTTCTCATGAATAAATAATACCAGATAGATTAATATTATTGGAAGAGAAAAAGAATTTACCAGCAACGGTGAACAAAGAAGTTTACCTTTGGTTGTACAGTTCTATCATGTTATCCTCCATCTTCTCTGATCTTACAACAGTTTCTCCATTGCTTAACCTAAAGGAGGAAGCAACTGTTACATTGTTTCACTATAAAATAAGACCTAATTTTGAACAAAAGAAAATATAGACACGCATTTCAAGTAAAAAAACATCAGGAATTCAGAAATTACCTTTCTTTGTAAAGTAAAGGATATATACTGGTAATTCCAACCAAAGTTAGAGGGATTGCACCGCCATTGTGTTTTATGCATCTGAATGCTAGAGGTGGACCAGCATGCTTACCTGTTGTGTTAGACTTAGGGCCCGTTTGGATAGGATTTTAAAAACGGGCTTATGAAAAAAAAGGACTTTTGAACAGCTTATAGAAAAGGGTTTTTGGAGAAGAGATTATGAAAAAAAAGTGGTTTTGAATAAACGAGTATTTGGATAGTTATTTCTAAAAGTATTTTTGTTATTGGTAAATTACAAAAAAGGGTATGAGTATTAAATGAGGAGAGATAAGAGATGAGAGGAGAGAGGGTGTAAGAAAGAAAAGAGAGAAAGATTAGGAGAGAGGAGAGAGGGTGTAAGAAAAAGTAGGAGAGAGGGTGTAAGAAAAAGTAGGGGTAATATAGTAATTGGTTAGTTCATAAGTGGTTTACTGTTCCATAACCTACTCTGACTAACTTATCTGAAACCTTAGTTTTAAACCATAGTTTAGTTCAAAAGCCTGTTTGAACAAATATGGTTGTTTGTTTTGAAATTTCCCCAAACTAAGGTTTTGCCCCAAAAGGGCTTTTAAAACCTTGGTTTTATAAAAACCAAACAGGCACTTAAATGCATAAGATAGGCAAAAAGAAATAGATGCTTTTAGGTGAATTGAAAAGATTGAAATTCATTTAAATACAGGATGCTTACACAATCCTAACTTTTCTGCCCAATGTACCCTATATGTTCCATTCATATGCAGCACCAAACAAACTGCTGTTGACACCTGAAATCAGAAGTCGATCTGATTAAGAACATAAAAGGTTAAAAGAGAAATATATATATATGTATATGTATGTATGAACTTTCAATTATAATCCCAAGTTTTGAACCTCAAGTGGTGAAACTGGCCCAGTCCAGCCAGATAATCCAGCTCCCCAGATCTGTCCAACGAAAAAAAGTACTGACTGAACATTTATTTGTGCGTGATGATTAAAGAAGGTAACATAAATAATACAGACCAACATTACCCGTAATTTCTGTCCCACAAATAATTTTCCAGTAGCAAGCATCTTTGACAACGGCACATCCAAAATGGCAGTTATAGAATACCTGAAAAGAAAGCTCTTACTACATTCCAAGGAACCTCAAATATATTTCAAGAAGGCAAGCATGAAATTTGGCTTTCTTACCATCCATCAGTTAGTTCAACTTTTATTGCCTCACTGCTCTCAAGCCCTAGTAGCCTTCTCTCAAAAGGGACCTCAATTTTCAGTCCATGATTGGGGTGAATGGCCGAAATGCACAAAATCATCATCGAAGAACAGGATGCATCCCCTTCCAGAATTTTCTTAATCACAGACCGCTGGCCATGATTTACTTCTCTTTCATATCTGCAAGCCAAGAGTTCTCAATGGTTTTATAGATCAAACAAGTTTTGTCTATAGTAGTTACTTACCTATACTTCAATTCCTCAAGCACATTTGATGCAGTTAAAAATTTTCCAGCAGATCTACCCAGGTAGCATCTTTCATAACATGCCAGCTTCCAGACAATCCACTTGTAATGATTTGAGACCCACCTAGAGGATGAAGAATGAAGATTCACAATTATGCTAGAAAAAGACTAGAGGATGAAGAATGAAACCAGGATAAAGTTAAGAATATTTTAATTTAACGTCAAACAGAATACACATGAATACATGAAGTAGCAAATAGTTTTCTCTCATCCCTCAACTATAAAACCTTTTATAGGACCACAGAATCATATAGTTAGGTAAAAATAAGAATAGAAGATATTTACTGTTTAGAAGCATAATGTGTGGAAGTTCCACTTTGAGCCAATATATGGAAGAAAGCTTCTGACCCCATAGCATTGACATCAGAACCATCATCAAACACGTACTTTTCTGCATTACCTGATGTCACCTGCCTTGACTGGTTGGGGAAATCCTCCAACTGAATTAATTGCAGTGCACAAATCGATGTCAGGGTCTCAGGGCCAAGGACAAGAACAGTCTTATGAGTTAGGAGAATATGAAACTACATTGGCACTATGATTTATGAGCATTACACTCACCATTTTCTGCTCTGATAGAAACATTCTGAAAAAATCCCTGATGTCCATTCTTGGATTTTGGAAAGGATATCGACTAGAAACCTTTTTCTTGCAGCCAAAATTACTGGAGGTTAATTTAGAGGAACCTGAAGACCATATGCTTCAAATGAGTTGAAAGATTTTAACTATCAAAAAGATGCTGAAGTAGTTAAAAAGCCTTCAACTAAATTTACCATCAGGGAATACTGCAACATCCTGCTTGAAAGGAGCAGAAAATCTAGTACTGCGGGGCTGTTTAAAGGAAGAAACATTAACAAGCGGTCCTAGCCTCCGTTTTCCACATACAAGTTGCCTATTGTTTGCATGTGCTGCAACCATGGTATTTGAAATTTCAACATAAGTCTGACTTGATGACTTTCCAAGTGGATCCATTCTTGAAGAGAAACCATTAAATGAAGACGTAGATACAGTTGTGTCTGACACATGGTTTTTGTCATTTAAAGGTGTCTGCTGACAATTGATGGTACTTTGCAAGCAATCAATTTCCTTTCCCACGGCATTGAACTTGGTTATTAAGTTACTTCCAGAACCTACAATTTGAAATTTGGTTGAATACTGCATATGACCAGAAGATTTCATGGGGGATGTGAAACTTTTAGTCATATACTTGCTCTTTGCTGTTATATGATGGTACAAAGGAGTATGAGGATCAGTTTCCTCACAAGATGCAATACTATCAGATTGCCTATCCTTTGAAAACGAGAAGATTGCATTACCTGCATCCCCTTCATCAAATAAACCTCCCAGGTCAGGGTCACCAAGAAGATTCCTGGCTCGTTGAAGCGCATCATTAGAAACAGATAAAGATCTTCCACCAGCAGTGAAAATTTTAACTGATCCTTCTTTGCAAGTGGAACCACATTTTTCAGGTTGAACAGGACTTATTTTAGAGTAATTCTTTATTGTATGGGTACCACCAACTGATTTAGTGTTATTAATTAATGATGGACTTGAATGGGACAATGGACTTAAATGGCACCTCACGTTCATCATCCCATTATTGCTGACACCCTTATCTAACTGTGCCTGGGACGAGTGTTGCAGTTCACATGCTTCACCAATAGCATCTTCTTTGAGTCCCAGTAATGTCTTAGCTCTAGCAAGACCATTAGAAGATATATTGACCATTCTTCCGGTACCTGTTTTAAACAGAGAATATGAGAAGGAATCATCATCCATTGAAAGCTCTTGGTCTGCAGAATAGCTGGCAAGAGCAGTACCACCGATTGATTTAGCGTTATTAATTAATGATGGACTTGAAAGGGACGATGGACTTAAATGGGACCCCATTTTCATCATCCCACAACTGCCAACACCCTTATCTAAATGTACCTGTGATGAGTGTTGCAGTTCATAGGCTTCACCAATAGCACACAATTTCGTTGTTTGCTCAAGGCTGGAATTACAACCAATGGCATCTTCTTTGAGTCCCAGTAATGTCTTAGCTCTAGCAAGACCATTAGAAGATATATTGACCGTTTTCCCAGTTCCTGTTTTAAACATTGAATTTGAGAAGTGGCAATCATCATCCGTTACAAGCTCTTTGTCCGCAGAATAGTTGCCCAGAGCAATACCACCAACTGACTTAGTGTTAATTAATGATGGGCTTGAATGGGACAATGGACTTAAACGGGACCCCACATTCATCATCCCATAACTTCTGACACCCTTGTCCAACTGGGCCTGTGATGAGTGTTGCAGTTCATATGCTTCACCGATAGCACACATTTTTGTTGTTTGCTGGAGGCTTTGGAAATTACAATCAATGAGATCTTCTTTCTGTCCCAGTAATGTCTTAGCTCTAGCAAGACCATTAGAAGATATATTGACCCTTTTTCCAGTGCCTGTTTTAAACAGAGAATTTGAGAAGTGGCAGTCATAATCCATTGCAAGCTCTTTGCCTGCGGAATAGTTGTCCAGACCGGACCGCAAAAAGGAACACAAATGTTAGTCAAAATGTAAAAGTACCCAGAATTGAAATCAACGACACAGCATTCATTCAGTTTAGAAAGCAGATCTTCAGAGACTGGAAGACAGATTTACAGATGTTATTGACTGCTTACAGACTAAAAGTACCCAGAATTGAAATGTTTTGAGAATATAAATATTTTTGGGGTAATATTCTACTTCAAAGAATCGTAAAGCAACAAGAAATCAATTTAATAGTTCCCATAATTAAAATGCAGAGAGAAAATTATAAACGAAAAGTGGGGGGGGGGGGGAGGATTTTTCAATAGTGATATTCAGCTTCAAAGAAACATAAAGGAACGAGAAATCAATGAAAAATCGTTGAGGCCCGTGTGAGATTATGAATAAACTATTAACCATGTTATTATTGTATGACATTGGAAGAAGCTAGCTGCCAAATGTTGATAAAGCAAAAGTTAATAGAAAAGGAACTTTGGGGATGAGATACCTGCACAAACGAAAGCGTCCTCACCAAGAACAGATGATGCTTTAGTAATGGAAGATTGATTGACGGAGACGGGTTTTCCGAGCCCAGTACGAAAGGTGGGAGTACGCTTGACTCCTTCATTACGGTTCTCCGAAAGAACTGGACACCCTGTGGTGGACCAAACACATTGGCTAGCATAAGATTATTGTACAACGTTACATGGGTAGGTTTTGTGGTATAAGGATGTATTACCTTGGAGCAAAACATCTGACATGGAAGGCCGAGGAAAGCTTGAAGCATTCGAAGCAGCATTTGGCTTGAAATGGAAATTCTCCCACCGGAAATTGCCGTCGTGGTCGGATAGCATACGCCATGAAGACATGAGTGTGATGTGCAATTAAGGCTTTGGATTTCTGACTGCAGATCTTTAATATGTTTTAGCTCAGAATTTGGATCCTTTCCGCTTGTTCAATGCAAAAAATTGCGGGGTTCCTTGAAGGCGGGAAAGTGTTTCGTCTACTTTCAGAATCGCGGTAAAAGTCCTGAGATTTGTTTTTTGCCCAAATCCAAATATTTCAAAATAATTTTTTTGTAAGACATTTCAAAATAATTCATTCAAAGGAAAAGGTAAAAAAAGAGGATAGGAACGTTCTTGCACCATGAAGTCCCCAGCCCAAATCAGGTTTTTTTTTCCTTCCTAGGTGCATGAATAGTGACAGAAAGGGTCTCAAGATTATAATTCCAAGATTACATGATTCGTTAAGCTCAAACTACTTAATTCTAACTTGTTTAAGTTTGTCTAAACATTCTATGACTTAAAATTCATATTCCCCTTTAATTATAGATCATGTCCAGCAGCCGAGATGGAGAGAAAAATGGTGTTTCAACCATTCAAATCCAAAAGAAATCTTCCTACAATATGATACAAAGGTAGGAGGAAGAAATTACCTTGGATCCTTACTTGTTTAGCTACTTGATTTTTCTCTTCTTCTGTCTTGAAATCCATTTTGGCAGCATCTCCCCATGGTCTCTCAATGCTTGGCGTGAATGTTCAAAAAAGAGGGGGTATATGTAGAAAAGTTTAGGTGAAAATAGATTATTAAGATTATTTTGATTATTATTTGATTTAATGGTCAATATTCAATCTTCCATTAAGCTTACCCTAGAAGCCACTTTATGATATCATCCATGACAAAATTTAAGGCCTTGTTTGGCAAAATTTAGGGCTAGGATTTGAGTGTAATCCGATACCGACCCAGTCAAACTTCACAAAAATTAGACTATTTAATAACTCTAATTTTTCTTAGATTCCATAATATATTTTTTTATCTTAAATTCAGCATCAAGATTTTTCCTACCATTAACATTGTTGGACTGGGCATTTATCTATTTACTATATTTTAGAAAATGACTGAAATGTCCTTAGCTCACTATCTTATACTATATTAACTATAAGGGCATAATTTTTATTTCACACCTAGTTGCATCTTATCAAAGCATATACTGACTCTGATTAATCATTTATGTACCTTCCTTAGTGTTTTGACCTTGCCCAATGACTAAAATGTCCTCTATTCATTACTTGCTTAATAGCATAACACCATGGCATACTTAGTGGTATTTTCGTAATCTTACAATTTTCTGGATTTTTATTTGCACTAGCCCATATACTTATCTAAAAATATTATTAGGTCTATGAGATGCCATTTTGGGTCTTCTATATGGTTCCCTATATTCATGGGATCAACTTCCAATAAATTCCCTCTAAAAGTATTTATCGGGTATTTTAATCCACTATAAATTATATTATAAATTATACATAACTCAAACCTTTTTTAGTTGTTAGTTTAATAAATTCTCACATTAATTATAAAAATTTACTACCAAATTTCATTTGATTTTGAGGTTCAAAAGATACTGAACTAAGTTTTCCAAACTTTGAAAATTCAAATCATTTCATCGGGACCTCAAGTCAAAATTCTATGTTGCGTTAAAATGTAGGATTGAAATGTTTTTAGACAGTTTTAGGTATTTTCTTGCTCAACTTCTTCATAATTACTATTTTGCCCCTAAACTTTTGATAAATTGCATTTTAGTCCCTCAATCTTTTTAAAATTACACTTCTTGGCCCAACACTCTACATTTTATTTTGGCCCTAGAACTTCTCTAAATTTGACTTAAGTCCTTGAACCTTCCATTGCTTACAATTTAATCCCTTTCCTTCCTTCAAAACTCATATAACATTTATCATTTATTCGGATCATCGTCACAATCCCTTCCAAAACTCTTTCCTCTATCTGTCCCTTACAGGTTATATTGTTTGTTCCATACAGATAGGAAAAAATCAGGATGTGATAATATACCACTCTTTGTACCAACTGAGTTGTAAGTAATTACTTTGGTCATTTATAACTCCTACAATATAATTTATGACTTGAGCTATAATTATGACAGCTTGAGCAATGGAATTTATTACTTATTGTCACCCCAAGCCATCATCATTCATCTTATGTTCACCAGTCCTCCACCCCTCTCTTTCATCGACTGTGAGAACAGAAGCAGCAGGACGAAGCACAATCAGAGCAAGACGATGACGGTAACACGGTAGCAAGGCATAGCGACAAACAAAGATAACAATGGTGCAGCAAGCCAGATTGAGCAACAAGTTGAATCGGCTATATCGACGACAAACTAAGAGACTTAATCTACAACTACGGCTTTGATGGTGAATAGGGGTCCTAGAGTGCGACTTTGACGGCAAATTGTGAGCCTCGATCTGTGGATTCGATGGTGAGCTAAAGTGTGACTTCAATGGCGAGGCTACAAGAGGAGGCTGATGAGAGGGTGAATAGAGACAAATTGATGATGATAGCATTGTGGCGTTGTTACTTTTTTATAGAGTTATAAATATTTTAAGGGAGGTTGTCAAAACTATTGCTCAAGTTGTAAACCTATTGTAAGAGTAATAAATGATCAAAAGATAAATTCATCTTTTGCCCCAAATTTGCAAAAGACATATTAGGTAAGAGGCCTAATCTGTCCTTTTTGAAATTTAGAGGCTTTTTTGTCCTTTTGAATTTAAAAAAGTCTTTTATTGTCTTTTTTCTAAAGAATTAAAACAACACTATGTTAGGGAAAATTCCAATTAGATTAAATTAAAATATCAAAATTTACATTTAGATCTATACTTTTTGTAAATTCCAAATGTTGGCAAAAGATCATACTGCCCCTTTATAATCAGAAAAGAAAATTCACGGGAGTTATAGGGCTGATTTTGATTAAGTTGGATTTGATTGAGATATTTTTTATTTTTAAATAACATTTCATATATTTTCTCTAAAATAATAATTATTGTTCGAATAGCAGTTTATATCGCCATAAAATATTTATTTACGTCCTAAATTTACTTCTTTTTATCCATATTTATTCAGTTAATTACACTCGTTTTAAATTTTATCAAAAAAGGAAATTAGAATACAAAGTAAAGTCCACCAGAGACAAACATTGAAGTACTTTATAAGGGAAGTTTTGATTATATTAACTTTTATAAAATAACATAACCATATGCATCTTATGTTTCACATATAAGCCACATATATTTGTTATTATTCGTAAATGCTATTTAATTAATTAATTAATCTTGATAAAATTTGAATCTGGCATCTCATAATATAATCAAACTTCAGTGCTTGTTCCGGTGGATTTTACTTCGTAACCTGATTTCATTTTTTTAATAGAATTTTAAATGAGTGTAATTAACTGAATAAATATTAATAAAAAGAAGTAAACTTAGGAAATAACAACTATTCAAACAATAATTAATTTGATTAGAGAAAATATATGAAATGTTGAAAAACATGAAAAAAAATCCAATTAAATCTAGCTGAATCAAAATCAGGCTTGCATTAACCTTCAATTTTTCTTTTTAATTATAGAGGAACATTATGTTATTTTAACAAAGTTGGAAATCCCAAATGAAGCCTCTAGACGTGATTAGAAATTTATTAATTGTGTAGGTTTAAATTTAAATTTTGCTATTTCAGCTTGATTTACTTTATAACTACCAATATGAAGAAAATCATATGGGTTTGACCAATTAGAGTGACAAGCAATTCCACGTGCAGTTCCCATATAATGCAAAACTGGGAGAAGAATGAATAAATCGGTGAATAAGCAGTTGTGCCGGCTAGGGCAGAGCAACCGGCGGGACGGGTTAGCCCATGGGTAAGCCCGTAGCCTGCCCGTTAAATATGAAACGGGCACGGGCTCACCCATGCCCGTATAGAAGCCCGTTTAAGCCCGAAATAAACGGGTTGGGCTAAACCCGTTTGGGCTAAAACGGGCATGGGCAGCCTGTTTGTGAAAGATTGAAAAATTTTCCTATTTAAACTAATTTAAAGTTCTAATAACAATCAGAATAAAGCAACAATAATGTATACATAATATGATTGTTCATACTAAAATCACAACAACAAAAAATACCATAATCATAACTACAAATTTAAAACCATACAGTCCACAATGCACACATAATATAATCATGCATAATCTTCATTTTTCAAATGGACTATGAATATGATCAGTCCACAATTCACTTTTGTGTACACCTTGCCAAATGTCGCCAAAGTTGGTTTGTCCCACGCAAAGTAGGATGACTTGCATAATCTACGCCACAATAGTTACACTTTGCCCGATGTTTACCTTTTGTTTCACTTAATGGCATCCTAGTAAAATGTTTCCATGCATAAGATGTTTGCCTCCTTTTTTTCCTTGCTTGTGATTGAGCTTTCCCTTCCTTATTTGGTGAGGTGGTAGTGCCTTCAGCTTCAGTTTCATTAACCTCTTCAATAGCATATTCCATTGTGGTGATTGGAGATTGTTCTGAGCTCATTTTCCTTCATTATCCAAACCAACAACAACAATTAAAATCAAAGAAATCAGGCAACTCTTAAATGAAATAGCAACTGCTAAGAAATGAACAAGCAACTATGATCTTAGGGTGGAATCATACAAGAGAAAATGATAGAAACAGCAGAGAAGAGTGGAATCATTCTTGTACAACGTATGAGATTAAAAACATAGTATATATGAACATTTATTTTTGTGATCTTAGGCACAGCAACAACTTTCTATGTAGCAGTGAGTGGAAAAACACAAGGGTTGAATATAACCAACTCATGTATGTATATATAGCAGTGAGCAGAAAAACACAAGGGTTACATAGCAGTGACTGAAAAAATAACTTGTTATGTAGCAACAACAACTTGATAACCCTCCCATACAACCCACTCATGTATGTATATATAAAAAACATTATAGGACTATTACATTACAAGTCAAAACCTCAAAGCATATTATGTGTAGCACCACATTGAATTACTTTCACTAATAAAACTGCATACGAATTTGAATACACTATCATTGCCATTTTTATCTGCAATGACTTCTACCCAAATTCATGTGCACGGCAATTTTACTTTTGGATCAAGATATTGGCAAAAACAAATTAATTTAGCAGTACTAATCCAGACGCTAATAATCTGTAAGATACTCGGTTAATAGTTGAATTATTTGCAGATGAAGATATTTTTAACCCCAAATCACAAATCTACGGCAAATTAAGCAAGCAGAAATCTAAGATTCTACCTCTCATAAGTGAGGTTTTCTGCTTACAAAGAGGACGACAGCGAGCACAGTAAAGAAGAGAGCGATGACAGCAAGCAGAAATCTAAGATTCTACCTCTCGTAAGCACTGAGAGCGGCGACGAAGAGAGCCAAGAGTCCAAGAGTGACGACGGTAAAGAAGCTCAAGTGGACCTCAGGTGGCTAAGGTGGAGCAGACACTGACGACGGTACTGATACAGGTTACAGGTGGAGTTCAGGTGGTTCTGTGAGCTTCAACCATTTCGGTGGCTGACGCTGTGGCTCTATTGGAAAGGTGGAAGCTGCAGCCACTGCGGAGGAAGAGGAATTGCAAATTGGTTGAGCTCTAAGCTCAGGTGGCTTGGGTGACGCCTTTCCAACAGAGCTACGGTGGAAGAGGACTCGAACTCTCGAAGAATTGCTGGCGCCTGTGGAGGAAGAGGAAACGATGAATTGTTTGCAGAGTGGCTAGGCAATCACGATTCACGTAAGCGGCGCAGGCAAGCCCTAAACTAACCTAAATTGGTTAAAGTCTGAAGAGTGAAGGAAAAGGAAATACAATGACGCAGTTGCTAGGTACGAATAGCGGATAAAGAAAAAATAGAAAAACCAAAAAACTATTTTTGTAAATATATATATGAATATATTTATATACTGGCAGGCACAGGCAGCCTGAAGGTGTGCCCGTGCCCCGCCCGTATAATATCTGCAGCCCGCCCAATTAAGCCCGCCCGTTATGGGCTCAATTTGGGCGGGTTTGAACAGAGCAAATTGAATACAGATTTGGGCGGGCCCATTGGGCTACGGCCATTTTGCTCAGGGCTAGTGTCGTCAAAAAATTTTCAGTTTTTTTAACTTTTTCCAAAAATAGGTCTCCCAATTGTGATTATTTTCATCCACAACATCCGTTGGAAACTTTATTTATAAAACTTTTCTTCCCCCAAACTCAACTACCATTGTTCCTTATTTATTTATGGATGTTCAAACTTCATACTGTAAAGTCACACTTTGTATTTACAAAATAAATACTCTATTTGCTAAATTGAGAAAATTTATTACTCTCTCTAGTCATAATTATAAGAGCTAAATGGGGATTTGATTGTCATAATTATAGGACATCAATCTATTTTGTCTCCCAAAATTATAATTTTTCTACTAAAGTATCCCTATATGATTACACATATTAAGGAGGGTTTTACCAATAATAGTTTAAAATGCATATGATTAATGTGGTATTTTAGGAAAATGAATACACAATTATTACAAATAATTAACTTAAATAAATTTTTTAATTTATCTAAATTAGTTAAGTTGATCTTATATTAAAGACACGAGGTAATATTAATTAAGTTTTTATTAACATGTTATTAAAATAACATTAATTTTGATATACACTTGAGAATTAAAAGAGGAACACTCAATCATTATTATTACCATTGTTCTATATATATAATGAATTAAAATGAGTTAACATCCAACTTTGTCCTAAAAGTTTTGGTTTAGGAGCTCTACTTTGGGTATGAGAAAGTTTTTATTGGATCAATATTACCCCATAAGTTTTAAAAATAGAGTAAATTCGCCATAACCATTAAAAAACTTATTGATTGTTAACATTTTTAATGGTTAAGGGCAACATTACTACTTTTTAAACATGTTGGAACTTACTCTAGGACAAGCCTATAACATTCCAAATTTTTAGGCCAAGAAGTCTAGAAAATAGCCTAAAATAGGTAGGCTACTAGCCACTTTAAGCATAAGGCCTAAAAACATATAAATAAATTTTAGGGACTAGCTATAAATAGAGAAAGTATAAGGACTAAGATGCAAATATAGAAAGTTCCTGTAGACAAATATATAAATAAAGTTAGGGACTCCATAAGAGCCCTTGAGACTTAGAAAGAGGAAAGAGGTTAGTTACAAGCCTAAAGTTGAGGTAAAGAGCTCAAAGTAATGGTTTATGAGGTTGAGCTAGAGTAGGGACAAAACTATAATTTCAAAAAGTTTAAGGCCAATAGGGATAACTATGAATATAAAAAGTATAAAAATTCTAGAAAATCTTAGAAAATGGGAAATGAGGCATAAAGGGCTTCTTATAAGTATAGATGACAAAAATATCCCTAAAGTAACTTTAATGGAATTTTCAATATAATGGCTTAGTTTGAGTTAATTATCTAGATATGATTATTTGAGCCATGATGAGGCTCGAAAAATGTATGTAAAAATTGAGAATAAATAGTTAAGAGACTAAAGATGTCTGTAAAATTAGTCTCATTCCCAAAAGGTTAATTGTGTGAGTTATAGAAGAGGTATTTTATGAGGAATTCAAAAAAGAAATAGTTAAAGGAAGAGTTATGGCCCAAGAAAATTCATGGAATTTGCCTATAATTAAAGGATGATTATGGAACATACAGAAGAATTTTTTTAGCAACAAAAATTTGGTAAGAAAGTGCTTTAGGACCTAAGTAAGAAAGTTTAAATGAACCAAAGTGTAAACTATAAAGTCCATGAATTAAAGTTAATATAGTGATAAGTTTAGGGAACATAAGTATAATTTTGAAGATTTAAGAGAGAAAAGTGTCATTCTTGAAAAAGTAAAGGACACAAATGTAAATATGGAAATATGCCCGAAAACTAGAGTTTAGTAGAAGATAGAGGGGATTATTCTGAGCCATTTGACGGGTGCCATAATTGTGGTATAAGACCCTGATAAATTGTATGAATTTCTAAAGAATTAAAGTTACAGTAGAAGTTCCCGAGTAATGTTAGATCAGATATCTCACAAAGGATATAACCTTGGGCTGGAAGTCAAAGAGGGTTATAGAAATAGAGGACTAGGGCTAAAAAATACCTTAGTGATAAACTCTTATTTGTATTGATTTTAGTGTGTTTAAAAAGAGTTTTATTATTGATTTTATCCCCATTTATCAAGATATTGAGTAATTAATAAATAAAATAAAAATAGAATGAGTGGAAATTAATTGATATGATTTTAGTGATTAATTGGATAAATCATCTATTAAATTTCTATTATAGGAATGCAATAATCAATCAACAGATTTGGTGGAGGTTAGTTGACAGCTAGACAAGAGAAGATTTAAGCATGTGTTGGAGGGGAGAAGTTAACAGATTAAGCATGTGTTGGACTAAACAAGTGGCCTAAAAGAATCACATGGACAGGGAGATAATAGAAACAAGTGGGCAAAGAGCTAGTGGAAAGCATGTGCTGAAATTGGAGAGGAGATTGATTCCTGCATGACACACTTCATAACTGATTCATTTGCTTCCTCCATTCTGACCATATCACTCAGTCCACACTTCTCTTATATATTCACATCATCTACACATATGAGGAAATCATCTATCACATGCCATACAATAGACTCTCTCATGTCATCTGCACACTCTCACTCCATCCAGATCCATCTCTCTCCATCTTTATTCTCTCTCATTTGTACTTCTGCTCTATTCTGGGCAGGAGAACCAGAGGATATTCCACTTTCATCTTCATCTTCTTTTTCTACATTCACCATGACTGCTGCTGGTTTTGTTGCTTCTGTTGGAGTCTTTACAGCAATGGAAGGCTAAAGTTGTTGTGCTCTCTTGGAGATAATGCTGAACTAGAATCCTTGATATGAAATAGGGAGTTCATTGTGTCTTTAATTCATATTTGATTAGATTGAGTTGATGTAGTTAATTATAGTATTACTTATTCAATTAGAGTAGTAGATGATAAAGGATTAGGGAACCGAGTTAGATTTCCTATTTCAAATTAATTGAGCTTTGATTGATTCTCATCCTTAAACTAGTTAGAGATAGTTGTAGTTAATTAGAGCAATTATAATAGAGTACAGTTGTATCTGTTTAATGCATCTTCTTCTATCTCTTGAGTTGAATGATATATATTTCTCGATTCAATGTCTACGTGTTGTAGCTTAGATTGAGATTTAGCTGGTGAGTTGTTAGCTAACACATTCTAATTCAACTAATTAACTCCAGATACTTTATGGATAATGAAGGTAAGGTAATGTCCAAGGGAACACACTTGTCATTGATTCATATAATCGTCATTAACACCTAAAATAATAAACAGTAGAATAGGTTTTTCATTTAGTATTTGTTCAAACATCTCATCTCACAGATCATTGTATTAATTTGTTAATTTGTGGCTCATTAGATTAATTAAGTACTTTAACATCAATTTAGGCTCCTTGTGAATCGACTTAGGTTAGCTTTAATTTACTGTTGGTTAGCTTAGCTTCTTTATATGTACTGATCTTTTGAATGAAGGTTGAGAAGTAGCATGATAAAATTATTGGTGAGAACATAACTACTAAAAATCTCATTATAGTGACAGAATTGGATAATACATAACCTATGAGGATAAAATTATTGAAGCCTATTGTAGCTTTGAAAACTAAGAAGTTGGTTCCATCAATTGTCCAACCACCTGAGATTAAACTCAAGCCACTTTCTAGTAACCTAAAATATGTGTTTTTGGCTGAAAATGATACATTTCTTGTTATAATTGCTAACTCACTTTCTGTTTCTAAGAAGGAAAGGCTTATTTTATTTTTAAAAACACACAAGAGAGCAATAGGTTAGGCTTTAGCTGATATACCTGGTATAGATGCATCTGTATGAACACATAATATTTTGTTAAATGATGGAGCCAAACCTATTAAATAGCCACAAAGAAGGCTAAACCACTTGATATCTAATGTGGTCAAGAAAAGGGTAACTAAGTTGTTAATGCTGACATTATTTACCCAATTTTAAGGCAGTGAATGGGTAAGCCCAGTTCATGTGGTGCCCAAGAAAAGTGGTATAACTATGGTAAGGAATGAAAAGAATGAACTAATTTCTACTAGAGTGTAGAATTCATGGAGAGTGTGTATTGATTATAGGAAATTGAATGATACAACTAGGAAATACCATTTTCTTTACCATTTATTGATCAAATATTGGAAAGATAGGCTGGAAATGCTAATTGCTATTCTCTTGATGGTTTTTTAGGATATTTTTAGGTTCGAATTGCACCAGAAGACCAAGAGAAGACCACATTCACATGTCCATTTAGTAGCTATACCTATAGGAGGATGTCATTGGCTTATACAATGCTCCTGGAACATTTCAAAAAGCTATGATGTCCATATTCAATGAATTCTTGGAAAGCAACATGGGGGTATTCATGGATGATTTTACAGTATATGGTAAGGATTTTGATGAATGTTTAGAAAGTTTAGAGAAAGACTTAGCAAGATGCATTAAGAAAAAGCTTGTGCTGAATTTTGAGAAATGACATTTTATGGTAGATAAAGGGATAGTTCTAGGGCATTTAATATCTAAGAATGGGATTGAGGTAGATAAAGCTAAGATTGAGGTTATTTCTTCTCTTCCTTATCCCAAATCTTTAAAGGAACTAAATTCATTCCTAGGACATATTGAATTCTATAGAAGATTCACTAAGGACTTTAGCAAGATTGCATCTCCACTTTCTAAACTCATGCAAAAAGATATAGAGTTTTGTTTTGATGATACTTACAATAAGGCATTTGAAACTATTAAAGTTATGCTTATCACAACACTTATACTTACTGCACCTAATTAGTATTTAGATTTTGAGCTTTCATGTGATACATCAAATGAAGTTGTAGGTGCAATGTTAGAATAGAAAGATAGTAAGCTGTCTAAAGTCATTTCATATGCCTTTAAGATATTAGATAATGCTCAAAAGAACTACATTACCATAGAAAAAGAAATCTTTGCCATTGTGTTTGTACTTGACAAATTCAGATCTTATCTTTTGAGTTCTAAAGTTATTATATACATTGAACATGCTACTGTAAAGTTCTTGTTTAAAAAGCCACAATCCAAGCCTTAACTCTTGGGATAGATGTTGCTAATTCAAGAATTTGATGTGGAGATAAGGGATAAAATCAAAGCAGAGAATATGGTAGTTGATCATTTAAGTAGGTTGTCTAAAAATACAAGGAGAGTATTAGATTCTAATTCACTTGTGATATACTTAGAGGTCGTTCTGTTTCTATAATTTTTGTAGTTACACCTTGGTATTGCCACATAGTTAATTATATTGTTACTGGTCTAATTTCACCTTCTTTATCTCATTTTCAAGGCCAAAAGATCAAGCATGAGGCAAAATTTTACATTTGGGAACAACCCATTATATGGAAAATATGCAGTGACCAAGTTATAAGATGTGTGCCAAGTGAAAAAGTGGACAACATTCTTACACTTAGGGTTGTTCATTGGCATCCCGACCCGGGTGTCCTATCCCGGTCTTGCTAGATTTGAGACAGGTTTGTCCCGTGCCGAGAAGGATTGGGATAGGCCATCTTTTGGGTCGAGACAATAGTAAATATCGGGACAGGAAGATCTCGGTATGATCCTCGTGATGTCCCATCCCGTCCTGAGAAATTTTGAATCCCTTCATCATTTTTTTAAATTAATGTTCTTCATAATTAGGTCAATTTCATTCGTCTCTCAATTCTTCGGTATCCCAAGTAGACTCTCACTTATCTTCTTCAGCTCACTTCCACAAACTCCCCACTCATCGTATTCAACTCATTCATCATTTGAAGACTGAGGTACAAGTTTTGGTTTGGGTGGGATTTTTAGCGTCTAATATCTCTGGTTACTGAAGCCAAGAACTCCAAGAACAAGTCGTCGACGCGATTGAAGTCATGATCGCACCTCCAACTAACTACAGATCGTTGCCTTGCTGTTTAGATAAGTCAGTGGAACTCTGTAACCATCATTTTTATCTTTTTTGGCCTTTTTCTACTATTTTTGGATATGTAACTTTTGATGTGAATTCCTGTATTTTTATTTTGGTTTGATGATATCTCTAATTTTTTGAGCCTCGATTTGTTTGTTTCAACAGAAAGTGAAATTTTTTCTAATCCTGTATACTTTCTTCTTTAAACTATTCTAGATCTGTGATGGGAGCTAGCTCAACTCCAAGACACATACATTTTGCAAGGTATTATTCTCTTCTTATATGGTTGAATTTTCTTTTGCTGTAGCTGGTTATGATTTAATGGTAGCCAAGAGTACCATATTAATCGGCAGAAAGCAATAAGCTTAACTTGTTATTTATAATTATGAGTGCTTCTTGTAATTAGATTATTTTTATTGGTGCATCCTCAAAGTTGAGATTGTTACCATTTTATTGGCAACCACCACCATCATCAATTTTTCTGGAAATAACCTGGTGAAGATGATACATACATATAGTTTTTTTTTTGTTTCATTATTCAAGTACCTTGAACTAGATGTTAACATTTTAATTTCTATATAAGTGTTCCATTAAGGTAATGAGTGAAACATCCTTACTTTTGTATGTTTTAGGGACCATTCAATAGCATTTAGAACCACTTACACGACCTTGGAAGTCCATTAGCTAAATCTAGAATTTTACTCTTCTCGAGTTACTGTTTATATGGTATTCCAAATTCGGCGACGAACTTCAAAAAATCATAATTAATTCTAGAAAATTCAAAATGAAGTGGTTCAAAAATCCTCATGAAGATAACATCTTGAACTTTAAGGAAAAAATAATTTCCTGACCAAATGCTTAGCCAATTAATACAGTTTATCCATCAAAGCTTACTGTTTATTTGGTCAAAATTCCTGAAAACAGATTATGGCCCCTTACTTTTGAAAATTTGTTCTCTTTGTATAGATATGAAAATAAGGTGTTCTTGGTGTCAAAATGAAGTTTGACATGTTAACTAAATGTTTGTAAAATCTCATACATTTATCTCGTCATTTGCTTTTTTTTTATTACATCATGAGCATTGTGGCTCAAGCATGATATATAACACGATTACTTGCAACAATTTATACATTCATCATATAACATTTACATCTTCCAATCCTTAACTTATCTTCATGCTTCTTAGTCCTCTTTCATTATTAACAAACCTGTGGGATTGGGATTACATGGAGGGGTGAGATTTCTAGGGAAATCTCAGTAGCAAACGGTACTAAACAATGCATGTATTAATATAAATACTTGTGCTTGCTTGTGAAAGCATTGACATTGTGTAATGTGCATGCTTCCATGTTACATATGAAATACAATTGGCCAAATTAATTATAGAAACAGAGTTTCAATCATAAGCACATATGCAACACAATTCAACCAAGTCATAGCACAACAAAGAATAACATTCAATACATATAAGTTTAGGATAAGTTTACTACCTCACATGATTCACTTTCCTTTACTTTATCTTTGCCTCTTTCTTCTTACTTCTCTTGGATCTGTGGTTGCCTCTTTGGAGTCCACAATCAATTCTTAACATCACATAATCATTCATCCATTATAATCTAACTTTCTCTTGAACATTGAGCTTATTTAACTACATTAACTTTCCTTAATCTTAACTAATGGAATTGGCCTTTGAATCAATTTATATCTTGACTTTAACCTACACAATTTCATATTTTGAATCCATTTTTGAGCTTAGAATCATGAAATTCTAGCTCCTATACACTGTTCTTGACAGATTTACAAAAATGTACAATTCTTCCAAAAATTCTCATATTGATTCCAACGCTTCCAATACTTGTTTCTCTACTTTATCTAACACAACTTTTCATTTTAAAACCATTAGAAACATTAAAACCATGAAATGACAATCACTGTTTATGCGAGTGAATAGTAATATAGAAGAAAACCTATCATGAATCATCATATGAATTCGATGGAAGCATTAGGTCATTGAAATTCCATCTCCTTCTATCATGAACAGTGTAGACTGAAATGGTTCAACCATGGCAAAGTCAAGAATATCAACTTGATTCAACAACCAATCACCTAACTAGCTTGTTTAAACTACAATCACATGACTGTAACTTTAATTTTTTCTTTCCCTTTTCATCTAAGGTTTTTGGACAGCACAACACCTTAGGGAAAACTCAATTTTCCTCCATGAAAACCCTAAGTTCAAGCTCCCAAATCAAAGGAAAATAAGCTAGGATAGTTGCTTACCTTTAATCTCTAGCTAGCTTGAACTTTAGACCTTGGCTTCTTCTTTATCTTGGTTTGAGTTTTCATTTTGCAAGAGGTTCCCCAAGGGTTCTCATGCCACAATTTTGAAGCTAAAATGTGGGGCTATTTATAGAAAAGTTATTGGAAAGTGTGCCCTAGGAGCCAATCATTGTCTTATGAACATTGTTGATTTATGAATTTATTAATTGTGTTATCATATTATTTGCATGTTTACTGTGAGGACCATCCTTGGATAATTCATGATCTTATCCTAAATGTCCTCGGTCGGTCATCTATGTGGGAGCAGAGATGAAATAAGACCAGTATGACTTTGAAGATGTATAGAGATATAAATCAAAGTCATAGGCACATGTAAGAGTACAAGGTGTTAGACCGACCCACTATGAGAGAGCTGCATGGATTAAATCATAAGCTTCTCTCATATACAAACCATGTCACTATGCCCTTTGACCTAAGATCATCATGGATTCCTACATGACAAACGTTCAGCTTTGACCTAGTCAAAAGTCACTTTTGATCGAGTGATCATAAAGACTATGTTCGGGTTTAGTGGTTTTCCATGTGGAGGAATGTGAATGGTCAAGATGGAATTTGTCCTTCACATTCGTAGAGAGATATTACTGGGCCCCTCGATGAGTGAGTCTGAGAAATGTATGGCCACACTGTAATGGAAAGGTAATTCAATTTCTATAGTCAAACTACTCAGGGATCGAGAAAGTAACGGTCAGGAATAGGAGGATGACATTCTCCATGCCTCATCCATGACCAAAATATCGTGTGACAAAAGAGACATGATATGGTTGTATAAAAGGTTACATCGTTCATCGATCTTCATATGATTTGGGTAGTCGTGATGTCTTGCTAGAGACCGCTTGCGACTTGTGAGTCAATATAGTAAATGGCCCATTGCCAACTTCATATAGGCCTACAGGGTCGCACACAAAATAGCCCAACACGAGCTATGATGTCCATATTCATTGAATCTAAGACATGTTCAGATTCAGTGAATGATCGAGGGTGGATGTATATATTTATTTATATTTATATTCGTATATATATAAATTTATATTATATATAAGAGATATTTATAAGATTTAATTTATAAGGATAAATTAAATCTCTATCATGTTTGAATTTGAAATTCAAATTGTTATGATATCTCATATAAGAGATATTTACAAAATTTAATTTATAAGGATAAATTAAATCTCTATCACGTTTGAATTTGAAATTCAAATTGATATGATATCTCAAATTTGATTTATGAGAATAAATCAAATGTAATTCTGTCTTATCTTTATTTCAAATTAAATAAATGGGTGAATTAAATCTGTGGGACGGATTTAATATAAATACTATTTATTTAATTAGTTTCTTTTCAAATTATACAAGATATGATATTGTATTAATTTTAGAATTAATATAAGATTATTTCCAAAATCCAAGTCTGTGGTAACACGCATAGCATCTTATATATCTGACATTTAGGAGCCATGGTTGGTACAGAGAAAAGGGTGAACGGGAATCCGCAAAATGTTTGCAGATAAGAAACTGCCAAAATAGAGACGGAGAAGACGAATTCTTGAGTAAGCCCTAGAGGGACAGCAGGCGCTAACACGTCGTTCGTGGTTGGAACGCTGTTCGTGTGGATACCAGTAGAGGAAGCTGACCTGAGTCGTCAACTTCTTGCGATCGAAAAGAGATCATGAGCCGCAGAGAGAAGCTGTGGATGTCGCAACCAGAAGCTGAGAAAGTCGTGACTGAATATTGAGGGTAATACTTCTTTCCACTTGACTTAAACACATACGGTAGATCCTGGCAGGGAATGGAAAAATTTAAGTTAATTTCCGCTGCGTGTCTTCCAATTCCTTACAAAAATCTCATGGAAAATGAATAACCAAGATCACTTTGTGCACTATTTGATCTAATGGCTCATAATTGCTCTTACATTAAACTTTCCCACCAAGCCAACTTGAGATAAGATCACATGACAAAAATCTTCTCCTCCCCTTGTCTTAGATGCCATGTGTGAGGGTGTGTGGGTCCCACCATATGCAAATCCTAATTCTCACTTTATTCATTTTCTTTTCTTTTTCAAAAATTCATAAATTATTCATTACTTGACTTGGGCTCCAAGACAACTTTTGGGACTTATTGGGCTTCCCTAGGACAAAATATTAGACTGCCCGAGGCCTTCCTTGGGTCCAATAGCGAATTGGCACAAATTGAAACATCCTCATTTTCTTATGTCTTAGGGACAAAACGGTAGCATCTAGAACCACTCTTAAGGCTATTGAAGTCAAATTACTCAATCTGGAATTTTACTCTTAGCGAGTACTATTCACTGTGTAAATTCCAGCGGAGTGACCTGACTTTGAAAAATCATAACTAATTCTAAAAAAATTGAAACGAAGTGGTTCAAATTTCTACGGAAGCTAACATAATGTTCTTTCAGGGAAAAATAACTGTTGGAAAACGTGCCCTAGGGGCCAATCATTGTCTTATGAACATTATTGGTTTATGAATTTATTAATTGTGTTATCATATTATTTGCATGTTTACTGTGATGACCATCCTTGGATAATTCATGATCTTATCCTAAATGTCCCTGGTTGGTCATCTGTGTAGGAGCAGAGATGAAATAAGACCAGTATGACTTTGAAGATGTATAGAGATATAAATCAAAGTCATATGCACATGTAAGAGTACAAGGTGTTGGACCGACCCGCTATGAGAGAGTTGCATAGGTTACGTCATAATCTTCTCTCATATACAAACCATGTCACTATGCCCTTTGACCTGAGATTATCATGGATTCCTACATGACAAACGCTCAGCTTTGGCCTAGTCAAAAGTCACTTTTGACCGAGTGATCATAAAGATTATGTTCGGGCTTAGTGGTTTTTCATGCGGAGGAATGTGAATGGTCAAGATGGAATTTGTCCCTCACATTTGTAGAGAGATATTACTGGGCCCCTCGATGAGTGAGTCTGAGAAATGTATGGCCATACTGTAATGGAAAGGTAGTTCAATTTCTATAGTCAGACTACTCAGGGATCGAGAAAGTAACAGTCAGGAATAGGAGGATGACATTATCCATGCCTCATCCATGACCAAAATATCGCGTGACAGAAGGGACATGATATGGTTGTATAAAGGTTATATCATTTAACGATTCTCATATGATTTGGGTAGTCGTTATGTCTTGGTAGAGACCGCTTACGACTTGTGGGCCAGTATAGCAAATGGCCCACTGTCAACTTCATATGGGCCTACAGGGTCGCACACAGAATAGCCTAACATGAGCTATGATGTCCAGATTCATTGAATCTAAGACGTGTCTAGATTCAATGAATGATCCAGGGTTGATGTATATATTTATTTATATTTATATTCGTATATATATAAATTCGTATATATATTATATATAAGGGATATATAGGATTTAATTTATACGGATAAATTAAATCTCTATCACGTTTGAATTTGAAATTCAAATTGATAGGATATCTCATATAAGAGATATTTACAAGATTTAATTTATAAGGATAAATTAAATCTCTATCACGTTTGAATTTGAAATTCAAATTGATAGGATATCTCAAATTTGATTTATAAGAATAAATCAAATACAATCCAATCTTATCTTTATTTAAATTAAATAAATAGGTGAATTAAATCTGTGGGACGGATTTTAATATAAACATTATTTATTTAATTAGTTTCTTATCAAATTATACAATATGTGATATTGTACTCGGATTTAATATAGATTAATTCCAAAATCCAATTCGGTTGAGAAAAACGCAGAGCATCCTATATATCTGATTTTAGGAGCTACGTTTTATACACAACACATAACACAAAAGGCCAAATGAAATCTGTAAAAGGTTTGCAGATAAGAAACTGCTGAGGTAGAGACGGAGAGGACGAACTCTTGAGAAAGCATTGGAGGGACAGGAGATGCTAGCACGTCGTTCGTGGTTGGAACGCTATTCGTGTGGATACCAGTAGAGGAAGCTGACCTGAGGCGTCGACTTCTCGCGATCAGAAAGAGAGCACGAGCCGCGGAGAGAAGCTGTGGACGTCTTCTTGTGATCGGAAAGAGATCACCAGCCGTGGAGAGAAGCTGTGGAAGTCACTAAGAAACACTGTGGGTAATGCTTCTTCCTATTTGACTTAAACACATACGGTAGATCCTGGCAAGGAATGAAAAAAATTTTAAATTAATTTTCGCTGTGTGTCTTCCAATTCCTTACAATAACTTGTTGACCACGCCTTGACCAGGTCAACGTCAGCAAACGTCCGAATGTTACTCTTCATCCTACATTTTTCCCTAATTCCAACATTTTGGTCCCAACATTTACACTATCCAATCCCCAGCTTCTCTTCATGCTTCTTCAATCCTTTTCTAACATACCTGTGGGATTGGGATTACATGGAAGGGGGTGAGATTTCAGGGGAAATCTCAGTAGCAAATAGTACTAAACAATGCATATATTAATGTAAATACTTGTGCTTGCTTGTGAAAGTGTTACCATTGTGTCATGTGCATGTTTCCATGTTACATATGAAATACAATTGGCCAAAGTAATCATAGGAATAGAGCTTCATACATAGGCACATATTCAACACAGTTAAACAAAGCCATAGCACTATTAAGCATAACATTCAATGCATACAAGTTTAGGATAAGTCGACTACCTGACATATAGCTTTACTCTATCTCTTGGACTTTGCTCTAGGATTCCTTCTTTCCATAGGTCAGAGACTATACATAGCATAATAATATCTTCATTATTATTCTATTAGCATAGTCTACTTAACTCATTCTTAACTAGGGGTAATATCCTTACTCCGACATCCCTCTAGCTTTCTTTCTATCTATAGCTAACTTTATTAATAGAGATATTTCTCTATTCTAACTACTAAGAGAAATCCTCTTACTTTATTAGAGCAGGGACTAGATAACTTACTTACCTCATTCCTAAGCTTTGCCCAGTCCATCGTCTCCTTAGACTGCTCCTGGCTTCACCAGAACTCCTCCTTTCTTTCTCTTTCTTTCTTTCTTTCTTTCTCTCTTTCTCTCTTCTTTCTCTTCTTTGTCCATGCTTGGCCGTGGCATGAAATGGGAGGGGAGTGGCCTATTTATAAGTGAGTGGAGGTGAAATGAATGGTCCAGATTGATTCGCAATGAATGGCTCAGATTGCTTGCTTCCTCAAGAAGCTTTGCCTGCATCATCACGATGACATCACCTTCCTTGATGACTCACCACTAATGACATCATCCAGGACACCTCATGGAACAACTTAAGGGGAATGTGGTGCAATGGTGGGGCCCTTGGGACACCTCACCAGCTGACTCAGGCTCTCCAGAGAATTCCAGAGTCTTTTCCATGAATAGACGGCCGAGATTGTGCCACGTGTCCTCTTGCTTTTTCTCCTTTTCTTGTAATCATGCCATGTGTCCTTTGCTTTTCTTCTTTTACTATAATCATGCCATGTGGCACCTTATGGACCCCATTTATGCCATATCATGATCCCAGATCACTTTACCCAGTTCTATCTTTGACCGGGTCACTTTACTTTATTAAAAAAGTACTAAAATAATATTTTAATACCTCTTAGGCCCACATTACTCTTGGGCTACGTTTTTGGGTCTTGGATTGTCATCTTGGGTTTATAACCTAGCCCAAGCACTCTGGTGGCTCGGTTCCTAAGAAACATTCTTAGTAAATTACCAATGCCCTCAGTTCCTCTTTAGTACTTATAGGAGCACTATTATCTTTCCATACCTTACCAGAGTGTCTCTTGACCTTGGTCAGCTATCCAGATACCCTTTCTTGACTGTCTAACCTTAGTCAAATGATCATAATGCCCTTTGTCTGACTCTGACTCTGACTCAATGACACAACACAGTGGCATACCTTAAGTGGCATTTTTGTACTTCTTCATTTTTCTCGGTCTTTATTAGCCCTAGCCCACATACTTATCTGAAAATATCATTGGGCCTATAAGGTGCCATTCTGGACCTTCTGTATGATCCACTATCTTCATGGGCTCAATTCCCAAGAAATTTCCCTGAAACCTATTTATCTGGTCTTTTAATCCACTGTAAATTATGTAGTAAATTCTACATAACTCCTTTTTGGGCTCTGTCAGTTTTAGAAATTCTTATATTAATTATAGGATTTTATTTCCACATTTCATCTGATTCTGAGGTCCAGAGAATACTGTATTAATTTTCCTTCTCTTTGAAAATTAATATAAATCTTTCGGGACCTCGTATCAAAATTCTATGTTGCATCAAACTGATCAGCATAATTTTCTCTATTTACTGAGACCTTTGCTCAACAGGGCCTGGTAGTATCTCTATTTTCTAGGCCTAAAAATTTAGATATGACATTTCTCCTCCCCTTAAAATAAATTTCATCCTCGAAATTTCAGGGTTAAATCTTTATTCATCCTTCGACGAAGAGTTCCTCTAAGGAGAATGCCCCTTTCATTCATATTAAACTTTCTCATGTACTCCTATATTCTTGAGTTTCTGTTAACAATTTATCATACTTCTTAGGGCAATCACTTACTTATCTGAGTATCGAGCGGAATTCTCTAAATATCCGCAAAACTTCAACTCTCATTTTTGTACCATCATACTTTTCATCATATTTATCAGCTCATCATAATACAGGGAAAGGACTTATGTCATTATTCTTTCTTTCATTGCTCTACTGCTAAACAGGAGCATATAAGGCATATAGGAGCACATACTCTAACATGCATAATGCCTGGCCAACATATTGCAGGACTGTGTACCTGCTTATGAATGCAAAGCTCTATCATCAGAGCTCAAGCATTCCTTCTCTTAATATGCACAGTTCTAACACTCGGAGCTTGCACAGCTCTATCACATAGAGCTTACACTGCTCTAACATTCAAAGCTCTAGCATATTTTACAAACATAACGTAACATAAGGCTTGGCATTCTATGCAAGGAGTGGAAGCTCTCAAAGCTCTCATTTGCTCTTTCGCATGTAGCTCATCATTCAAACATCTTATCTTTTCCAGAATGGAAGCCTCTCAATCTGTTATAGGGCTAGCTATAAAGCCACTTCATATCGTACTTCTTAACACATACTTTTCATAACATATCTTATCACATATCACCTTTGCCGTATCATGGCATATCTGGCCATATCTGGCGATATCATCATCTATCTAGCCTTGTCATAAACATTCTCTTTTAACTTAAAAAGTTGCTAGCCTTTAAGAGAATTCTTTTAAACATTTCCTTTCAAATCCATTTCATTTAGACTTGACATAAGGGTTCTATTCTCTTTCTGTTCATAACTCTTTAACTTTTCATAGCTCTTTCTATCATCTTACACAACTCTGGGCACATATATACCACCCTCTTGTGGCATTCATAGCTCTTTCATTACTTCCCAGGGGGTCACCCATCATTGGGCTACTCTTGCCTGAGCACGCTTAACTAAAATGTGTATGCATAAATTTGAAGCACTGGTGCTCACAGGCTCCAACCCTAGTACTTCACTATCTTAGACCCATCTTATACTATCTCTCTTGGGTCTATTTGGCCTTCTAATCTCTTTATTCTCATCTGGAGGATCTACTTATCTTTCATTCCTATTTTCTGTAATCTCATCATAAGGATCTCTTTATTTTCATTTGACCCTTTCTCATTTTTGATGAAATATTCTCATCAATCTTGGGGACTCAGAAGTAACAACATTAACTTTGGTCCCTGAGCTCCTGTTATGTGTAAGAAAATTCCGAGTTCATCCTTCATAGTAATAAGGCTATATAACATCATGGGTACTCTCTCTGTTATGAGCTAACCAACTTGTGAAGCTTCTGTACCTTAACTTTTCCTTGGTATCCATCCTTCCAAAGACATACTGTATTAATGGCTCAACACTTTCTTTCTCTAGGTTAGGTCTACTGCAACCCTCAGGATCTACTGCGATCAACCGTAAGCCTCTTCAGGATCTAACTGTGACCCTGCGAGCCATACTAGGAGCTAACTGCAATCCTCCAGAATCTACTGTGACTCCATTGTACTGTATTCTCATATCTGGAAGACTTAACCAATAGACAAAGTTACAAGGCTAGTTACTTCCACATAGTTGTTAACTAAACAAATAATTCCCCTAAAATGATCACATAAGCCAATATTATCTATCAGGACTTTACTCATTTCCTCTATCACTCAAGATTTTCTCATACCATTCATAACTTTACTATACCTTTTACTGCAGAGAGCTATACAGGCTCTACCATGCACATATCTATCATCATCTATTCATCTCATCAAAGGGACCTTACTCTATCTAAGTTATACTGTCCCATCTCTTGGCTTTATTCTAAAAGTAATCTTACTTTATTGCAAGAGCAATCTAGCTCTATTGCAATAACACTAGACTATGTCTTAATAGACACTGCTTTTTCTTAGAGCTATACCATCTTTCATACATGCTTCTCTTTTATTTTCATCACTCCTATTCCTTACCCTTGCTAAAGGGATATATCCTGAGTATCGTAATCATGTATCTATAGATTCACTCTGAACCTCATTCTTTATCCTATTGCCTATCATTGTCTGATCATATTGTCCAGATCCTAAACATTCATTTAGGAATCAGAAATAACTATTTATCTGACTTAGGCTGCCACATTACCCTCTTACTAGGGTATAGACTCAATCCTTCATTACCCTTTCTTACATAGGGAACAGGAGAGTCACTTTATTTTTACAACTGTGGCTACCTTTCTCTTTATCAGTCTTAGTCTATTCTAGATTAGACTGTGGTTCCTTTATCTTGGGAACACCAGCGGCCCATTTTATCTCTAACTTTAGGCCATGTGCTAAGATTATTCCTAGGCCAGTCTCATTCTTTTGTTCAGGAAACACTAGTTGAACAAATTCTTTCGTATTGTAGATCTACTCACATAGAGGATCTACTTCTGAACATCGTCTTAATCTTTCATATCTCATTTATACTATCTAGCTTGATCACTTTATACCAATCCTCTAATTGATGAACTTTAACGAGGTTAGTATCTTTATTATCACTGTAACATCTGGTAGCTTCCCTTGACTTGGGACCAGTCAGCTTCTATCTTTATCCATAGAGGAAATTGCTCCCCAGACGTTATCCTGCTTAGTCCAGCCACATCGTGCTAAGAAACATGAGACCTCTGCGGTAAAGGCTGACTAAGACTAACTACTTCCTTGAAGATTACCCTGTACCGCTATAAGGTATGGGGTACTGTCTTATCTATCTGGGTGTCACTGTCTCTTAGTAGTGAACACCATCCCCATATCTTCTACTAGGGGAGAACCTCTTAGTTCAAATCTCTCACTTGTTTAAGGGGTTACTCTATCTACACCAGAGCATCACTGAGCCAGAACCTTCTGTTCTGTGCCAGAATCTTATGCTCTGATACCAACTATAACATCCTCATTTTCTTATGTCTTAGGGACCAAATGGTAGTAACTGGAACCACTTCTCAGGCTGTTGAATTCAAATTACTCAATCTGGAATTTTACTCTTAGCGAGTACTGTTCACTGTGCGAATTCCAGAGGAGTGACCTGATTTCGAAAATTCATAACTAATTCTAAAAAAATCAAAATAGAGTGGTTCAAATTACTACACGAAGCTAACATAATTCTCTTTTAGGGAAAAATGACTTGTTGACCACTCCTTGACCAGGTCAACATTGGTCAATGTTCTGAAATCACTGTTCATCTAGCGTCCTGTCCCTGATTCCAGCATTCTGGTCCCAACTTTGAAAAATCATATCTTTATGTGTAGACATCCAAATGATACATTTTATATATCAAATCGAAGCTTGGCATGTCTAATATTTATTGGAAATATATCATACATTTATTCAATCATTTACTAGCTATAATTATAGCTCAAATGTCACTGCCTCTATCACAAGTTACTGTTCACAGTGACAATTTCCAGCAACTATACATACATGAATCACATCTCAATCATGCTAAGCAATTAAGATCTCTTCATGCATATTTGTCTCCTCTATCTTGAGAAGACCTGCAATAATTGGATTGATATGAAAGGGGTGAGATTTCTGGGGAAATCTCAGTAGCAAACAGCACTAAACAATGCATGCATTAATGTGAATACTTGTGCTTGCTTGTTAAAGTGTTAGCATTATGTCATGCGCATGCTTCCATGTTACATATGAAATACAATTGGCCAAAGTAACCATAGGAACATATCTTCATACATAGGCACATATTCAACACAATTCAACAAAGCCATAGCATATCAAGTATAACATTCAATGCATACAAGTTTAGGATTAGTTTACTACCTGACATGTAGCTTTTCTTCTAGCTCTTAGCCTTTGCTCTAAGGTTCATTCTTTCCATAGGTCAGAGCCTATACATAGCATAATAATATCTTCATTATTTCTCTATCAGTATAGCTCTATTTAACTCATGCTTAACTAGGGGTGATATCCTTAATCTGACATTCCCCTGGCTTCTTTATACCTTTAGCTACCTTTATTAATAGGGATATTTCTCTATTATAAATACTAAGAGAAATCCTATACTTTATTAGAGCAGGGACTAGATAATTTTCTTACCTCATTCCTAAGTTTTGCCCAGTCCCTCAGTTCCTTAGACTGCTCCTGGCTCCACCAGAACTCCTCCCTTTCTTTCCTTCCCTCTTTCTCTCTTTCTCTCTTCTTTCTCTTCTTTCTCTTGCCAAATCCATGGTATGCCTTGAAATGGAAGGGGAGTGGCTTATTTATAGGTGAGAGGAGGTGGAATGAATGGTCCAGATTGATTCGTGATGAATGGTTCAGATTGCTTGCTTCCTCAAGAAGCTTTGCCTGCATTATCACGATGACATCACCCTCCCTGATGACTCACCACTCATGACATCATCCAGGACACCTCAAGGGACACCTCAGGGGTATATGTGGCGTAATGGTGGGGCCCTTGGGATACCTCACCAGCTGACTCAGCCTTTCTAGAGAGTTCCAGAGTCTTTTCCTTGAATGGACGGCCAAGATCGTGCCACGTGTTCTCTTGCTTTTTCTCCTTTTCTTGTAATCATGCCATGTGTCCTTTGCTTTTCCTATTTTACTGAAATCATTCCATGTGGCACCTTGTGGGCCCCATTCATGATTCCAGATCACTTTATCCAGTTCTATCTTGTACCGGGTCACTTTACTTTATTGAAAAAGCAATAAAATAATATTTTAATGCCTCTTGGGCCCACATTACTCTTGGGCTACGTTTTTGGGCCTTGGATTGTCATCTTGGGTTTCTAATATAGCCCAAGCACTCTGATGGCTCGGTTCCCAAGAAACATCCTTAGTAAATTACTAAAATGCCCTTAATACCTCTTTAGTACTTCTAGGGGTACTATTATCTTTTCATACCTTACCAAAGTATCTCTTGACCCTGGTCAACTATCAAGATATCCTTTCTTGACTGTCTAACCTTAGTCAAATGATCATAATGCCCTTCGTCTGACTCTGACTCAATGACATAACACAGTAGCATACCTTCAGTGGCATTTTCGTAATTCTTCATTTTTCTCGGTCTTTCTTAGCCCTGGCCCACATACTTATCTGAAAATATAATTGGGCCTATAAGGTGCCATTCTGGACCCTCTGTATGATCCACTATCTTCATGGGCTCAATTCCCAAGAAATTTCCCTGAAACCTTTTATCGGGTATTTTAATCCACCATAATTTCTATAGTAAATTCTACAGAACTCCTTTTTGGGCTCTGTTAGTTTTAGAAATTCTTATATTAATTATAGGATTTTACTGCCACATTTCATCTGATTCTGAGGTCTAGAGCATATTGTATTAATTTTCCTTTTCTTTAGAAATTAATATAAATCTTTCGGGACCTCTTATCAAAACTTTGTGTTGCATCACACTAATCAGCATAATTTTCTCTATTTACTGAGACCTCTGCTCAACAGGGCCTGGTAGTATCCCTTTTTTAGGCTATATACTGGGCTTCTAGGCCTAAAAATTAGGATATGACACTAGCAGCTATAGTGAGTTGATACAAGTTAGAGTGTCCTGTATGTATATGTCATGAAAAATGAATTTTGCGTTTCCTATGTTTCTTCCTTTTATATGTATTGATTTTAACAACTTCAAGTCTTGTAGGAAAGAAGAGCAAAAGCCATTGAACACGCTATCAAGAATGATTGCCCCATATAATGTCTCGAGGGGGTTACGTGAAGGCTGAAGAGATTTGTTAGGGGCCAGAGGAAGAGGCTGGAAGAAAATGCTGGATCCAATCCTAGTATTACTCTTGCTCCCCCATCTCTAATATGTCGTAAAGATAAATAGTTGTACGCTCACCAAACAAGGAGCGAATCATTTACAAGCGATCACGCTCGCATGATTGTGGAAAAAATTATAAGTACTACTTCTATTATTTTGTTTTAGTAGACTAATTATATTATTTCTTATGTTTTCTCTTTATATGTTATAGGCTAATCTTAAACAATAAGAAGCCCATAGCTCCTTTAATTTATATGGTAGGAATGACATCTTGATTGTTGCTATGGGCAAGTAAGAGCAAGGGGCCATGTTAGGGGAGTTGAAGGAGGTGTCGGTATAAGAGGTTACTTTAGAGCATCTTCATGACATTCCCTATATGTGCCGAGGGCAGAGTTAAAATCATTGTTATCCACCATGAGGGCAGGGGTAAGGTAGAGGCTAGGGCATAAGCATAAGCTTCAATTGAGACACAATTACAAGAGGGGTTGGCAAAGATCAAGGAAAAAATGTTGTCCATAATAACATCAAGGCATTAGGAGCCAAGTACCCCTATATGCTCTCAAATGCACCCAGTCCTAGCACTAAAGGGAGCTGTTGCATGGCCAGGCCGATGTCAGAGGATGCTGAACCTTGTGATCTATATATGGAGGATCATCTCAAAAGATTAGTGGCACATGGTTCCATCCATAGCTTAAGGGCAACCGCCTACCACATCCAAATTTAAGATGATCAGTTAAGGGTGACAGTTGAAGACGTGATAATTGAATATGTGCTCGTCCTAATTCCCATTGATGAGGTGAAGACAGTGAGTCAGGCAAATAGGACTTTCATATTATGGCCAAAGCATCTTGTTTCGGATCACGTCAAGTCACCCCCAAGCGAACTTTTCACACCTCCCAATTTGAGTGCCATGCAACATGTGATCCTATTGGCATATGACAAAAAATGTTCTATGTGGATATGTTGCCTATGGATTTAGTTGTGGGTGACATGGGGGCAACTGCCTTTGTTGACCATATGGAGTAAAATATGTTATCACTCCTGGGGATGACTGTGTTGGAGATTGTGCCCTAGGGGCCAATCATTATCTTATGAACATTGTTGATTTATGAATTTCTTAATAAAGTTATCATATTATTTGCATGTTTACTATGATGACAATCCTTGGATAACTCGTGATCTTATCCTAAATGTCCCTGGTCGGTCATCTATGCGGGAGCAGAGATGAAATAAGACCAGTATGACTTTGAAGATATATAGAGATATAAATCAAAGTCATAGGCACATGTAAGAGTACAGGGTGCTGGACCGACCCGCAATGAGAGAGCTGCATGGGTCAAGTCATAAGCTTCTCTCATGTACAAGCCATGTCACTATGCCCTTTGACCTGAGATCATCATGGATTCCTACATGACAAACGCTCAGCTTTGACCTAGTCAAAAGTCACTTTTGACCGAGTGATCATAAAGGCTATGCTCGGGCTTAGTGGTTTTTCATGCGGAGGAATGTGAATGGTCAAGATGGAATTTGTCCCTCACATTCGTAGAGAGATATTACTGGGCCCCTCGATGAGTGAGTCTGAGAAATGTATGGCCATACTGGAATGGAAGGGTAGTTCCATTTCTATATTCAGACTACTCAGGGATCGAGAAAGTAACGGTCAGGAACAGGAGGATGACGTTCAACATGCCTCATCCTTGACCGAAATATCGTGTGACAAAAGGGACGTGATATGGTTGTATGAAAGGTTACATCGTTTATCGATCCTCATATGTTTTGGGTAGTCGTAATGCCTTGCTAGAGACCGCTTACGACTTGTGGGTCAGTATAGTAACTGGGCCACTGCCAACTTCATATGGGCCTACAGGGTCGCACACAAAACAGCCCAATGCGAGCTATGATGTCCAGATTCATTGAATCTAAGAGATGTCTAAATTCAATGAATAATCTAGGGTGGATATATATTTTATATATATATATATAAATTAGTTTATATATATATATTATATAAATAATATAAGAGATATTTGTAAGATTTAATTTATAAGGATAAATTAAATCTCTATCATTTTTGAATTTGAATTTAAATGGATATGATCTATTTGAATTTGAAATTCAAATTGATAAGATATCTCAATTTTGATTTATGAGAATAAATCAAATATAATTCTGTCTTATCTTTATTTTAAATTAAATAAATAGGTGAATTAAATCTGTGGGACGGATTTAATATAAACCATATTTATTTAATCAGTTTCTTATTAAATTATGCAATATATGATATTGTATTAATTCAGAATTAATATAAGATTAATTCTGAAGCCCGGCCCTATTAGAAGCCCGATAGCTTCCTATATATTTGACATTAGGAGTTAGGGTTTTAAAATACACAATAGATCTCTTCACACACATTCAGTCGTGAGAAAAGGGGGCAGGGAGAGTGCAAAAGGTTTGCATATAAGAAACTGCCGAAATAGAGACGGTGAGGACGGAATCTCCAGAAAGCCTTAGAGGGACAAGAGGCGCTAGCACGTCGTTCGCAATTGGAACGCTGTTCGTGTGGATACCGGTAGAGGAAGCCGATCTGAGCTGTCGACTTCTACGATACGGCCAGACACGAAGAAAGGTCGCGACCAGAACACACTTAGGTCGCGACCAAACGGGCATCTGAACGTCAGAAATCCGAAAAGAGGAGACAGGTCGCGACGTGAAGTTGAAGAGATCGCGACTAAAAGCTCCAGAGGCGACAGGTCGCGACTAGAAGAAGAGTAGGTCGCGACTACAAACTCCAGAGGCGACAGGTCGCGACTAGAAGCTGAGGAGGTCGCGACTGAAAGTTCCAGAGGCGAGGAGTCGCGACTAGTGGACACTGAGGTCGCGACCAAAGCTTGAAACCGAAGGTAACACTTCTTTCTCCTTGACTTAAACACATTCGGTAGATCCTGGCTGGGAATGGAAAAATTTTTAAAGTTAATTTCCGCTGCGTGTCTTACAATTCCCTTCAGTGGTATCAAAGCCATGCCGTTTTGTGTTTAAGTTAGGTTTGATTGTTGATACATGTGATGTATGTTAGACTTCTTAGCTGATTATATGATAACATGCGTGATATGTATGACATATATGGAATCTGTTTATGTATGACATATACGGAATCTAAAAGGAAACTGAAATCGGTGGTGTATATCAATTGATTTGATCAATTAATATTGATGGGGTCTAAGGAAAAAGAATTAAGATTCTTGATTATTTATCAAAAAAAATTTCTATTGGGGCGCTGCCCCACACCCCGCCCGCTAACCGGCTAGCGGGACCGCCGTGGCTATTTAATCGTAGCGCAACATAATCGTAATATGTATTGACTTTCCTGATATATGAATGTTTTGAAACATTTATTGCCCTTCAAATAGCATGAATTTTGATTCTTGAATGTTTGGGTATGGTGAACAATATGGCTCTAGATTACAAGTGTTGTAATTTTTCTAAATACGGCCTGCGTGTCGTGCCTTCCTCTAATGACTCTCGTTGTACATTCTCTTCTCATCTCACTCCCCTCGAATGTTAAAACGAGGTTTCCTTATGTACTTTTCCTATTCTAATTAGAGAGCTCCTCTCATTGGCTTGAGGGGACTTAGGATAGGTGAGCCATATTGTATCACGTTTAAGATTATGCATCTTTTGATTAGATCACTGCATGTATGTTTTATATGCATAATACTTGTATGAGATACAACCGCGATACATGCATCTTATAAACCAGATAATTAATTAAACCCTCTAAAAGAAATCTTAAGTCATATGCCGTCAATTAATGGACACTTGTCAAAACCTCGATCGCTCATTTGTAGGTCCACCAAAGTGGGTGCATTTGAGTTATCTTGGGGAGATAAGCAAGAGTAATGGTGCTACTCTTATGTTTGTTATTGTTTGACTTAATTGAGATTATCAAAACGGTTTTGGGTCTCAAGGCATTAGATGGGATTAAAACATGCCGGATCATATGATGATTGAATCCCATAAATATCTAAGAATTACATTTGATATAATTGGTAAAGTTGTTACCTACCTAAATAACTTAAAGTTGAGCGTCCAGCCAAAGCGGACTCAAGTTTAAGCCAAATATGGATCTTAGCCCACTAATTATTACATTGAGGGTTGTTTTATTCAGTGGGAGATTGCTAATTCGCTTGCATATTTTAATTGTAGAATCATGACGACTAGTAATACTGCTACATTATCGTTGCGATCTGTCCTTGAGAAGGACAAACTCAATGGGACAAACTTTCTTGACTGGTTCAGGAACTTGAGAATTGTTCTCAAGCAGGAAAGAAAGGCATATGTCCTAGATCAACCCATTCCTGAGGAGCCAGCAGCCAATGCTCCTAGAGCTCAGAGAGATTCTTATGCGAAGCATAAGGAAGACTCTGTTGATGTGGGATGCTTGATGCTTGCCACCATGGTTCTGGAGCTCCAAAGAGATTTGGAACACATGGAGGCTTATGAGATGATTGTGCATCTTAAGGAAATGTTCCAGCAACAAGCAAGGCAAGAGAGGTATGAGACCACTAAGGCCTTACATTCCTGCAAGATGGCTGAAGGTGCATCAGTGAGTACTCATGTCTTAAAGATGAAAGGGTACATAGATCACCTTGAGAGGCTTAGATTTCCCATGAGCCAGGAGTTAGCTACAGATTTGATCTTGAACTCACTCCCGGAAAGTTATGACCAGGTTGTCATGAACTACAACATGAACAACATGGAGAAATCTATTTCTGAACTGCATGGGATGCTTAAAACTGCTGAGCCGACTGTTAAGAAGAAGCCCAGTACTGTTTTGATGGTTCAGAAAGGAAAGGGTATGAAAAAGAAAGGCAAGGGTAAGGGGAAGGGTCACGGCTCATCTGGTAAGACCAAAGAGTCAGGCAAGCCCGAAACCAAGCCTGCACTAAAGAAGGCAAAGCCTCCAAAGGAAGGAGTTTGGTTCTTCTGCAATGAACCGGGTCATTGGAAGAGGAATTGCAAACTCTACCTTGAAGATCTGAAAAAGAACAAGAAGGATAGCGGGGCTATCGCTTCAGGTATTTATGTTATAGACATTCATCTCTCTACTTCCACTACATGGGTATTAGATACTGCATGTGGTTCTCACATTTGTACAAATGTGCAGGGCCTAAAGGACAGTAGAAAGCTGAAGAAGGGCGAAGTTGACCTACGAGTTGGAAATAGAGCAAAGGTTGCTGCTCTAGCTGTAGGCACTTATGAATTAGTTCTGCCCACTGGGCTTTTGTTAGTTTTGAACAATTGCTATTATGTTCCTGCTTTGAGTAGTAACATTGTTTCTCTTTCTTATTTGGATAAGGAAGGTTACACTTCCATTTCTGGGAATGGTAAATGTTCTATTTATCGTAATGATATTTTCTATACTCATGGTGATTTGCATGTTGATCATTACATATTAAACTTGGAACAACCCAATCATGGAAATATCTATAACATAACCGCCAAAAGGATCAAACCAAATGATTTGAATCCGACGTACCTCTGGCACTGTCGTCTAGGCCACATAAATGAGAAACGCATTTCTAAACTCCATCAAGATGGATTTCTCAACTCATTTGATTTTGAATCATATGATACTTGCGAATCTTGTTTGTTAGGAAAGATGACAAAGTCGCCTTTCACTGGGCACAGTGAGAGGGCCACTGATTTGTTGGGCCTCATACATACAGATGTGTGTGGACCGATGAATACAAATGCCAGAAGAGGTTATTCGTACTTCATTACATTCATAGATGATTTCAGTAGATATGGCTATGTCTATCTAATGAAACATAAATCCGAATCTTTTGAAATGTTCAAGATATTTCAAAATGAAGTACAAAACTAGCTTGGCAAAACAATTAAAGCCCTTCGATCTGATCGAGGTGGTGAATATTTGAGCCAAGAGTTTATCGATCATCTTAGGAATTGTGGAATAGTCTCACAATTGACTCCTCCAGGAACACCACAATGGAATGGGGTTTCTGAACGGAGGAATCGAACACTATTGGATATGGTTCGATACATGATGAGTCGAACAGATCTTCCACCATCCTTTTGGGGCCACGCCCTAGAGACAGCTGCGTTCACACTGAATCGTGTTCCATCTAAGGCAGTTGAAAAGACTCCGTATGAGATATGGACTGGGAAGAAACCTAGGTTGTCTTTTCTCAAGATTTGGGGATGTGAGGTCTATGTTAAGCAACAAGCCTCAGATAAGTTAGCGCCCAAATCTTCAAAGTGCCTTTTTGTGGGATATCCTAAGGAAACCAAGGGATATTATGTCTACAACCCCACTGATAACAAAGTGTTTGTTGTCAGAAATGGTATCTTTCTAGAACGAGAATTTATCTCTAAAAGAACCACTGGGAGCAAGGTACACCTCGAAGAAGTTCGAGAGCCACAAGACGCCACAGAACTAGAGATGGAAAGTAGAGAAGACTCACAAGAAGTTGTTGAGACTCCTCAAGTCACGCAAGGCCCAAGGCGATCTAATAGGGCACGACTTCAGCCTCAGAGATATGGATTTCTGATTTCTGATAGTCGTGATGTGTTGCTCATTGAGCATAATGAGCCCACTACCTATCAAGAAGCTATAGTGGGACCAAACTCTGAGAAATGGCTTAATGCCATGAAGTCTGAGATGCAATCCATGTACGACAATAAGGTATGGACCTTAGTCGACCCGCCTGAAGGTATAAAAACCGTCGGGTGCAAGTGGGTTTTTAAAGAGAAAACTGACATGGATGGCAATGTAAATGTCTTCAAGGCACGACTGGTTGCAAAAGGATTTACTCAAACTCATGGTGTGGACTATGATGAGACCTTTTCCCCAGTTGCAATGGCCAAATCAATCAGAATCCTCCTTGCCATTGCAGCATATTATGACTATGAAATATGGCAGATGGACGTCAAGACAGCCTTCCTTAATGGAAAGCTCCTTGAGGATGTGTACATGACACAACCTGAAGGTTTTGTGCGTTCTGAGGACTCTGGTAAGGTGTGCAAGCTTCAAAGGTCCATTTATGGACTGAAGCAAGCATCTCGGAGTTGGAATCATCGTTTTGATGAAGTAGTCAAAGAGTTTGGATTTCTTCAAAATATTGATGAACCTTGTGTGTACAAGAAGGTTAGTGGGAGCACAGTTGTATTTTTGGTACTCTATGTCGATGACATCCTACTCATTGGGAATGACATTCCTACCTTGCAGATTGTCAAGTCTTGGTTAGGAAAATCTTTCTCGATGAAAGACTTGGGTGAAGCCACCTACATCCTAGGAATTAGGATCTATAGAGATAGATCTAAAAGGCTTCTAGGACTGAGTCAGAGCACATATATAGACAAGATACTGCATAGGTTCAGTATGCAGGAATCAAAAAGGGGTTTCATACCCATGTCTCATGGTATTCACCTCAGCAAGGATTTGTGTCCTAGTACACCAGATCAGCGAGGTCGCATGAGTAAGATTCCATATGCCTCGGCCATAGGATCTATCATGTACGCCATGTTATGTACTCGACCGGATGTCTCGTTTGCCTTAAGTATGACTACCAGATATCAACAGGACCCTGGTGAGGGCCATTGGACTGCTGTCAAGAATATCCTTAAGTACTTAAGAAGGACTAAGGACTTATTCTTGGTCTATGGTGGATTGGTAGACGAGCTCTATGTAACTGGTTACACAGATGCAAGTTTCCAAACTGACCAGGATGACCAGAAATCGCAATCTGGATACATATTCCTCCTGAATAATGGAGCAGTAAGCTGGAAGAGCTCTAAGCAGAGCACTGTAGCAGATTCTGCAACGGAAGCTGAGTACATAGCAGCATCTGATGCAGCTAAGGAGGCCGTTTGGATCAGGAAGTTCATTACAGAACTAGGGGTGGTACCTACCATCTCAGATCCAATAACTTTGTTCTGTGACAATAGTGGTGCCATTGCACAGGCCAAAGAGCCTAGGTCACATCACAGGACCAAGCATATACTCAGGCGATTTCATCTCATCAGAGAAATCAATGATAGAGGTGATATAAAAATATGCAAGGTAGCAGGGGAAGACAATGTTGCTGATCCTCTAACAAAGCCGCTTGTGCAAGCAAAACATGAGTGTCATGTTAGGTCAATGGGAATTAGGCAAATTAATGATTGTACCTAGTGCAAGTGGGAGGATGTTGGAGATTGTGCCCTAGGGGCCAATCATTATCTTATGAACATTGTTGATTTATGAATTTCTTAATAAAGTTATCATATTATTTGCATGTTTACTATGATGACAATCCTTGGATAACTCGTGATCTTATCCTAAATGTCCCTGGTCGGTCATCTATGCGGGAGCAGAGATGAAATAAGACCAGTATGACTTTGAAGATATATAGAGATATAAATCAAAGTCATAGGCACATGTAAGAGTACAGGGTGCTGGACCGACCCGCAATGAGAGAGCTGCATGGGTCAAGTCATAAGCTTCTCTCATGTACAAGCCATGTCACTATGCCCTTTGACCTGAGATCATCATGGATTCCTACATGACAAACGCTCAGCTTTGACCTAGTCAAAAGTCACTTTTGACCGAGTGATCATAAAGGCTATGCTCGGGCTTAGTGGTTTTTCATGCGGAGGAATGTGAATGGTCAAGATGGAATTTGTCCCTCACATTCGTAGAGAGATATTACTGGGCCCCTCGATGAGTGAGTCTGAGAAATGTATGGCCATACTGGAATGGAAGGGTAGTTCCATTTCTATATTCAGACTACTCAGGGATCGAGAAAGTAACGGTCAGGAACAGGAGGATGACGTTCAACATGCCTCATCCTTGACCGAAATATCGTGTGACAAAAGGGACGTGATATGGTTGTATGAAAGGTTACATCGTTTATCGATCCTCATATGTTTTGGGTAGTCGTAATGCCTTGCTAGAGACCGCTTACGACTTGTGGGTCAGTATAGTAACTGGGCCACTGCCAACTTCATATGGGCCTACAGGGTCGCACACAAAACAGCCCAATGCGAGCTATGATGTCCAGATTCATTGAATCTAAGAGATGTCTAAATTCAATGAATAATCTAGGGTGGATATATATTTTATATATATATATATAAATTAGTTTATATATATATATTATATAAATAATATAAGAGATATTTGTAAGATTTAATTTATAAGGATAAATTAAATCTCTATCATTTTTGAATTTGAATTTAAATGGATATGATCTATTTGAATTTGAAATTCAAATTGATAAGATATCTCAATTTTGATTTATGAGAATAAATCAAATATAATTCTGTCTTATCTTTATTTTAAATTAAATAAATAGGTGAATTAAATCTGTGGGACGGATTTAATATAAACCATATTTATTTAATCAGTTTCTTATTAAATTATGCAATATATGATATTGTATTAATTCAGAATTAATATAAGATTAATTCTGAAGCCCGGCCCTATTAGAAGCCCGATAGCTTCCTATATATTTGACATTAGGAGTTAGGGTTTTAAAATACACAATAGATCTCTTCACACACATTCAGTCGTGAGAAAAGGGGGCAGGGAGAGTGCAAAAGGTTTGCATATAAGAAACTGCCGAAATAGAGACGGTGAGGACGGAATCTCCAGAAAGCCTTAGAGGGACAAGAGGCGCTAGCACGTCGTTCGCAATTGGAACGCTGTTCGTGTGGATACCGGTAGAGGAAGCCGATCTGAGCTGTCGACTTCTACGATACGGCCAGACACGAAGAAAGGTCGCGACCAGAACACACTTAGGTCGCGACCAAACGGGCATCTGAACGTCAGAAATCCGAAAAGAGGAGACAGGTCGCGACGTGAAGTTGAAGAGATCGCGACTAAAAGCTCCAGAGGCGACAGGTCGCGACTAGAAGAAGAGTAGGTCGCGACTACAAACTCCAGAGGCGACAGGTCGCGACTAGAAGCTGAGGAGGTCGCGACTGAAAGTTCCAGAGGCGAGGAGTCGCGACTAGTGGACACTGAGGTCGCGACCAAAGCTTGAAACCGAAGGTAACACTTCTTTCTCCTTGACTTAAACACATTCGGTAGATCCTGGCTGGGAATGGAAAAATTTTTAAAGTTAATTTCCGCTGCGTGTCTTACAATTCCCTTCAGACTGACCTCTAGGTGTAACATCCTTACTTTTATACGTCTTAGGGACCATTCAGTAGCATTTAGAACCACTTACAAGACCTTGGAAGTCCATTAGCCAAATCTGGAATTTTATTTTCTCGGGGTTACTATTCATATGGTATTCCAGATTACGCAATGAACTTCAAAAAATCATAATTAATTCTATACAAATCAAAATAAAGTGGTTTAAAAAGATACGTGAAGATTATATCTTGAATTTTAAGGGAAAATAATTTCCAGACCAAATGATCAGCCAATTAATAAATTTTATTCGCCAAAATTTACTGTTCATTTGGTCAAAAATCCTAGAAATAGGTTTTGGTGCCTTACTTTGGAAAATCAGTTCTCTTTGTACGACATCCAAATAAAGCATTCTTGGTGTCAAAACGAATCTTGGCATGTCATCTAAATGGATGTAAAATTGTATACATTTATTCGATCATTTACAATTTTTCTTTACATCATGACCATTACTACTTACATTGGTCATACAACAACTTTACATATAACAAATAATCACATAACATATACATTATCCAATCCCTAATTCATCTTCATGCTTCATCATCCTATTTCATCATTCATAAACCTGTGGAATTGGGATTACATGGAAAGGGATGAGATTTCTAGGGAAATCTCAGTAGCAAACATTACTAAACAATGTACACATCACTGTAACTACTTGTGCTTGCTTGTGAAAGTGTTATCATTGTGATATGTGCATGCTTCCATGTAAGATATGAAATACAATTGGCCAAAGTAATCATAGAAATATAGCTTCATACATAAGCACAATTGCAACACAATTCACCAAAACCATAGCACAATCAAGCATAACATTCAATGTATACAAGTTTAGGATGAGTTTACTACCTTATACACTTGATTTTCTTCTACTTCATCTTTCTTCTCTCTTCTCACTTTTCTTGAACATGTGGCTGCCTCTTTTGGAGCATACCAACCAATGAGTATTAAACTTACTTTAAGTAACATAACTCCCTCTTGATCATTAAGCTCACTTACATTTCTTAATCTTAACTAATGAACTTGGTCTTTGAATAAATTGATGTTTTGACTTTACCTTACACAATTTTATCTTTTGAATCCATTTATGAGCTTAGAATCATGAAATTCCAGCTCCTTCATAGCATTCTGTACACAACCGAAACTGCACCTACTTCCTTCAAAAATTCTCATTTTGATTCCAATGCTTCCCATACTTGTTTCTCTACTTTATCCCACACAATTTTTCATTTTAAAACCATTGGAAGCATCAAAATCATGAAATTCCAATCACTGTTCATGCGTGTGAACAATAATAGAGAAGGGTTTCAAAAACTACGATTTTAGAATTTCAATGCTTTCAAGGTTCAAAACCTTTCCAATCCTACATAAAATCATCATATAAATTCAATGGAAGTATTAAATCATTGAAATTAAATTTCCTTCCCTCATGAATAGTGCAGACCAAACAGGTTCCATTATGGGAAAGTCAAGAATATCAACTTGATTCAACAACCAATCTCTTAACTAGCTTGTTCAACATCACCCCTTAGAGAAAACTCAACTTTTCTCTCACGAAAACCCTAAGTTCAAGCTCCCAAATCAAAGAAAAATAAGCTAGGAGAGATTGCTTACCTTTAATCTCTAGCTTGCTTGAACTTTGGAACCTTGAATTTTTTTGTCTTAGCTTGAGTTTTCCCAAGGGTTCTTTGCTCACTGTTTGGCTGCAGAATTGAGGGGTATTTATAGCCAAAATCCATGAAAAATTAATGGCCAAGATTGATTTGGTTACTATTTGATCTAATGGCCCACATTTAATCTTGAATTTTAATTTTTCAAAAAGGTAATTGTGACATCATCCATGACATCACAAGGGACACCTCATGGGGCTTAGGTGGCACAATTCACATGGGGGAGGAAGGCTCTGGAAAATTCCAGTCCAATCCGGTACCGACTCGGTCCAATTCCCCACAAACTGGATTATTTTATACCTCTAATTTTTTTGAGACTTCATAATATACTTTCTAACCTTAAATCCAGTATCTGGATTCTTTTTATCATTAACATATTTATGCTGGGTTAATACTTAATTACTGATCCCTTGGAAAATGACAGAAATGCCCTTGGTTTACTGTCTTGCACTATATTAACCCTAAGGGCATAATCATCATTTTACCCCTCTTTGCACTGTCTCAGAGCACATACTGGCTCTTATTAATCATATTTATAATATATGTCACATTTTGGCCTATCCAGAATGACCAAAATACCCTCCATCCATCACTGGTACAATAGGAGCATCTAAGGGCATTTTCGTAATTTTGCACTATTCTGGACTACTCTAGACTCTGGCCCACATATTGTCTTACTACTTTATTGGACTCATTATGGTGCCATTTGGGCCTTGGAATGGGTTCATTGGCCTCATTACCTTTATAGCACAAATCCTAATAAATCTCACCCGATCCTATTTATCGGGTATTTTATTTCACCGTAAAATCCCATAAGGCTTCCACAGGATTCCTTTTATGACTCTGTTTTATAAATTCTTACATTAAATATAGGAATTTACTATAAAGTCTCATCTGATTCTGATGTATAAAAAATACTGCAATAATTCCTCCTGACTTCAAAAATTTATATCAATTAATCGGGACCTCAAATCGAAATTATGTGACTCCTTAAACTGACCGGAATCACTTTGTCTATCTTCTGGTAAAATTTGAATCTAATCTGATTTCGGGCATTTTTTGCCTGTTTCAGCTCAACTTTCTCATATTTACATTTAGGTCCCTGAACTTTTGAATAATTGCACTTTGGCCCCTGAACTTTTAGCTATTTGCATTTAAATCCCTTAACTTTTGAAAATTACGCTTAAGGGCCCAACTTTTGTTTCTACTTTCACTTTTTGTCTTCAACCTTTTCTAATTTTCGTTTTAGTCCTTCTTTTTCTTCAAGACTCATCTGACCTTTATCTTTTCTTCTGATCTTCGTCATAATCCTTTCCAAACCTCTTTCCACTATCAGTATTATATAGATAGGGAAATTTTAGGATATGACACTAGGTACATCTAAGTGTTTTTGATGCAAGTCTAATTTAAATATAAATATATGTAATAACAAAATTCATGCAAGATGAGTGTTTGCTTTAACTGTAGGTACATGCAATATGAGTTAGTTTCTAAGGGCAAACAACGTCGATTCGGATTCTTATGCCCATTTCAGATTTATGCAAACGGGACCTCCCAATCTTTGAAACTTCAATATATTTCAAAGAGGCATGGTGAAACCGATATTGATTGTTTCTTTGCACTATATATGCAAGAGTAAGAATAATAATATTTCATTTTAGTTTATACTAGTTTTGTATTTGTTTAATGCTAATAATCATTATTTTCTAATTAATTTCTACAACAATCATTGGTGATTGATTATACATGTAAGCACACATATAAAATTTTCTTCTTATGCTCCCTCCATTACAAGCCATTGGTTGATGCCAAAAAGATTATGAACACGTGAGTTTCCTTCTATACAAAACAATAGCCTTTGTAATAAATGGGTTACTAACTTCATAACTTTGGTCATAAGGCTATGAGGACTTTTGCAATTGCAAGGGGTCTTAAGCACATGAACTTGGTGAGGGACCCTGAATGGATCACACTGAAGGTAATAAAAGTATTAAGTCTTATGCTCCATGGCTTTTTGCTGATGACAAATAATTTTATTCATGTTAATATTATAGAGGTGAAGGGAACCCAAAGAAAACAACTTGTACGATTTCTACATGGTTAGACACATGATCTATATCATCTTATCAAATAGGATTGACTAATTAAGGAGTAAATTGTGTTTTTAATGATTTCATATTTCTTGTTAATTTAATATATTTTAGTAATGCCTTAATTTTTTTTATTTTAATTTGATGTTTCAGATGTTTGATCAATTTGACCTATTTCTTGAACAAGATATTGAGGACCTGCGCAATCTTTGGGTTGAGTTTTTTACTCAATTCATTCCTTCTCAATAGTATTTGTCATTAACTAAATATATTTTTTTATTTTTCTATTCAAATTGTTGAATTTTTATTGAATTGTATTAAATAAATAATATAATGTGCAATTGAAGATCTATCTTTTACATCTTAAACTCTGTCTCCGCTGCTATCTCTTTGAGTCATATATTTGGGCAGTTTATTCATGAAGCTTTAGGGGATGGGGTTAATTAAATATTGAATGGGTCATTTTTTAAAAATATATTTAAACCAGACAAAGAATACCGATAGTTGTAGAAACAATATGTAAATATTACATCTACACCAGTTGTCTTTATGATGAGATATAGAAAATAGATTAATCTACACCAGATGTAAACACAACCGGTGTAAAAAATTTATTAATCTACAGCTGATGTTCACATAACCCGTATAATATTAGCAAATTCTACTCCTAATTTTCAAAAGGGACCAATTTAAATTCTACTCCTTCTACACAGGTGAACTGCCCGGCTTAAAAAGTTTACACTTTCTACACAGTCTATTTTTACACTGGATCATTGTTCGGTGTAGAATACCATTTCAACCAATTTAGAAAGCCTTTTTTGTAGTAGTGACATTCACCATGACTGTTGCTAGTTTTGCTGCTGCTGTTGAAGTCTTGACAACAATAGAAGGCTAGAGTTGCTGTGCTCTCTTAGAAATAATGCTGAACTAGAATCCTTGATCTGAAATAGAGTTCATTGTTTCTTTAATTCAGATTTAATTATATTGAGTTGATGTAGTTAATTCTAGAATTACTGATTCAATTAGAGTAGTACATGATAAAGGATTAGTGAACTGAGTTAGATTTCCTATTTCTACATAATTATGCTTTAATTTATTCTCATCCTTGAATTAGTTGGTCATAGTTATGGTTAATTAGAGTAATTATAACATAGTACAGTTGTATCTATTTTATTCATTTCCTTTTATCTATTGCGTTGAATGATTTATTTTCAATGCCTGCGAGTTGTAGCTTTGATTGATATTTGGCTGGCTAGCTGTTAGCTAACACGTTCTAATTCAACTAATTAACTTCAAATACTCTATGGATAATGAAGGTAAGGTAATATCTAAGGGAAAACACTTGTCATTGATTCATATCATCGGCATTAACACCTAAAATCATAAACAATAGCATAGGATTTACATTCAGTATATGTTCAAACATCTTATCTCACATATCATTGTATTAATTTGTTAATTTGTGGCTCATTAGATTAATTAGGTACTTTAGTATCTATTTAGGCTCATTGTCAATTGACCTAGGTTAGTTTCAGTTTACTATTGGTTAGCTTAGTTTCTTTTGGTAATTAAAACGAAGGTTATCACCTAGTGAAATATGAAAAGATAAAAATACACCAATGTTATAAAATTGAATGAAGGGCATTTTGGTCATTTTTAAGGGTCAATTATACCAATCTAGTAATGTTGAAGTTTGGAAGAGCAAACACTGAATCTAACTGAGCCAATACATGATTGCACTAGATTTTCCAAGAGCTCTTAAGAACCCGTGAAAGGATGCCATGTATGATGATGTCATGAGGGTGATGTAAGAAGAGGGGAAGGATGATGTAAGATGGTTAGGTGGTTAAATCTTGACCATTGATTTGTAAGATTCAATCATGACCATCCATTAGTAAGATGCAATCTTAGCCATCGATCTAATCTTGGATTTCATCTATAAATACACCCATCGCATCAATTCAGCAAGCATATGGATACCATGGGGAAACTCTTGCAAAATGTTCATTCAAGCTAGACGATGCAATCTGAGGTTTAATTGATCAAGTATACAAGATAAGATCTTCTCCTAAGTACTTAATCTTGTAGTTGGGAGGATTAATTGATAGATTAAATGGTTAGAAATCATTTTATTCCTCTCATACATGCTGGATGAAATCTAAATGCATAACAAGAAGATGAATTTGATGTTAGAAATGGCAAAACAAGTTGTAATAGATAGGATTCAAGTGGTTCTAGCTTTTACTCAATTGAATTGTATGATTTAAGTTGCCTAAGGGGATGCCATGGCCATGACTGTTCTAAATCCTAGGATGTGATTTTTATGATTCTAAGGTTTCTAAAGGATTTATATTTAAAAATTATGTGAAACCAAGTTGAGGAAGTGAAGTTAGAAACATTGGAATCAAAAGAGGCATTTTGGCACCAAATAAGACAGCCTCTCAGCCAAGCACATATCATGGAAAAGGAGTGTGATTTTGATAAATACAAGCTCATATTTGGATTCTTTATACAAAATTGTATAGGATTGGCCTATGAGAGTAATTTTTAGAAAGCTAGAACACTAATCCAAAAAATAAGAGAAAGAGGCTAAGTTTAAGTAAGCTAGTCTTGACTATGGTGTAAGTTCTTGGTTCTAATGAGTTGTATGATCAATGTGGATGTGTTTAGGACCTTGAGATATCCAAGAAGATGATTTAATGAGGTTGGCCTAAAGTCCCTATTGGTTGGAAAGATTAGGGAGCAACTAGAAATCAATAAGAAAGCTTATGTACAAGGTAGTGGACTTACCCTTTTGTGCTTGATGTTGTATGCTTATGTGTTGATATGTTCAAGTTGACAGAATGATGTTGTGACATGATAATTTTTTCTAGAAATTCTATTTCTAACATATTTTCCATGGTCATGCATTTTTATACAAAGCATAAAGTATGATGCCATGTCAGTAGTTAACATAAGTTTAAGTAAAATGACGTATCATACATTAGCATCTATCTTGCATATGTATATGGTAATGTTTGCTACTGAGATTCCCCACAATTTCACCTACCCTTAACCAACCATAATAGGTCAAGCATGAAGGAAGATGTATGCATGAAGAAGAGGCAATGAATGGAAGAAGAAAAGTGGAGAATTATATGTTCTAGCTTGTAATACTGGATTAACCATTTATATAAATATTTTGTAATGTACCATTTTATGTAATGAATTTGTATGGAACAATTATGGCATATTTCCATGATTTATATGCATGTATGAGAAGCCAAGTTAATGAATGGTTAAAACATGGCTAGAATAATTAAAGAGAATTAGAGAAAGAAGTTAGTACAATAAATTTGTAGGTCCTAGAGTAGTTTTGTCATGGCTTCAGTTTGACATAGTAAATGATGACATATGACCACAAAATTTGGTGATCATATAGTATACATCCAAAGCTTTAAAAACATTGGTAATTTGACTTAATTATATGTGTATGCTAGGAGATATGAAATTCCAAATTTGAGGCTTAGAATCTAGAAGTTCCAGTCATGACCATATGAACAGTAGTAGTTAATGAATTAATTGGTCATCTAAATGTCTATTTTTATATTTTCCCTTAAATATTGAAAGATCTTCAAGTTGAAATTTGAACCACCTCTATTTGAATTTTGTGTAATTACTTATGATTTTCAAAGTTGGACTGTCAATTCTAGAAAATGAATAATAAACCATACACAAGGACCATAATTGATTTTTTTTTTAATTTTTGGGCCTAAGCAACACTTCCACATACCTATTTGCTTTTGAGCACGTATTCTAAGGGGTATAAGTAAGAATGTTGCAAAGCCCATTCCAGTGAGTCTAGTCCACCGACCGTATATCAAAGAGGAAGACCTCAAAGATCTTGGAGGGAACTGTTGGAGCCACATCTCCAAGGTTCGCAATGAGGATCTCAAAGATAGGTTTGAACGACACACAGGATGACCTAGGGAATTAATAGACTAATAGCTATAGATAGGGGCTGATCCCATCCAAGTGCTTGACTCATTGTAAATGAAAGTACTCTCCTAGCAATAATATTCAGAGCTCTTTTTCCTTTTCCTAGGTTTTTCTCTTTTATTCCTTTCTTACTCATGATTTCGATTATTTGATTATACATGTTGTTAATGACCTGATTCAATGAAAAATTACATCAACAGTTTGGCGTCACCACATCATTTTTATTCTAACAATCAATATATTACAACTTAACGAATATTCCACCTTACCATTCTCTCTCCTGTATCATTGTCTTTCTCTCTCCCTTTCTCTGCCATCAAACTTGCCCCTTTTTCCCTAACTTCGTGCATGAATGCATCAACCCTTGTCGAATATTCCCTTCTTTTGCTTCTCCCTCAACCATTCCACCTCTCTGAATTGCTCTATCTCTGTCATTGGTAGCTTTAGTTCCATCCAGGTGATGAAAAGGCAAGGCTAGTAGGAGAGAACCTATATGCGCTCCCCTACCACGCATCTTGGTTCCTTTCGATACAGCCATCACAAAAATTTCAACTCTAATTCGGTGGCTCCCTATTCACCCAACAATTGAATTAAAAAAAAAACTTGAATTAGCATATATTGAAAAAATTGAATCTCTTCATTGCCCTTCTTTATTGAAAAATAAATGTTAATAAAAAAGACTTCTAGTGGAAAATTAGCGTATGTGTATACTCGTTAAATGGAAACTAATCTTTTGAAAAAAAGACTTATAGTGACATTAATCTTGTTGATTTAGAGAGAAAATTGCTTATTTTATTGATATGTTGAATCCATATATATACACAATAGGGAACCCTAAACATTAATGATATAATATCATTCAGTATCATATAGTATCCTATGTACTAATTATAGTATATTCACATATCGTATAATATTTCTACAATCATATCCAGGATATTCATATATCGTATAATATTTCTACAATCATATTCAGGATATTCACATATCATATAATATCTCTACACTTCCCCTCAAGTTGGAGTATAGATATCAATCATACCCAACTTGTTACAAAGATATTCAATGCGAACCCTATTAAGAGCTTTGGTGAGGAGAACGCCTAGTTGATCATTGGATCTGACATGTCCTGTAGAGATAAAATTCTCCTTAAGCTTGTCTCAAATAAAATGGCATTTGATCTCAATATGTCTAATGCATTCATGGAATACCAAATTAGAAGCTATGTGTAGGGCCTCTTTATTATCACACCATAGCCTTGCTGGTAATGAGGTTTTAAGGCCAACCTCCTTCATTAACTGATATATCCATACCATCTCATATATAGATTATGCCATGGCAGTGTATTCTGCTTCTACACTCAATCGTGACACTACATTTTGTTTCTTGCTTCTCCAAGATACCCAATTCCTCCTACAAATACACAGTATCCTGTAGTGGACTGTCTTGTTTGATCTACCATAATCGGCATCACAAAAAAACTCAATATCGATATAGCCATGATTCTTGTACAATAGCCCACGACCTGGAGATCCCTTCAAATAATGTAATACATGTTCTAAGGTTTCCCATTGTCGAACAGTTGGAGAGACCATAAAATGGCTAAGGACAATCACTGGATAAGTGATATCAGGACGGATAACTGTAAGATAATTCAATTTTCCAATCAATCTCTTGTACCTCTCTAGGTTCTCAAATGGCGTGCTCTTAGCAGTTTCAACGGGATTGTCATATGGTATATTACCATCAGTATCAAGCAGAGGATTATAAACCATATGAAAGCTAGTTGGGGTAGCTCCTAGTTTGCCAGTTTCTTTTAGCAGATCAAGAACATATTTTCTCTGAGTCAATAAGATGCCCTTCCTGCTCCTCATAACTTTAATTCCCAAGAAGTACTTTAATGAACCCAAATCCTTCATCTAAAAATGGGAGTTAAGGAATGACTTAAGTGATGAGATCCCTGAGGTATGGCTCCCTGTAATCACAATGTCATTAACATACACAATTAGTAGAATTATACCAACACTTATTCCTAATAGAACACAGAATGATCACACTTACTCTGGTTCAAACCAAAGTCTTTCACGACAGTACTAAATATGTCAAACCATACCTGAGGACTTTGCTTCAAGCTGTATAAAGATCTCTTAAGATGACACACTTTACCACGCTCCCCCTGAGCAACAAAACTGGGTGGTTGCTCTATGTGTACCTCTTCAAGAAGATCACCATGTAAGAAGGTATTTTTGATATCCAGTTAATAAAGATACCAACCATAAGTAGTAGCCAAAGAGATAAATAGATGAACAGAGGAAAGCTTGGCCACGGGAGAAAAAGCCTTAGAGTAGTCAACACCATACTTCTGAGCACAGCCTTTAGCAACATGGTGAGCTTTAAGACGTTCGAGGGTGCCATTAGCCTTAGTTTTAGGGGTCAACACCCATTTACACCTAATGGCTTTCTTTCCTACTGGTAAATCCACTAAGGACCACATACCTGCACGATCAAGGGTCGCCATCTCTTCCTCCATAGCAGTACTCCAACCTGGGTAGGATAAGGCCTCAGAAAGGGATTGAGGTACAGAAATAGTGTCTATAGAAGCAACAAAGGCACGAGAAGCAGAGGAGAGATGATTATATGAAACAAAAGAAGAAATATGATAGGTACAAGTGCGTTTACCTTTACGGAGGGTAATGGGTAAATCAAGGGAGAGATCTGGATCTGGATCAGGAACAGGAGGTAGCTCAGAGGTAGGGATCAAGGTAGGCTCAAGGGGTGTAATGCTCTCCACAGAATCTGATAAGGAAGTAGACAATAGTAGGGTAGAATCTGTCATAACAGTAGTAATTGTGTCCTTCAAATGTTTGGTATAAACCCGAGATAAAGGTAGTTGACTAGGTGCCAGTACGGGAGTTGGGGCTGGTGATGGTGAGGGAAGGACAAAGTAGACCAGAAGAGTATCCTCCTCCACAAGTAGAGAAGGAGAGTTGAAGTGGTAGAAGCAAAATAAGCAATAGATTCCGGAAAAGTAACATCAGTAAAAACCATATAATGATTAAGAGACAGAAAAAACACCTATAACCTTTCTGAATATAAGAGTAGCCAAGGAAGACACACTTGAGGGACTTAGGATCTACTTTAGAGACACTTGGAAGAACATTTTGAACAAAACACACACATCCAAAAATCTTAGGGTAAATGGGAAACAAATGTTTGGAAGGAAAAATAGTAGTGTAGGGAATGTGACCATCAAGAACAGAGGAAGGCATGCGATTAATGAAAAAGCAAGCAGTGGAGACAGCATCGGCCTAAAAAGGTTTTGGAACCTGCATTTGAAATAGAAGAGCACGGGCTACTTCTAATAGGTGGCAATTTTTTCTTTCAGCAACGCCATTCTGAGCCGGTGTATCCACATAAGAAGATTGATGTAGAATGCCATTTTAAAGCATAAAGTAGCAAAATGATTCAGAAAAATATTCTTTAGCAATATCACTGTGCAATGTATGGATAGAAGTATTGAATTGATTCTTAATTTTAGTAGTAAAGGCACAAAAATGAGAGAATAACTTAGAATGATTTTTCATTAAATATAACCAAGTAGTATAGGAATAATCATCAACAAATTTAACAAAGTACTTGAAACTAGCTTTGGACTCAACTGGACACAAACCCTAAACATCAGAGTACACTAACTTAAAAGGAAACGAAGCTCGTTTATTGACTCGAGAAACTAAAGGAAGACGATGATGTTTCACAAACTAACATAACTCACAATCTAAGGACAACAAATATTGAAATTCAGGATAAACTTTTTTTAAAGATGATAAAGACAAATGACCCAAACAATAATGTGCTTCAAAAGGAGTGACACCACTAGCACAAGCCACTGCACGTGACCCCTGATTATCAAGGAAGTAATGACTACCAGATTCATAGCCTCTAAAAATAATCTTCTTCATCAAAAGATCCTGTATCAAGCAATGATCAGCGAAAAATGAGACCCAACAGTTTAATTGACGAGTAAGTTTACTAGGAGAAAAAAGGTTAAAAGTAAGATTAGGGATATTGAGCACAGAGTCTAAATGAATAGAAGAGGTAGGTTCAATTGTGCCAGACCCAAGAACACAGGATTGAGAACGTCTGTAATGGTGATGTTAGAAGGGTTAACATAAGAATTGTAAGTATAGAAGAGATAGCGGTTACCTATCATGTGGTCAGTAGCACCAGAGTCTATGATCTATTTGGAGAAAGAAGAGACAAGGGTAGTAGCCTCATTACCTATTACAATAGCAACACTAGCAAGAGGATTGCTAGACTTTAATTAGGCATATTCAGTAGCAAAATGGTAACCGTGTCATTAGCTATCGTGGCCACATGTGTAGAATTCTGTCGATTCTATGTGTTCTGCAGTTTATGACACGTATGTTTCATATGACCTGGCTCCTTACAATAGTAACATATCACATCCTTCAACTCCTTATTAGAACCCCTAGTGTAGGACCACGATGATTAGGTAGCCCACAAGTGTTATTCTAACCATGACTAAGTAATGTGCTAGTAGGCACAGTAGAGGCCGATAAAGAGATTTGTTCAGTTCTCAACACACGAGAGAAGGCTTCTTCAAGAGAGGGGAGATGAACCCCAGATAAAATTTGAGAACAAGCAGCCGCATATCGAGGCAGAAGTGCAATAAGAAAACTCATTGTAGCCATCTGCTCTCGGTGAGACACATTGACCTTCCTCTCATCAGAAATAGTCATGAGGGCATTGAGCTCTTCATACATTCCTTTAAAATCCATAAAGAAGGATGTAAGGGGGAAGATCATCTGGCATCTCAGCGCGATGGAAAGATCTACAAACCTCGTATATTCGAGAAATATTATTCTTGCCTAAGTATAAGAATGCCAAGTAGTCCATTAGTTCCTTAACAAATTCACAGTGAGCAATAGAGGGCATGATCTCACTATCAATAGAGTTACGAATTTACAAGAGAAGCCGTGCATCATCCCTTAACCATGACTTACGAGAGGAATCTCTCTTATGGAAGATCATCGGTCAAGTGATCTTTCTTCTCAATACTTCAGAAATAAATACAAATAGATTTACTCCAATCTAGATAATTTCTCCAAGTTAATTTGTATTCAGTAATCTTAGTGACTACTGGAACCATCTCAAAAATTGTGGTAGACTTAGTTACAGCCATCAAAACAGATTAGTACTGAAAATAAAAGCAACCGTACAACGATTAACCAAAAGAACTAAAGTACCCAATTACCGTAGCTTCACTAGGAGCTCTGTAGAAACAAATATTCAAACAAGTAGAGGAAGACCACTCCATGGGTCAAATAAAATCACATCAACAAACAAATCGATCTAGAATCAGAAATTGCAAATCTGCAGCTAGAAAATATGGATCAGAAACGAAAGACCCAGTGTAGAATAGTCAAAATCAGGGCACAAAACTTCAGGGGTATGCTCAGGAAGGTGAGTCCATCCCAAAGGAGTGCAGTGCCATCAGAAAAGTGGGACGTCATCGGGAAGCATAGTGCTGCCAGAAAGCAGAAACCATAACTCTAGAAAATAGACACCAAAAACTAACTGGAGGTGAACCCAAATTTACTGCTCTGGTACCATGTTGATTCAGAGAGAAAATTGCTTATTTTATTGATATGTTGAATCCATATATATACACAATAGAGAACCCTAGACATTAATTATATAATATATCGTATCCTATGTACTAATTACAGGATATTCACATAACGTATAATATCTCTACAATCATATCTAGGATATTCACATATCGTATAATATCTCTATAAATCTATTAATATATTAAATTGTTAAATTTATGTAAGGGAAATTGCCACTCCACAACTTCTAATTTATGTGACTAATTAATTGTTATGTAAGGGCAAAATCATAATTATGAGGAAGTTGAGTTGAAAAGGCCTAAAACTACCCAAAAATATTTTAGTTCTAAATTTGACCAGTACGTAGGGGATAACATTTGGGTTACCCATACTTTTCAGAATTTCGAAGTGAGGTCCCAAAAAATTGATATTAATTTCTAAAGTTTGGAAATTATTATAGGACTTTCTGGAAATTAGAATTAGATGGAATTTTATAATAAATTCTTATATTTATTATAAGAATTTATGAAACTGATAGAACTCAAAAAGGGGCTATGTAGAAATTATAATAGGCTTTAAGGTGAAATTTCTTGAGATTTGACCCATCCGAGGAGTTAGGCTTGATCTAAACTCAAGATGGCATTTCAGGAGGCCAAAAAATGTGGTCCAATAGTTACATGGGCTAGAGTATAATTAAAATAATATTTTAGTAATTTTAACATTAAAAATGTAAGAAATCAAAGTAATAATAACTAGTGATGACTCAGCACGGCGAGGTGTCACATATGGGGCCCACACTCATGATTAAAGGTGCCACATGTTGCTTGTCTTAGAGAAGAAGAAATGTCCAAGAAATCTTAGGCACTCATTTATTTAAAGTAAATATACGTGATACGATCTTAGCCATTCATTATAGGTAAGACACTGGAGAGCTTTAGAGTTCACTGGAAGCACTAAGTTACCATATGTGGTGTCCCAGAGGTACCCACACGTGGTGCCAAGTATTAGGAAACTAAGGGGGAAGAAGTTTAAGCCATGTGTGTAATATAAAATAATACTAAGAAAAAGATAAAATGAGATTACATTAAAAATCTATCAACCATGAGCCAGATGAAAGAGTTATGGCAATTTAATCAGATAAGCTAGGCCAAGGGTCAAAGAAGGTGACAAGAATAGTTGACTAGTGACAGGAACACTCTGATAAAGTATGAAAGGATAATTATGCCCCTAGAGTTATTTAAGTGAATAAAGAGGAGTTAAGGGCATTATAGTAATTTTCTAAGGGATCAATAGTTAAGTTTAGACCCAGTATAAGAATAACAAAGGTAGGAAAATAGGATATTGGATTTAAGGTAAAAACATATTATGAAATCTTAGAAAAATTAGATTAAAAAAATAGTCTAGTTTTGATAGATTGGATTGAGCCAGTACCGGATTGGACTAGAATTTTCTAGGCTATTCTTTCTCTCAGAATTGTGCCACATGACATGTGAGATGGCCCTTGATGATGTCACAAGGGGATGTAAGGATGATGTAATCAGAAGCAACAATCAATATTGGCCATTCATTATCATGTCTCAAGCCTTTAAATACCCCTTCCCCTTCATATTGCGCCACACATAGAGAAGACTCGGGGAACTTCTGGCCAAATGAAAACTCAAGCAATCCAAGAGCAGTACAAGGTACTAAAGTTTAAGCTAGTTAGGAATTAAGGTAAGTAATCTATCCTAACTTTTTTTCCTTCAATTTAGAGACTTGAACCTAGTATTTTAATAGAAGGAACATGAGATACTATCTTGGATATACTATTGGCTAAAACTATTCATGATAAGGGGAAACATGAAATTAGGACTTATATAAGCTTAGATTGATGCTTGTACCTTGAATTAATTGTATAATCCTTGATTTCCGACTTAGAGAGGCCCTTCGACTAAGAATATTATAGCACCCAGAGAGTTGTTTTTGATGATTTTGATGCTTCCATTAAGTCTAAAATGTAAAATTATATAGGATTGAGTCAAGTGACAAGAGTTAAAGCATTAAAATCAAAAGTGATTTTTTTTTAGAAATCCCTTAGTGCTGTCACAATTTTGTACTGTTCAGTTCACCAAGGAGGAGTCATAATTTGTTAATTATAACTTCATATTTGGATTCCTTGGTCATAATTGTGTGGGATATGGTCAAGGAAAAATTTAATTCAAAGGGTAAGATAATTAACTAAAATTAAAGATAGTTAAGAGTTTATCGGTTATGGAGTTGAACCAAGCTTGGAAACTTATTTGTTTAGATTGTAATGTATCTGTGGTGATCCTATATTTAGGATTGGACATTTGTGGTCAAGAGGCTAGAAAGTAGGAAGCAAATAGGTAAAGAGAAAGGTTATGGAACAACAATAAAGAGATTGTGAACTTATACCTAAATTTGTATACTTGATGCTTAAGTATTGTTGAAGTGGTGTTGACTTGACTGGATTTTGTGAAACATGTATGATTGAGGAAGCTTTATTTCTTTTTATGCTATGGCCATATGTTATAAGTAATAAGTGTGGAAGCATGTCATTATGCACTTATGATCATAGTAAGCAAGCACGATTATTGAGCATATAGTTGCAACATTGTTTGTGGTACCTTTTGCCATTGAGATTTTCCTTGAAATCTCACCCCTTTCCCATGTTACCACCATCACAGCAGGTTTATTCCATGGTGGAGAAGATGAAGATGCATGAAGAAGAATTAGGAAATAGATATATTGAATGATTGTATTTAAATCTAAATGTAAATGCATTATATCTAGAATCTGGCAGTAATTTATATCTTCCTAGAAAAAATAGCAAACGTACGAGATTTTACATAATAAAATTAGACATCTTAAGCTTTAATTTTTTTATAAAGAACGTTGTGTTTATTCTATACATGGAAATATAATTTTCAGTCAGGGGATGAATATAGAACTAGGGAAAATTGACCAAATAAATAGTAAATTATGGTCATTAACTGATGTTGACTTAGTCAAATTGTGGTCAATAAGTTATTTTCCCTGAGAGAGAATTAAGTCATATTCGCGTAGCAACTTGAACCACTTTTTTTTTATTTTTCTAAAATTAATTATGATTTTTCCAAATCATGTCTCTTGTCTAGAATTTGTATATTGAACAGTACCCGAGAAGGTAAAATTCTATATTGTGTTATTTGACTTCAATGACCTTAAAAGTGATTCTAGATACTACCGTTTAGTCCCTAAGATGTTGTAAATTAAGGATGTTATATTTTGGTATCAGAATATTAGATTCTGGCACAGAACAGAAGGTTTTGGCTTAGTGATACTTTGATTTAGCTAGATTAACCCTCCTTAGACAAGTTAGACGTCTGAATCTGTAGTTAACCAAGGAGATTCCCTCCCTAGTATATTGTATTAGGATGACTGGTTCACTTACATAGAGGAGGATTTAGGAAAATGAACCTTATGAGATAATCGTTTAGGAAAAAGTTAGGTTTAAGTCACGACGAACTAGAGTAACTGGTCATGACTAATAGCCATAGAGATGTTTACTCTTGATGAGAAAGTAGTTTGGTCATAACATGGGAAAACAGAAGTGATTACTAGTGAAAGTCGTGACTTTAGTAATGATTAAGGGTAATTTGGTCACAATTAATGGACACAGAGAACTCTAGTCATTACAAGTTAGAGTAAATAGTAGACACCTCTTTTAATAGTTCTAACAATTTTAGAAATTAATTCTAATATAAAATAAATTCCTTGGAAAATCTTATAATTTTTTTAGACCCAGAAATCCTGATAAAAATTTCCTACATTTCCTCAAAAACCTTTATAGGTGTCCGATTTTACTTAATATCTCAAGAGTATTATTGTCTTTTCACACATCATCAAAGTATTCCCTAACCTTGGTCAACTACTCTGGGAACTCTCCTTGACTGTCTAACCTTAGTCAAATGATCAAAATGCCCTTCGTCTATCTCTGGCTCAATGACACAACACAAGTGCATACTCAATAGCATTTTTATAATTTTATATTTTTCAGTTTATTAGCCTTGACCCACATACTTATGTAAAAATATTATTGGGTCTCTAAGGCACCATTTTGGGCCATCTACATTATTCACTACCTTTATGAGCTCAACTCTCGAGAGATTCCCCTAAACATATTTATTGGGTATTATAATCTACTGTAAATTTCATAATAAATTATGCATAACTTCTTTGAGTTCTATCAGTTTCATAAATTCTCATATTAATTATAAGAATTTATTGTCAAATTTCACTTGATTCTGAGGTCCAGAGAATACCATATTAATTCCCCTTTCTTTAGTAATTCATATCAATTTTTTGGGACCTCACATCAAAATTCTGTGTTGCGTTAAACTTATCAGAATAATTTTCTCTATCTATTGGAAAAATTTGGGACTAAACTAATTCTAGGTATTTTTGGGCCTTTTCTAGCTCAACTTTCAATAATTATCATTTTGCCCCTTGAACTTTTGAATATTACACTTTAGGCCCTCAACTTTCTATAATTACACTTAATGGCCCAAAACTTATATCTATTTCCTTTTAGCGCCATTTAACCTTTAGACTTTTCACTTTAGTCCATTTTATCCTCAAAATGACCATTATGTCCTTGGGACTTTTCTAAAATTACGATCTTACCCTTACTTGGGCTTTAACATTGTAAATTATTCCTTTGAGATCTTTACTTCAACCTGAGACTAAAAAATCAGGATATGACATTTACAGACTGAGTTATATGCTATGAGAAAGGATTCTTCCCAGTTAGTTATAAAGGTTTAATGGAGCTATGGGAGCATGCAAGAGAATAGTACTAGTTTATGGGAATAAATTAGAATCATTCAGTGTACCTAAAGGTAGCAACCGATGTTGTAGAGATGATGAGAATGAAAGCACCAACCTCATTAAAGTTTATAAGCTAGAGGATTGGCACAAGGTATATAATACACTGATACATAATTTGGACTGGATCCTCTGTTGAATTATTTCATAGTGGAACTATATTACGAAAGACTTATACCACTTTTGAAACTATATTTAAGATATGGACACTGAATCTTACCATTTATAAAGGCATCATCAGAAGGAAAATCCAAGAAATTGTTTAGTCTAGCCAAATATTATAGAGTCGACTGATGCAAGTTGATCCATGACCAATCCATCACTAGTATTGCTCAGATCTCATTAACACTTTAGAGGGAAAGCTCAAATAGAAGTCAAAATGAACTTGAGATAAAGTTTTTCATCTTTTAATGAAGGGATCCAACGGGTACATAACGGTCTTAGTACATTCACCTGAGATTCCACTCACTTCCCCTTACAACCTATAAGGTATTAACTGGTGAGAATCCTTCTCACTCCTCCTTACAACCTGTAAGGTAATAATCCACTTAAGAGACTCACTCTCCTAAGAAACTCAGAGAATTGATTGATACAAATATAACTCTCTTATTAGAGATATTGTGAAAAACACTTAAGCACAGACTCTCTAGGTTTCTCTCTCAAGAATATATATGCTTTATACTTAAAAGGAGAAACAAAGTGAAACAGAGATACAATTATATCAATAACCGACACTGCTTATGATTGTAATATATCTCTTCTTTTCTCTTGGCTCTTATGTCTTTCAACTTCCTATCATCATCAGCTTTTTATCTTCAACTTCTTCTTTTATAAATTAGTTCTTCATATATCTGTTGAAGTAGCAGTTGGAAATATATCCATTATTACTAACATATGCATTTCACTTTTTATGACCTTCTTTGTTTGATCTTCTTTATGCATTAAACTAACCTTCAATCCAAATTTAAAGATCAAAGTGGCTAGCTCTTCCTCTTGTTGGAAAGTCAAGAATTCAAATGGCAAGAGTTCCCCTCTATTGCCAAAAATGCTCATGTGTGGAGGGAGGAGTTCTATTTATAGACTATGAGTTAATTGTTTGCTGTCCAAGTTATTGCTAATTATAATGCTTGCTTGTCAATTTCCTATAGCTTCCTGCACTAATTTGCCACTTAAAATAATTACAAATGAAATTAAAATTTAAGTCAAAATCCTCCCCATTGGTGGCTCGACAGGTGGCACAATCTTGGCCAAGTAAAAAGCTAGTGTATTTGTATGTTATATCAGTGCACTTTATAATGGAATAAATTCCTATTTCACAATTCTAGTGCCTTGGTAGTTTAATTAAGTTTTATCAGTTCCATAATACATTGCTACTATTTTTATTTTCCAAAAAGGTCTCTCCTTTATTACCATCATATTTTATTGATGGTAAAAATATAAAAACTAAATTAATTCCTATTACCCAAACTTAACTCAAAAATTAATTTCTAGAGATTATGGGTTAATAAAAGGCTCTTATCTACTTCATTATCTTTTATTAACACTTAGATTTGGGGGAAGAGCCAATTAGTAAGTCACTGATCTAGCTTTAGAAAGAATATGGAATGGTCTAAGATACTTTGGATTTAGCTTCTTGGATTAAGGGATCGACAGACTCCTATGGTTGGAGATACTTTAAAGAATACATGATCTCTAACTTCAAATTTTAACAGCCTATTTCTAGTATCTGCATAATTGTTTTGTCTGCTTTGAGCCATTAGAAGTCACTGTCTGATTATTTCAATTTGTATAGAGGTCTAATCCACTATATTAGGATCATACATCCTTCTTTCACTAAGCTTTAGCCACCATAAAGTAGATATATATTTTCTTCCAATAGAGCTTCATAGGGGACCATCTGGATACTGGAAAGGTAACTATTATTATAGGTGAATTCCGCTAATGGCAAATACTTATCACAATTCCCTCCAAAGTCTAGTATGCATGCTCTCAATATATCCTCCAAGGTCTAAATGGTTCTTTCTATTTGTCCATCTATTTGGGGATAGTAAGCTATACTAAATTTAAGAGTAGTATCCATTTCTTTCTATAGAGATCTCCAAAACTTAGAAGTAAATCTAGTGTCTCTATTGGAAATGATATTGCTTAGGACACCATATAGCTTCACAATCTCCTTTATATAGAGCTTACCTAGTTTTTTTAGGAGAATCCTTGACTTTAACTGTGAGAAAGTGAGCCAATTTGGTTGATCAATCCACTATGACCCATATTGCGTTGTGCTTAGATGACATAAGAGGTAGCATAACAATAAAATCCATGGAATGTTATACTATTTCCATTAAAAAAATCTAGGGACTGCAACTTCCCAGCGGCCTTCTCATGCTCCACCTTTACCTTTTGGCATGTGACATATTTTGTCACATAGGTAGTAATGTCTTCTTCATTCTAGGCCACCAAAAGAGTTCTTTAATGTCATGATACATCTTGGTCATTCCTAGGAGGAGAGTCTATCAACTCTTATAAGCTTCATCCAGAATCCTCTCTCTAAGATTGACTGCTTGAGGGACATATGTTCTTTCTCTAAACTTCAGTAGTACCTCCTAAGAAATCTTAAAGTTTTGAGTTTCGCCATTTTGCAAATTTTCCTTAAAGACTTTTGCTAATTGATCATGTTGATGCGCTTCTCTAATATGATCTTAGAGTAAGGCATCAAATTGTGTTTTACGTCTCTACTCTCAACTAAATGCATTTGATATAAAGGACTCCAATCTCTGAAATCCTCTAACAACTTTTGGTCTTTTATAATCAAGAATGCCACCTATACCACCTTCCTACTCAAGGCATCTGCTACTATATTTGACTTACTTGGATGGTACTTAATCTGGAAGTGATAACCATTTGCTAAACTATTGCTGCAAGCTCTAAGTAGTAGGTCACCTAATTCTCCTCATGAGATTTTAACTGACATGGGGCATAAACTACTACTCGTCCTTACTATATAAGCATAAACCCTAATCCTTGGTTACTAGCATATATATAGACTATATAGGTTTACATAGGGCTAGTGATTATCAGCACAAGAATAGAAGTAAGCTGTCTCTTTAGCTCATGAAAACTGGCCTACATGTCTCATCTCATAAGAATAGCTAGTTCTTCCTAGTGAGCTTGGTAAGCAGGAAAGCGATTCGAAAAAAGTCCTTGATAAATCTTTTGTAATACCCTTCAAGTCTGAGAAAACTTCTGATCTCTATTATTGTCTTCAGTCATTCCTAGCTCATCACTGCTTCTATCTTGTTATGGTCAACAATTACTCCCTACTTGGGATATGACGTGATAGAGGAATCAGACTTATCATAGCCAAAACTCACATTTACTGAGCTTGGCATACAACTACTTCTCTCTGAGGGTATTTAGGATAATCCTCAAATGCTTTAAATGTTCTTCTTTAGATTTAGAGAACACTAACATGTCATCTATAAAGATCACAATAAACTGGTCTAGGTAGGGCTTGAAAATTCTATTCATGTAGTCCATGAAGATTGCAGGAGAATTTGTCAATCCAAACAGCATTACTAGAAATTCATCATGTCTATATTGGGTTCAAAATGCAGTCTTAGGAATATCATCTAACTTAATTCTGAGTTGGTGGTAGCCTTATATCAGTCCAATCTTATAAAATATGCTTGCACCAACTAGCTAATCTAGCAAATCATCTATTCTAGTAAGAGGAAACTTATTTTTGATGGTGATATTATTAAACTCATGGTAATCTATACATTATCTTATATTATCTTCCTTCTTCTTAAAAATAGTATCAAAGACCCCAAGGCGAGACATTGGGTCTGATAAAACTTTTCTCTAATAGATCCTCTATTTGTTTCTTTTGTTCTTTTATCTCATTAGGAGTCATTCCGTATGGAGCCTTAGAAATTGGTCCAGCTATAGGTACGATGTCGATCATGAATTCTACTTCTCATTCCAGAGGAAGTCCCTTAATATCTGTAGGGAATACCTCAAGAAACTCTTTGTCTACTGAAATCTCCTAATCCCCTATTCTACCTTAGCTTGTATAGAGAAGACAACTAAATACCCTTCACAACCCCTCTGAAGGCACCTATTAGCCTAGGCCTCGATAATAAAGTTTAGTTTAACTTCAAGGCAGGAGGATATTCTTTGGGAGGAAGGATCAAGATTTTGTTCTTATAATCCAACAATACATTTTGATAAGACAACCAGTTTAGACCAATAATAACATCAATATCAAAAAAGGGCATGCATATTAAATTTAGTGTAGTTCAATAGTGTTCATGCTGGACAATACATTTAAATAGACATCAGATGTAACCACTTTAGAACTAGTAGGAGTAATGACACATATCTCATATGGTAGAGTATATATAACCATAGTAGCTTAACATAGCTATATGATATAAATGAATGACTTAATCCGAATCAAACATGACATTCACAAGGTGATTATAATACTAATTGTCACATCTCATATTTTTAAGGCTAGAAGGGTTGTATAGCCTTATTGACACAACATATGAAGTTAAGTCAAAATTGAAACATAAATATAATTTCCAAAATACTTCGGGCCAATAGGGGTAATTTTGGAAAATATATTAAAATTCCAAAAAATGATAAATGGAATATTAAGACCCATTTGAGGTCATAGATGATGAAAATACCTCTAGAATAATTTTTAATTTTTTTAGATATTTGGCTAAATATAAACTATTTAGTTAGATTTAATTATTTGAGCTATGAAGAGACTTCAAAAAAATTAAAGAAAGATAGGGATAATATAATTTGGCAACTATAGGATATTGTACAAATAATTTTATTCCCAAAATGCCGCTAGTTACATTTTAGAGGAATTTAAATACAAATTGAGTCAATTAGGGATTTTATTTGGAAAAATTTTAAATAAATACCTATAGGGGTCAATAAATTCTAAGAAATTTATGGGGTTTCCCTCTACTTAATATGAAATAATGTAGCAGATATAAGTATTTTATTAACTCAGAAGCTCTAGAAATTAATTCCAAAGTAAGGTCAAGTAATAGGAATTTAAATGGTTTCTTTTTATTTTACCATCAATAAAACTATGAAGGCAATAAAGAGAGATTCATTTGGATGATAAAAATGTGAGAATTTATTATGGGATAGATAAAAATTTATTATAGTGCCTAGGACACTGGAATTATAAAATAGGAATTTATTCCAATATAAAGTACACTAATATATTCTAGACATCCTTTTAGACCATGGCGCCACTTGTCTAGCCAAGATGGTGAGGATTTTTACTTGAAAAAGTAATTTAATTTAGGATTATTTTTTGTAGGAAAAAGTTGCATGAAGCCGTAGAATTTTGACACATAAGCCTTGTAAATTGCTAGAACTTGGAAGCTAAATAGATTTCCCGTGGTCTATAAATAGTAACCCTCCCCTCTCACTATTACAATTTTGGAAAGCATAAGGAACCTCTTGCAAATTGGATTCTCAGCCTTTTAAGACAAGAAGAAGTTATTGGTCATATAGCATGGATAAAAAGTTAGTTTATGTTTACAACTACCTAATTGCCATTTTAGCTAGTTAAATCATGATTTAGGTAGTTGAAAAATCAAGAATGTCCTATGGTTGCATGCTTCCATATTGTAAGAGATTTAAGGGAATATGATTTTGATGTTAAACTTAGGTTAAAGACATAGATTAGTGGTTAGTTTAGGTATATTGCATGAGGATTGTTTAATTCCCTTGAATTAGAACTTAATTAGGCCTCTCGGCCACTTATGAATCTCTATCTCAAGAATTTAATTTGATAGTTTTGATACTTCCAATGTGTTTAAAATGAAAAATAGTGTAAGATGAGTCTAATTAAGAAACAAGTATTGGAAACATTAAAATCAAAATTGGAAATTTAAGATTTATGAAGGGATTATCTTGCCCAAGGATAGTAACCAAAGAAGGAGTATGATTTTCATGAATCCAAGTTCATATTTGGATTGTATATGAAAAAATATGTATTAATGACCTAAGAAAATAATATTTAAGTTGTTGGAAATAAAGCCCTAAAATTAAAGATTAAGGGTAAGGGGTTAAGTTAAAGATTAAACTTTTATTAATATAATGTGTATTGATAGTTATGCTCGCTTTTATCGTAATGGAATAGGGTTTGATATTTGTTGAGGAAAGGACTAAGCTCGAAAACAAGGATTAAGAAGTATTTGAATCAAGGTAGTAAGTTTACTCAACCTTAATGGTAACATGTCTTGATTGTTATATATGTGTTTGCCATGATTGTTGGTTGAACTAAGGAGATGATATGATGCTACTCTTGCATTGTGATGTCTTGACTTGATGCAAAAGTGAGTTAGGATGAGATAAAAGTAGTTCCCTAATTGTGAATAATGCTTAGTTGTATAATGATCTTGCATGTTGATATTAATGTTATTGTAACTTGCTATTGAAATTTCTTTGAAATCTCACTCCTCCAATTGAACAATTATTTATGAGATGATTAAGCAAGGGGAAAGAGTCCTATAAGGGATAATTAATGTATTATGTCATGAAAATTTGAAGCATAATGATGTTTGTATATATTTATGAAAATATGTAAAGCTTATAAGAGGCAGTCTTTTTGATACTATGTTCTAAATGAGTTAATATTGGAATCTAACCATGAAACTTTGCATGATTAAATTACACATAAAGATCTTTAAATTCATATATAGAACACTTAAATTGGAGTTTTTCATAATTTATGGTGATTTTTAAAAGTTAGAATTAGAAATCTGGAAGTTACATAATTAACCATATGAACAGTAAAGATCAACAAACAAACTATACAAATTAGCAAGGCTTAACTCTACTTTTATATTTTCCATTAAATAACTATAAAAGAGCTTTTATTAGAACTTAGAACCATTCAATTTTAATTTTTTTAGAATTAATTATGAATATTTAAAGTTGGGTACAAATTTTAAAATTATCAAATGAACAGTAAGACGAGAAAAATAAAATTCCAATTTTGATTCCTTTAATTTTGGGCATTCCATAATGGTTTCAAAGAACATAAATGAACCCTAAACTAGTCTAAAACTAAGGTATGACACTAATCATAACTTGTATCATGTTAGGTAACTTATGAGCTTCTTCTTAAATGATAGCCAACACTCATCCCTAAGTTTGAGGCCAAGGGTTGTTAGTGTTCTACAGGCACTCCTTCGCATAGTGTCTCAGCTTGCCACATGTAAAGCATACATTTTGCCCAGCTAAACACGATATATTTCTGTGATTCGTTCAACATATTTTACATTCCTTTGACCTTTGATGGTTGCTACCTCCACCTAGATTTTCACCTTTCTTGATCTTCTTATTATTCCACGGCCTCTTTCTTTTCTTGTTAACATTGTTGCTAGAAGGGCCCATGTCCTAATCTACTCTCCCTAGAGCTTTCTCCATCTTAGGAGTTGGCTTAAGTGGCACGTAATGATTCAGATTGTTCTCAATGATCCTACAGGCTTTTAATGCTTTATTAAACTCCTCAAACTATTAGGGAGCTATGTTCTCCCTTAAGATCTGCTTTAAACCCTAACCATATTCTCTATTATCCATCTCTCATTGTCCCTATGACATAGGTAGGTAGAGTAATGAGAGAGAAGAATAAACTTTACTAGTTATTCATTGAAGGTATCATTGTCTTATTGCTTGAGGATTAGGAACGTTGCTTTATTCTTGTCTATGATAGAACATGAAAAACATTTATCATAGAACTGTTCGAGAAATACCTCCCAGGTAACTGGAACATCTCTGGATTATAGCACGAGTTCAGTGTGCCTGAACATTGAAAGCCCCATCAAATGTAGGTGGGTTATGCTTACAAAAGCAAGTAATCTACTACTGGATATTGTTAGGGTCTGCTAAGTGTACTGCTTGTCCCTTTGGTTGGACATGCTCTAGTTACATCAAGTTTGCAATTGTTGATATAGTAGTGTCTCACTCTTGTCCCTGACGGGCTTAAGTGGCCCTCACTTCCTTCGTGTTCTCACTATACTAATTTCTTTTCTGAATTATAAAGAGGAATAAGATATTAGACTACCTAACTTAGATTTCATTTATATGTATCATTTTTGTACATAAAAAGTAGTAGAGTTTATCATATATACTAGTTAACCAGTTAATATCATACTATGCTTCACTAACAAGATTACTATATGTTAGACATATATCTTCTTCTTTTTAGTAGCAACAAAAGTTTATGTTCATATCAATATTAGACAACTAGCCACTAGATGTTATACATCTCAAAAGTTTTCTAATTCTTTCTTACTAAGCCTATTTACAGAAAAGTTTTGATTACAAAAGCTTCTAAGTCTCTAACCAAAGTCTGGAAATCGTTTACTCTAGAAAATTGCAATCGATTGATTTCTTGTAACCATTCAAGGGCTTTTGGAAGCACTTCACTAATTACCATCATCAAGACTATCTCATCCAAAGTTTGAAATTCCCAAGTAAGCGGTAGTACTCTAACTTTCTTTAAAACATCTAGGTAAATAGTAAGTGCATGATTCTCATTCCTCTTTATATGTTTAGCCCTAAACTTAAACTCTTATAATAATTCACCATAATTATTAAATTCATATTTTACCGTAGGTAACCAAGTACTTAGTCCAAGCATATCTTGATCTAGAATCCTCAGGTCAGCACTGTTACCATCATTGACCAAATCCCATTAACATGATTGAATCCTACCGAAGATATATTGTGTCATTGGTAATCGAACCATGTAACATCTTTATTTTCATACGTGTTAGGGACCATTCAGTAACATTTAGAACCACTTACAAGACCTTGGAAGTTCATTAGCCAAATCTGGAATTTTACTCTTTCTCGGGTTACTGTTCATATGGTATTCCAGATTATGCAACGAACTTCAAAAAATCATAATTAATTCTAGAAAAATAGAAATAAATTTGTTCAAAAATATAAATGAAGATAACATCTTAAAATTTAAGGGAAAAATAATTTTAAGACTAAATGATTAGTCAACTAATACAGTTTATTCGTTGAAGTTTACTGTTCATTTGGTCAAAAACTCTGGAAACAGATTCTGGTCCCTTACTTTGGAAATTCATTTCTCTTGATATACACATCCAAATGAAACTTTATACCTATGCACTTAAAGATATGGACGTGTTCTACATGCTTGTAAAATTTCATGAAACAATTCCTTCATTTTCTAGGTCAAACTGAAGCCACAACAAAACTGCTTTAGGACCTACATTTTTACCATTTCAGTTTCCTTTCTTTTAATTTTAATAATTGTTCCAGCATTCATGAGCCATCAAATAAGCTTCTCAATATTCATATACATCGGGTACATATGTCATAAGTATTATAAATAGTTTCATCATATAAATGGATACCTTATATGGCATTTACATACATAGATAATCCATAGCATATGCTAGGATGTCAATTACTTCCATTCATTTCTTCCATTCTTTAGCTCTTCTCCATGCATACATTTTCCATCATGCTTTACCTAAATTGGTTGGTTATGAGAGAGTAAGATTCTAGGAAATCTTAGTAGCAAATATTATCACTTAAATGTGCAAGATGGATGCTAATGCATGATATGTAATTTCATTAAATTTTCTTTGATTAGTGACATACCATCATTCTATATACTTTTACATAAAATGCATGGCCATGGAAAATATATTATTCATAATACATTTAACATCATTTATCATGTCACAACATCATTTAAATATCATATACATGTCAACACATAAGCATACCACATCAAGCACATAAAGAGGTAAGTTCACTACATTGCACTTAAGCTTTCCTCTTGATCTTTAGCACTTGCTCCTTAGCTTTCCAACCATGAAGTCTTTATGTCAATCACTTCCCAACATCTTCCTGGATGTTTCAAGGTCCTAAACACATTCATATTTATCACATACTTCATTAGGACTCATGAACTCTAACCATGTTCAAGACTAACCTTATTACACTATTATCATACTTTCTCTAATCTTTACTAATCCACTTGGCTCTTGAACCAATTGATGTCTTGACTTTACCCTACACAATTTCATATTTTTAATTCATTTATGAGCTTAGAATCATGAAATTTTAGCTCCTTCATTGCCTACTATACAAAACCTAAACATGTATACAATTCTTTCAAAAATTCTCATTTTGATTCTAATGCTTCTTATACTTATTTCTCCACTTTATCCCACACAACTTTTCATTTTAAAACCATTGGAAGCATCAAAATCATGAAATTCTAATCACTATTTATGCGAATGAACAGTACCATGAAGAATTTCAAAGACTACAATCTTAGAATTTCAATGCTTCTAAGGTTCAAAACCTTTCCAATCCTACACAAAATCATCATATAAATTCAATAGAAGTATTAAATCATTGATATTCCATTTCCTTCCCTCATGAACAGTGCAGACCGAACAGGGTACACCATAGCAAAGTCAAAAATATCAATTTGATTCAACAACCAATCACTTAACTAGCTTGTTTAAATTTCAATCATATGTTTCTAACTTTAATTTCTTCTTTTCCATTTCATCTAAAGTTTTTGGGCAGCACAACACCTTAGAGAAAACTCAACTTTTCCCCATAAAAACCCTAAACTCAAGCTCCCATATCAAAGGAAAATAGGCTAGGAGAGATTGCTTACCTTTAATCTCTAGCTTGCTTGAACTTTGGTTCCTTGAATCTTCTTTGTCTTGGCTTGAGTTTTCATTTTGCAAGAGTTTCCCCAAGGGTTGACAAGCCACGTTTTGGATGCAGATTTGAGGGGGTATTTATAGAAAAATCTTGGTGGAAATCAATGGCCAAGATTAGTTTGTACACTATTTGATCTAATGGCCCACATTTAATCTTGAATTTTACTTTTTCAAAAAGAAGATTTATGACATCATCCATGACATCACAAGGGACAACTCAAGGGGACACCTCATGGGGTTATGTGGCACAATTCCAATGGGGGAAGAATGTTCTGGAAAAATTCTAGTCCAATCCGGTACCGGCTCGGTCCGATTCCCCAAAAACCAGACTGTTTTATAAATCTAATTTTTTTGAGATTCCATAATATACTTTCTGACCTTAAATCCAGTATCTAGATTCTTCCTACCATTAATATTCTTGTACTAGGCCATAACTTAATTACAGATCCCTTGGGAAATATTGAAATACCCTTAATGCCCTTTCTAGCACTATATTAACTCTAAGGGTAGAATTGTCATTTTACCCCTCTTTGCACTGCCTTAGAGCATATACTGGCTTTGACTAATCATATTTATATTATATGACACATTTTTTGCCTATCTAGAATGACCAAAATGCCCTCCATCCATCACTGGTTAATATTTGCATCCAGGGGCATTTTCGTAATTTCGTACTTAATTGTCCAGTCATCACATTGGGCCTACTATGGCGCCGTTTAGGCATTGGTTTGGGCTCGTTGCCTTTATGCCCTTTATGGCATAAATCCCAAGACACCTCTCCCGATCCTATTTATCGGGTATTCTATTTTACCGTAAAATCCCGTAAGAATTCTACAGGATTCATTTTCTAACTCTGTCAGTTTTATAAATTCATATATTAAATATAAGAATTTACGGTAAAGTTTTATCTGATTTTGAGATCCAAAAAATACTGCAATAATTCCTTTTGACTTTAGGAATTTATATCAATTAATCGGGACCTCAAATCGAAATTCTGACTCCTTAAACTGACCGAAATCACTTTGTCTATCTACTGGTAAAATTTGAGTCTAATCTGATTCTGGGTATTTTTGGCCTGTCTCGGATCAACTTTCTCATATTTACATTTATATCCATGAACTTTTGAATAATTGCACTTAAGCCTCTCAACTTTTGGCTATTTGCATTTAAGTCCCTTAACTTTTGAAAATTACACTTAAGGGCCCAACTTTTGTTTCTACTTTCACTTTTTGCCTTTAACCTTTTCTACTTTGCATTTTAGTCATTCTCTTCCCTTAAGACTCATCTAACCTTTATCTTTTCTTCTAATCTTCATCATAATCCTTTCCAAACCTCTTTCCACTATCAGTACTATACGGATAGGGAAAAATTAGGATACAACAAACCACCAATATATTTTAGGATCTTCTCTATCTAATAAATCGTGTTTAGGTCATCGATATATAGTGTACTACTTCTAGACCCTTGGTTCACAGATGACTCTGAACCCTCTCCATGAAAAGGCTCCATGAGTATTTTCCCAGCAAAAATTCAACTAACATGTCAATATATCGATAATTGACACGTAAATTCAATAATCTTAAATAAAGCAGAACGTTCTTATCCTATGCCAGAACCTCCACTTTGATACCAAAAGTGTCACATCTTAGCTCTATACTATATTAGGGTTCATTTAATGTATGTCAGAAGCATTTATATGGCCCAATATTCAAGAAACAAAAATCTAATTTTTTTAGTTATGTTCATTTGGCATTTCTAGATTTGTTGTCCAACTCTAAAAATATATGACTAATTCTAGAAAAATTGAAATCGAGTGGTTCCAAGTCCTACAAAAGCCTCTTTAATATTTCTTTAAAGGACAAATAGATTTAGGAATCCATTCATAGTAGAACAATGTTAGTTTCGTATGAATTGTCTACTGTTCATTGGGTCAAAAACTATATTCCAGATTTCTAACCTGAACTTTAAAAAATCGCCATAAATTGTACACATATCCAATTTAAATGTTCTACCTATGGATTTTAAACTTGTGTGTACTTTAGGCTTGGAAAATTTTCAGAGTCGGATACAAACATTAAATTAATTAAAACACAGTTCAAAAGTCACTACTTCATACAAGGTTATACATAATGTCATACTTAATTACATACAACATTAGGCTTCCAAATGTCATCGCATAAGTACATTAGTCTTCCATCATTATGTCCTTGCCTCTTGATGGCTCAGTCCCTAGATAACTAATCAATTGGAAGAGTAAGATTTCAAAAAAAAAAAACAATAGCAAGTTACATCAACAAGCATGATTATTAATGAAATAATCATAATGCCATAATTAAGGAACTACTTTTAACTCATGCTAACTCAAACATGTATCAAGTGTTCATCAAAATGAAAAGAGTAGCATCATCTAAACATATCAACATCTTTAGATCAACTAACAATCATAGCAATATCATATATAACAATCAAGATAAGTTAATATTAAGGTAGTAATCTTGCTACCTTGAACAAGCAAACCTTAACTCTTGTTCTTGATTTTAGTTCCTTCTTCCACAAATGTCATCAATATACAAGCAACTAGCTATGGTTTTAAAAACCCCTTGAAACCCTTAAAATGGATATGAGCAAGGCATATGATAGAATAGAATAGGATTTCTTGTGTGCAGTGATGCTGAAGTTGGGATTTTCATATCAGATCAATGGGTAAATTTAATTATGACATGTGTCTCTTCACTGCACTTGAAGATTTGTTTATCTGGAAGGAGAGTTAACACTTTTAAACCTGGTAGAGGGCTAAGGCAGGGAGACCCTCTTTCCCTATACCTATTTATAATTGTTCTAGAAGTTCTTTCGAGTATGCTTAACCAAGATATCAATGATAAAATATTGAAAGGAATACAACTTTCGAATCATTGCCCCATACTGTCTCAAACCTTCTTTGTTGACGATGCCTTAGTTTTCATAAATGCTAGTTTGAAAAAATGTCAACGTCTTTCATAGCTCTTGTGTGAGATATTTATTATTATTATAATATAACTTATTTTTATATTAATTAGGATAATTAATAAATATTTTTGAGTATGGTCCATAGTCATTCGGGCACAATCCAAGGTAGGTTATTAACTCAGTTTATTAAGGTTACTTTTTTAATGGTGGAGATTAACGATTGAGAATTATTCATGTGATAATTTCTAAGTCCCAGAGTGATACATGTTTTCTCTACTCACTTCTAAGGGTTCCCCACTTGTGATAGCAGTACACAAGTTACCATCATTGTACCTAATCACCAGCTAGAAGAACATATTATTTATCTTACAGTGTTTTCTATTTGACAGGTTTTTGAGTTGAGTTATAATTCTTCCTCAGATCAATTAAGCTGATGGCGAGAAGTAACTTTAAGTCTTCTACTGCATCTTGTATGGGTTTTGTACTTATATATGTCATAATTTGGATTGATTATAGTGTATGAGATATTTATATTCTAACATGTGGTATCATAGCCTTGTTTGAGATCATCCTTACCTTACTTGTTAATTTACAATTCACATGAGTAGAAATATGAGATAAATATGGGATGTAGGACCTCTAGAGATCATAATTTATTTTATTTTTTGATCTTTTGACCAGTTTTTCCTTTTCTCTGTGATTACTGAGAGAGAGACTGTCGGCGACTCTAAACTAGATAAGGGTTTCATCGACGAATGACATCTCCCCAGTGACGGTGCGATGAGCAGCCAATCTGGAGGAGTAAGTCGAGTCACTGTGAGAACCACCTTGCCATAGGAACAGCTGGAAAAGGAGACACCTATACTCCCGTGAAATCACATGCTACAGGTCTCTTGGATCACCGAAGACTATCGTGAGAGTAGCTATGCCAGTTCGCCATAACAGCCGCTAGAAAACACTCCCTAAGAAGCTTGCCGGCATTGACCTATCACTGATACGTGGCCGCTTGACTCCTACTACTCTTAAGTTGCTGAGTCAGGTTAGGTTAACCCGAATCAGCTAAAGGGAGAGACCAAAATGGTGCGTTTCATCCTCAAGCCGAAACATACTATTTCATTAATGTCTTGGGCAGATTGTTTTAAAAAAAATTGCTCTGCTTGCAAGTTTAGGCCTATATTTTTGGGCTGAACAAATTTTGTTTTTCAATTTTGCAGTAGGAAAATGCATTGTGGGCACTCTTGGTTTTTTATTTCTGAAAAAATATTCTTAGGCCCTGTTTTGGACTTTGTATATGCACCATTTGATTTTATTTCTAGAAAATTATTTTGTGCCATTTAATTTGATTTTTTAGAATATATTTGTTTAAAATAAATTATTTTTAATTGTAATATGTCTTTTTAATTACTATTACATGCATTGCAAATGTTGAAATAAAGAAAAAATAATTTCTTCATTTTTTTGAGTGTGTATTTCCAAAAGGTATTTATAAATTTTAATTTTTTATGTTATTTAATTGCCTATTTTGTACATTAATTTTCCCTTTAGAAATTAAATTAACTATTTAATTTTGTAAAAACCTTTTTGAGTTTAAATTAATTATTAAACATTTTTTGGGTGCATGAAATAGTGGGAGAATTTAAATTAAATTATTTAGTGATATTTGTTTATTAAATTAATTTAAAAAATGCTCCATTATGTTTTACATATTTGGATTTATATGGACATTAATGATATTTATGATTAGCATACAATTTTTGAGAAGTAGCCACAACATCATTATTTATTGAATTTTGTTGCATGCATTAATTAATCACATATAGATTTAAAATATTAATTGTAATTAAATGTATAAATATGATTTATCTTTATCCACAGGTAGATATATCATAATTGTACATTTAATTAGGATAAGAATTAAATACTCCATTAAGTTGTGTATATTTAGATTTTCAATACACACGAATGATATTTGTGATTAGCGTACAATTCCTTGAGGACTAGCCACATCATCCTTATTTATTGAATTTATTGCACGCATTAATTAATCACATATGGATTTAAAATATCAATTGTAATTAAATGTATAACTATGATTTATTTTTGTCCACTGTAGTATCTCATAATTGTATATTTAATTAAGGTGGGATAAAATTGCGTTGTTATTTTCTAAATAACTCACAGGTATTGTAAAAGTACAAATGCATTCTAGGTCCATCACGTGAGATAAATAATGATATGCTAATGCCTTTACCTATAGGTAGACATTGGTGATACGTATTTATACTACTTGCATGCTATATACATATATGGCACAGTGACTTGTGATGGCTTCAAATTTTAATTCGTGAGCTTATTTGTTCACATTTGTCTGTTTTCATTTTACAGACCCAATTTCTACCCCCAGGATTATGACTGATGTATGCAACAAAACACTCTTAGATGGAAATGTAACATCCCAATTTTTATCCTTATATTTAAATAAAATTAAAAATGTTATTTATCAATAACTTAAAAATATTATCTAATTAAATTATTATGATTTATTATTTTTAATAAAATATGATATCTGAATTTTATTAACTTAGGATTTTATGATTTAATTGTTATTATTAGTAAGGAAATTATTAGGATTTGAGTTCAGATTTAGATATAGATTTGAATTTAAATTATTATTATGGTTTTTTAAATAGAGCTAAGGCCCTAAATTATTCTTCAAACTTGATTATTAAAGTGACTTTTCTCTTTTTAGTCCTTTCTCTCATTCTCATTCCTATGCCCAAAGAATGTAACCACTTTCTACTTGTTGTGTGTGCTAATGTGATATTTATGAGTGATTTGATATATATATATATATATAAATATATTGATATTAATATGATTATATTGAGAAAACTTATTTAATTATTTTTATGGAAAATAGTCTTGTGGGATTTAAAGTTTAATTTAGAAAGTTTGAGTTGAGATTATAAACTTATTATATATTTATATTAGAATTTGAAGAAATTTATCTTTAAAAAAACACTTTTTGTGATATTTATCAAGCTATTGAGATTTTGATTAATATGATTATTTTAAGAATTGTGTATTAGGGATGGATGATGATTGAGTTGTATTCTACCATGTGGTATAGCTTCTATTGGAGCTCGATGATTGGCTTTTGTCCCACTAGTTTATCGAGGGATGTGCCCCACCTATTTATCAAGGGGCTGTGACACCCCTACCTGTTTATCGAGGGAGAATGAATCTATAATCTGGTCACACGCTCTATGTATTTTGTCCTATCCATACCATTTGATTAGTTAGCTTTTGAGTGGTCAGTTACCACTAGCCCATGGTTCGGTCGGCGGGAATAAGGCAGTTCGATTGGTTTGAGGGGAGGAACTTGGGTGGTTATTCATTTGATTTTATTATAATAATATGTTAGTTTGTATATATTATATTTTGTGAGTCCCTACTTGACACCTCATGAGCACCTGTTAGTATACATAATGAGTATGATTGATGGTTACTGAGACGTATGTCTCACCCTATTATTATTAATATTTTTCAGGTGATAGTCTCATCTTAGGACCCTAGGGAAGAGGCTTGATTACAAATATATTAATTGTATAGCCTTCCTTTTTGAAGGTATGTGTAGAATATTTGTATATTGCCACAATAGAATTTATTTTGCATGTTTATATATCATATTACTTTATTTATATTTTAAGAAAAGTCTTTTATAACTATGGTAGAGTCCATTTAAATTTTAGTTAAACTCTTCTACCATAGTTAGCTCTTTTGAAATAAACTAAATTCATTTATAATATTATTTTTAAATTACATTGGATACAAAATAAGTCTAAATAATTAATAATAGTTATATTTTAGGAGGATTTTATAGGCAACATTAAATATGCTTATTGGAGAGATGATGTTTTGCTATAGCTCAGTTTCTTGGACTTGGATTATGCCTTGAGGTATGAAAAACCTCCTAGACTTGATGATGGCTCTGATGGCAGAGAGGCAAAAGAAAGGTATAATATGTGGGAGCAGAGGAATTGTTTATCTCTTCTAGTTATACAACAAAGGATTACCATAAGCATTAGGAGAGCAGTCCCTAAGTGTGACACAACTAAAGGATACCTGAAAGCTTTAGATAAGCAATTCAAGCTAACAGGCAAGTAGATGGGTAGTGCTATCATGTCTGAATTATGTGCTATGAGACTTACAGGTATTGGCAGTGTGAGGAAACATATAAAGAAGTGAGCGGTATGCTTTCACCATGTGTTATTTTTTACTACATTTTTCTAGCATTAATGATGAGACTTGGTGGATTGACACTGGTTCAATGATCCACATTTTGACTACCATGTAAGGTTTTCTAACAAGGCTCCACATCCCAATAAGAAAAATGTCTTTTCAAGCAATGGTAGAGAAGATCCAATAAAAGTCATTAGAACTTTTTACATAACTTTTTCAAATAATCATATTTTAGAACTTTATAATATTTTTTATGTTCCCTCTTACAAGAGGAATTTGATTTATATTTCAAAACTAATTCCATTTGACTATCATTTAGTTCTTTCTAAGAAACTTATAACTTTGTCGAAGGATTCTGTTTTAATTGCGAATTTAGTTATGATTGATGGTTTATTTAAAATTGTTTCTGATTCACCTTAATCTTTTTCTGTTTCACGTGGTAATAAGAGAAGTGTCATCTATGAGAATTCTTATAGCCTATGGCATAGGAGATTGGGACATATCTCCGTTGACAGAATCAAAAGGTTAAATAAAGATAGAATTATTCTATCTTTAAACTATTCAGAATTTGAGTCTTGTGTGAATTGTATAAGGGAAAAGTATACCAATAAGTCATATAAAGGGGCTAAGAGAAGGTCTGAATTGCTAGAAATTATACACATGGATATTTGTTACCCTGATTTGACTGTACATGGTCAAAAGTACTTTATCACATTTATTGATGACTACTCATGAAACATGTATGTCTACGAGCTTTATAATAAAAGTGAGGCACTATATGGCTTTAAAAAATATAAAGTAGAAATAGAAAAACAAATTGGAAAACTAATCAAGATTGTGAGATCAGACCATGGTGGTGACTATTGTGACAGATACACTAGTGAAGGATAAGCACCAGGTGCATTTGTTGATTTTCTTCAAGAGAAAAGTATAGTAGCCAATATGCCATGCCTAACTCACTTGACATGATTAGTGTAGCAGAAAGAAGAAATAAGACCTTGCTAGATATGGTTAGGAGAATAATAAGTAGCTCTAAATTGCTATCTTCCCTGTAGAAGGAAGCACTCAAGATGGCCATATACATATTAAACAGGGTTCCAACAGGCAGTGCCCAAGACACTCTTTGAAATTTGGAAAGGCTGGAATCTAGTTTAAATCATTTCAAGGTATGGGTTATCCTACTGAAGTAAGAGTATACAATCCACAGGAGAAGTAGACCCCAAGACCATTAGAGTTTACTTTGTAGGCTATGTAGAAAAGTCAAAGGGTTGTAAGTTTTATTATCCTCTACCTTCTAAAAGGTTTATAGAGTCTAGGAATGCCAATTTTGTTAAGAATGATGTGATTAGTGGGAGTGATTGCCAACTAGATAATCATATAGAACGAACCACTGACATCATTCATGAGGGGATGCCAATAGTTAATGATCATCCCACTATTGGGATTGACATTGAATATGATATAGACCTTGTGGCTCAAGTTGACAATGATAGACAAGATGGACATATATCAAATGGACAACCTATCACACAAGTAGAACCACCACAAAATGTGATAGAGAATGACCTTATTTAGTAACCTGGATCAACCCAAGAGATTGAATTAAGTAGGTCAACTAGAAAAAGAAGACTGACATTACCTAATGACTATGTAGTGCATTCTATTGAAGTTGATTGTGATGTAAATGTTGATAATGATCTTTTAACGTTCACTCAGGCCATAAAGAGTGCGAACTCTAAGTTATGGTATGATGCTATGATTGATGAAATGAATTCCATGGTAAACAACCATGTTTGGAATCTTGTAGAGTTGCCTAATGGGTCTAAGGCTATTAGTTGTAAATGGGTTTACAAAACCAAAAGAGACTCATAAGGCAATATTGATATATACAAGGCTAGATTGGTTGCTAAGGGCTTTGTTCAAGTGAAGGGAATCGATTATAGTGAAACTTTTTTACCTGTATCTAAGAAAGATTTGTTCCACATAATCATGTCATTGGTTGCCCATGTTGATCTATAGTTGCACCAAATGGATATGAAGACTACATTCCTTAATGGTGAACTGGAGGAAGAAATCTATAAGAAACAATTTAAGGGATTCGTTGCAGAATATAAAGAACAATTAGTAAACAAGCTAAAGAAATCAATATATGGTCTAAAACAAGCTTCACGTAAGTGGGATTTGAAGTTCCATGAAGTGATCACATCATTTAGTTTTGTTGAGAACATAATAGATGACTGTATATATTACAAGGCTAGTGGGAGTAGGATCATATTCTTGATTTTGTATGTGGATCACATTTTACTTGCTACCAATGATCTAGGACTATTGTGTGAGGTAAAATAGTTTATGTTCAAGAGTTTTGATATAAAATACATGGATGAGGCGTCTTATGTCATTAACAGAAAGATCTATAGAGATAGAACCCAAAGTCTTGTAGGCTTGTCTCAAGAGGCTTACATTGTCAAGATTCATGAATGATTCATAATGCAAAGCTATTCATCTAATGTGGCTCCTATTGAAAAGGAAGATAAATTTAGTCTAATATAATGTCCTAAAACTAAGCTTAAAAAGAAACAGAGGGAAAATGTTCCATATGCCTAAGCAGTAGGAAGCTTGATGTATACACAGATTTATATAAGACCTGACATCGCTTTTGCTATGGGTATGTTGGGAAGATACCATAGTAATATGGGGAAGCATATTGGACAGCTGCAAAAAAGGTGTTTAAGTACCTACAAGGCACTATACACTACATGCTCACATATAGAAGAACAGACAATCTGAACGTAATCATATACTCAAATTCTGCTCTTGGAGGATGCGTAAACATGAATAAGTCTACATCTGGTTACATCTTCCTACTGGCAAAAGGAGTTATATTGTGGAGAAGTGCTAAACAAACTCAAACAACTCTTTCTACTTGTGATGCTAAGTATATTATGTGTTTTAAAGCAAGTTCACAAGCTATTTGGATAAGGAATTGCATTGCTAGGCTTAAGATTGTGATTCAGTCTTTAAGCCAATCAGAATATACTGTGATAACACAGCTGCGGTGTCCATAGCGAACAATAAAAGGAATAAAAGTCGAAGTAAATTTATCGAACTTAAATTCCTTTGTTTGAGAGAGAGTTTGGGATAGCCAAGTTTCTGTTTAACGCATCAGTACATTAGATATGTTGGCTAATCCTTTGACAAAAGGATTACAGCCGAACAGCTTTGTTATACATGTACCTTATATTAAACTTCGTTATTCTTTTGATTAGTGGAGGTATGAGTAATGAAATCAGATTTTGTGGTTTATCATTTCAAATTTGTGATTGTATATATTTGTATTATTGAAATTGATAAATATTAAGAAAGGAACCAAATGAACATTGAGTTCATGTGTGATACCCATTAAGTGATGATGCTACCTGTAATACATGGAAGGTAATACTACATAAAAGGGGATTTGTCACTATGATTTTTATAGCATTACATCAATTTATTTAGACAGAGCAATGATATTGAGTATACAGGCCAAGTAGGAGAATGTGAGATATTTATTATTATAATATAACTTATTTAGATAGTAATTAGGATAATTAATAAATATTTATGAGTGTGGCTTATAGTCATTTGGGCCCAATCCAATGTGGGTTATTGACTTAGTTTATTAAGGTTAATTTTCTGATTGTGAAAATTAACAATTGAAAATTATTCATGCCATAGTTTCTAAAGTCCCAGAGCAATTCATTTTTTCTCTGCTCACTTCTAGGGTTCTCCACTGGTGATAGCAATATGCAAGTTGCCCTCACTATATCTAATCACTAGCTGTAAGAACTATTATTTATCTGACAATGTTTTCTATTTGACAAGTTTTTTAGTTGAGTTCCAATTCTTCCTCATATCAATTAAGCTAATGGCAAAAAGTAACTTTAAGTCTTCTGCTGCATCTTGTATAGGTTTTATGCTTATATATCTTATAATTTGAATTGATTAGATGTTTATATTCCAACATCTTCATAGCTCTTGAACATGTACTGTATAGTATCAGGACAACAAGCTAATTTAAGTCAATATGGGCTTATTTTTCTAGAAATAGACCTGAAGCAGTCAGAGACCAAGTGAGTCAAATATTAAGTATTCTGATTGTTGATAATCCTAGGAAATACCTAGGAATACCAAATATGTGGGGTAAAGCCAAGCAGCAAGCCCTTGGTTATGTGAAGGAGCTAGTTGGTAAGAATGTTTAGGGTTAGAGGAGGAATTTGCTATCCTTTGCTGGTCGCGAAGTTATGGTCAAAATAGTGGTTAATGTTGTTCCAATATATCAAATGGCATGCTTAAAATTCCCTAAAAGGACCTATAAAGATCTTAAAAGGTTAGTTTCAAATTTTGGTGGGGTGAGAATGAGTTTGGAGGTACATTCATTAGAGGGCATGGGCTCATATGAAACTTCCTAAAGCTAAAGGTTGTATGGGATTTCGAGATTTTGAAGTTCTCAATGATTCCCTACTTGCAAAGACGGCTTGGAGGCTTACTATTGGGAAATGGGCCAGTCCACCCATTGTGGATCAAGCCCAAATCCATATGAGAATATGCATTGGTGGAAATAGAGGGAACGATTTTTTCTCTCCTATTTTTGAACAAAGAAAAACATGGGAGTGGGAGGTTGTATATGTATTCCACTCTTCTCACCAACCAAATAAAGTGAACAGGAGAACAAAGTAGTATTTTTTGGGGCTCTTCTTTTTCTCTCTGTGTGTTCACGTCTAGTGGCCATTCTCTATTTTCTTCCTCCTTCAGTGCATTTGCTATACAAACGTGACTGTGAGCCTTCTAAAGTGCTCTAGTTTCGTGTGGGTATTCAGTGAGTCAAATAAAGGATTCTAGGTACGCCCAAAACCTTCAATGGTGTCAGAGCAAGGTTCTCTGCTTCTGCATGTTCACTATGATTTTTCGTTTTCTGCTTATACATTGTTTTCTATGCTTATTTATGTTCTAAAGTGTTTATTTAGTGATAATATGCATAGAGCATGCATTTAAACCATGAACAGAAGCATATTCAACGTTAACCGAAATAAGAAACTTTTGTTTTGAAATTGGGTCATTAGAATACAGAGTTTTTAGGCCTTAAAAATAGTCCCATTGTGTAGAGCTCGCGAAAATGATGGAAAATGACTACATAAACGTAGAAAATGGACGTCGGATGGTGGAGTTATGGAGGAGAGAAGGTGGCATGTCTGACGGACCTGCCCACCTCTATAAAACAGGTCGTCTTGACCCGGCTGGAGGTTGAAGACGACTTCCAGCCGAAACGATGCCATTTTGTTTCTTGAATTAAAAAAGGGGAAAATTCTTGTGGTTGACACGTGGTAGTGGCCACGTGGCAACACCAGACTGGCACGTGCACAGAGGCCGAGAGTGGGCTTCGTTCAGTTTTTTATTTTTATTTTTGAATTTTTTCTTCTTGGGGCGTGTGAGGAAGTGTGAGACCTCTGATTGAGGTGTGGTTTGTTCCTAAAAATCCCTAAAATCAAGATCTTTATTTTGACATAAATTTGCCTAATTTTGGGGGCAATTATGGATCTATTTATGAATATTCAGTGTATTTTCTGGTATTTTCTAGTGTTTAAAAATTCCAAAAAATTATGATAATTAATATTTTTTATTATTTAGGTGAAAAATGACTTCATCTAGCACTGAACCTCTGGGATATACTTTAAATGATGACATCTCATTCTTGGATGAGGTAAATAACCTAGAGAAAAACCTTCAAGAAGACCCCGAGGGGGAACCTGAGGAGGATCCAGAACAAGATCTTGATGAATTTTCTGAAGAAGACCTAGAAGGGTTGATGGAGGAAGTTCCACAAGAGGAACCAGAAGAAAAAATGATTCCGAACCATGCTCGGAAACTTTATTCCCATCGACCACTTCCTCTAAAGCCTTTAATGGTGTCTTCAGATTTAAACTCCAAGATGATGCCTACTCTTAACTGTGAATCTCAAGTTGAGGATGGAGAAGAAGTGAACCAACCTCTAACCCCTACTTTGGCTATGAACATAGCTGAAAGAGATGCAACCAAATTAACAAATATAAAAGGCGTTAATGGCGTGATTGGTAAATACATTGAATGCATGACAGATAAGAAGCATATTGAATTTTACTTAAAAGTCATAATGGAATATATAAGAGCAACAAGAGTTAGAGATAAGCCCAAAACAGGACGCATGAGCAAAACGTATTGGTTTAGAACAATAGGATTTGTATCTAACCTTATAAAGCTGCCTCGTGAGCTTAAGAAGCTAAGAAAAATGATGTTAGAATATTGTAAAGCTCATATCAAATGATGTAAATTTGTATTTTCATTTACATTGCTTTACTTTGTTCAGGACATCATTTATTACTCTTTCTTTGTAAAGACTTGTCATTTATTACATGCCTTTTATGCAAGAAAAATATGTTTCATTTCATTTCTTTATCTTAGTTATGATTCATGTATACCTTTCATAAGTGGGAGTTTTTTTAGATTATGAGTATTCTGAAAAGCAATATTTGATGAGAATAGTGTTTATATTAATTTTGATAGAAAATGATGGCGTTGCTAATGCTTGTGTGATAGGAGGTACAAATATATTCTCTTGATCATGGGTCTAATGATATTATTATTTTATGATCAAAAATAATAAAAGTATGTGACATTGTATACTTTACATATGCTATATATATATATATGTAAATTCACTTAAATGTTCTATGGTTCAATAAATTAATGTGGGAAAGGTTTGTTACAGAACTGATATTAAACAATGGCATCAAAGAACATTATTGCTGAATTGAACAAGGGGAAAAACTCAATGGGGACAACTGGATATTTGGCATCAAAAGATCCAATATATTATAGAAGAACAGGATGCAATTAAGCCATTAACAATCGCCATAGTAGAGCCTGAGGCTAGAAATAGGCCTAGCTCAGGAGAGACTAGGAAGCATACCTATCTTGGAAAATGAAGAATAGCATCGCAAGAATTACCCTACTTAGTACAATGACTGATGATTTGATGTGTGAGTTTGAGACACACAGAACGGCACAAGCAATATGGATTGCCTTAAAGGATAAGTTTGGGGGAGTGTCCACGACTAAGCTTATAAGATTGACGATTAAATTTGATACCTATAGGCTAAAACCAAATAATCCTATGAGGCAACATCTACGAGAGATGTCCACAATGATTCGTGAACTGAAGGAAGCTAGACATAATCTATCTGATAAACAGCAAGTGCAAGCTGTCATCAGGTTGGTCCCTGCCAGTTGGGAGCACATGAAAGTTAATTTGACCTATAATGAAAATATCATTACTTTTAATCATGTAGCTAAGCATTTGGAGCTGGAGGATGAACATCTGGAGGCTTATAAGGCCACTGGACAAGCCTATTTGACTGAAGGGTTAGTCCTTCCCAATCAAAGCCTGAATTCAAAACGGATAAAAAATTTCAGAAAAATGGGAAGAAAGACGGTCCTCCACCCAAGAAGGGCAAGCAACAGTACAAGAAGAAGGGAAAGAAAGGAGGCAAGAAAAAGCTAGACCTAAAGAAAGTCAAATGCTTTGCCTGCCAGAATATGGGACATTTCGCACGTGACTATTCTAAATAGGCCGAGAGCAAAAAGGTAACAGTGAATTATGTGAATTCACATGTCTCATTTATTTCTAGCACTGTTTTTCTGTCAGAACCTATTTCTTTTTCTTGGATTATTGACTCAGGCTCAACAAACCACATAAGTCGAGATCGAGGATCTTTCGTGGAATACTGTCTGTTGCCATTTCAAAACAAGTGGCTTTTCGTTGACAATAATGCAAGGATCGAGGTTCGAGGCATTGGCACCTGTAAACTTGTTTTGTGTGGTGGAAAGACCTTGATGCTGCATGATGTATTTCATGCTCCTGACATCCGACGGAATTTAATTTATGTAATTTGCTTATTAGACTTTAGGTTTAATGTAAACTTTCATGGTAAAGTTGCAGACAATTGTAGCAACTCAATATTTTATGGTTCAGCTTTTCGATGTCAAAAGTTCTTTATTTTGGATCTTGCTAGTGATTTTAATGTTCATGATTGCTTTGCTATTACTTCAAATAATCCTGATATGAATATTTAGCATGTTAGACTAGGACATATTAATCAAAATAGAATGATTAAAGTGGCTAAAGAAGGCTTGTTGGGGGGTGATCCCTAATATGGATATGTCATTATGCGAAAGCTGTCTAGCTGGTAAAGCTACCAGGAAACATTCGGTAAAGGAATATGAGCCAAAAACCCCACTGCAATTAATCCATTATGATATTTGTGGTCCAATGAGTATGAGGGAGAGACACGGAACTTGGATTTCATTACCTTTATTGATGATTTTTCATGATATGATCATGTCTATTTGATTTCACATAAGTCCGAGGCACTAGAGTGCTTTAGACGATACATGAATAAAGTAGAGAATTAAATGGACAATAGAATCAAGGCATTACGTACTGATCGAGGTCATGAATACCTTTCAGATCAATTCAAACAGCTCTATAAAGAAAAAGGGATTATTAGGAAACTAATTATCCCTGGCATACCTCAACAAAATGGGGTTACCGAAAGAAGAAATATAACTCTTCTAGATATGGTTAGGTCTATGATGGCTCAAGCAAACCTTCTAATTTTACATTGGGGTGATGCTTTATTGACGGCAACATTCATACTTAACAGTGTGCGCTCAAGTCAGTTGCTTCCACACCCTACGAGTTATGGACTAAACGTCAGGCAGATCTAAGCATCCTTAAACCTTGAGGCTCAATGGCATATATCCATGACAATTCTCATAGATATGAGAAACTAGGTCCTAGAGGGAAGAAATGTATTTTTATAAGGTACTCTGAACCCTCAAAAGGATATGTATTCATAAGTGAAACTGAAGATGGAACAATGACTGAAACATAATCAAGAGATGTTGTATTTATTGAGATGGAGTTTCCAAATATGGGAGATGTTGAACACACTGTATCTCTTTATGAGACTCAGGAACAGGACAGTGCCGAACAAATTGACAGACCAAAATCATCTAGGTATGTCAATCTGAGTGGGAGCCAAGAACAATCAACATAAAGATCGAGACAAATGAGAAAAGATAAGCAAGTTGCTCCTACTAGAAAGAGTAACAGGGAAAGTGTTCCAAAGAGACGCTTCCAAATAGAAGGTGAAGCACTCTTAGTTACTCTATAAGGGGATGATGAATATCGCACTGTTCATGAGGCCTTAGTAGGTCCTGCAAAGGAGGAATGGAAGAAAGTAATGAAAGAGGAAATGGACTCAATGATGAAAAATCAAGTTTGGGAATTGGTTGATCTGCCAAAAGGGTGTAAAGCCAGTGGGAACAAGTGGGTTCTCAAAATCAAGAGAAAGGTGAACAGATCAATTGACAAATTCAAAGCTCGATTGGTTGTAAAGGGATATACACAACAGGAAGGTATATATTATGAGGATACTTTTTTACCTCTTGTGCACTTCAATTCAATAAGACTTATTCTGGAAATAGTAAATAGTTTAAACTTAGAGTTACATTAGATGGATGTAAAAACTGCATTTCTGAATGGTGATCTGGATGAAGAAATCTATATGGAACAACCAATAGGTTTCATTGAAAAAGGGTTTGAACACAAGAAGTGTAAATTCAAAAGATCCATTTATGGATTAAAACAGTCATCCAGACAGTGATACTTGAGGTTTCATAAGGCGATTACCTCATATAACTTTCAGATAATAGAGAAAGACCACTGTGTCTATGTTAAGTGGTTTGAGGATAACTTTGTGATATTATCCTTATACGTAGACGATATACTCTTAGCCGAAAGTAGTCTTGACTAGGTGATAGCTATTAAAGAATGGTTTTCATCAAATTTTGAGATGAAAGGTATGGGTGAAGCAGAATACATACTTGGAGTTAAGATTTGAAGGAATCATTCTAAGAGAATCTTCACTCTTTCACAAGAGAATTATATCAAGAAGATACTTGAGCGATTCAATATGAGTGAATGCAAACCCATGGATATCCCTGTGGCCATTGGGGTGGCCTTAAATTCTGACATGTGTCCCAAAACTGAATTAGATAAAAAGAAAATGGAAAGAGTTCCATATGCCAGTGCCATTGGCAGCCTGATGTATGCAACGATGTGTACAAGACCAGATATTTGTTACACCGTGGGGCTGGTTAACATATTTCAATCCAACCCTAGTGATAAACAATAGAAAGCAGTGAAAAGAATCTTGAGATACTTAAATGGCACAACAAACTATGCGTTGTGTTATCAAGGAAGTGATCTACGCCTAATCAGATATTCCGATGCTGATGTAGGCGGTGATGAGGAAGAACGAAGATCGACTCTATAATACACCTTCTTTCTTAATAACGGTGCCATATGTTGGAGTAGCAAGAAGCAGATGTGCATTGCTTTACACTCTATGGAAGCTGAGTTTGTGGCATGCACTGCAGTAGCGCAAGATGCTGTTTGGCTGAAGATATTTATTGAACACCTAGGATTTGGGAACGAGAGTACCAATCTGGTGTTGATACATTGTGACAATACTGCAGCTATAGTCTACACTAAAGACCCTAAGTATCACAGTAAGACCAAACACATTGATATAAAGTATAACTTTGTGAGGGATTATATAGCACAGAAAATTGTAACTGTGCAATACATTTCAATCAAATGTATGGTTGTAGATCCCCTGACCAAGCCAATAGGCAAAGAAACATTCGAGAAACATGTAAAAGCCATTGGCATGTTAAAAATATAAAGTTGCAGACTGTATGTAATACTTTTATTTTTTATTAATGATATCATGTCATTTATTATTACTTATATGTCTGTGTAAAAGTATACAATGTCTTGTATGTCGTACAGGTTGAAAAGGGTAGCTCTCTCACACGAGCAACCACCTTTGATACTATAGAAGCATTCAAAGATGAGACATGTGTTCACTAGTAAAGAAGCAAGAGTGCTGATATGGTAGAGAAGAAACACAATAAGTGTCGCCTTGGCTTAAAAAGTGCAGTGAGTCGAGATGAGATCCATGAGTAAGGGTATGGATCGAATAATAGATACCCACATCCATAAAACCTATTGCCAGATAACAAATTTTTCAAAATTGACGTCATATTATGTGAATAGAATTGAAGAGTTTGGGTTTAGATACTATGAGTCCTAGGCTTAAGTCTGTACGGTGTGGTTGATATAATCAAAATGACGTATACTCTTTATGGATAAAAGGAACACTGTAACATGTGATTCATACCACATGTGTTAAAGAACCGCAAATAGAAAGCAAGTGAATCAATCCCTGCTTTATTATTGTGTGAGTTCCAGAAAGGTATAATCCTTTCATTAATGTCCTTTGACTTTGACAATATTATGGAGGTATGTTTCAGCAATTGCTACTTTGGTATATATCCTATGGTCAAATTATATATGAACTAAAGGTATTATGTTAGGAAATCGGTTGATTCATATCAAAATGATATATGGGCGAAAGAAAGATTGCCAGAATATACACATTCATGCTAGTGTCTGTGACCGGTCCCTTGTGATATTATTTTATTAATTTCATAAGTGTGGATACTATGTATAAGTGGAGGCTATCTGAGTTATATACTGACTCAATAGGGATTATATTAGCCATAAGAAAAGTGTATATGGGAAAATCTAGGACATTCAAGGCACTATAATTTATTTGATCAAGCTGCACTAAAGGGTTGCTTTGTGCTGGTAGAAAAAGGGATTTCTAGTACAAATGCCCGGAAGGAGAAGTCATGCCTATGCGGTCACGGCAAAGCACCTAGTATGAAAGAAGGAAGAGAATGAGATTTGACCCAAGGCATCTAATTCACCAAGTGTGAGTGGGAGATGTTGGGAAATGGGCCAGTCTACCCATGGTGGATTAAGCCCAAATCCATATGAGAATATGCATTGGTGGAAATGGAGGGAACGGTTTTTTCTCTCCCATTTTGGAACAGAGAAAAACAAGGGAGTATATGTATTCCACTCTTCCCACCAAGCAAATAAAGTGAACAGGAGAACAAAGTGGTATTTTTCGGTGCTCTTCTTTTGCTCTATGTGTGTGTTCACGTCCAGTGGCCATTCACTGTTTTCTTCCTCTTTCTGTGCATTTGCTGTGCAAACGTGACTGTGAGCCTTCTAAAGTGCTCTAGTTTTGTGTGGGTATTCAGTGAGTCAAACAAAAGATTCCAGGTACGTCTAAAACCTTCACTTACTCAAGAGGAGGACACACTTTGGTACAAAGTATTGAAAGGAATTTATTTTCCTAACACCCCTTTTTTGGCTGCTGACAAGTGATATAAAGGTTCGTGGATCTTGTCGAGTATCCTCATTGACAGGCAGATGATTCAGATGGATTGTCACTGGCTCATTGGTGATGGCAAATCTATCAACCTTTGGCGTGATAATTGGGTTCTCGGTCTACTAGGTAAATCACTGAAACAATTCCGTACTGATGATAGAATTCCTAATATAACAGTTGATAGTCTTCTTGTGGAAAGCATATGGAACTTCTATTCTCAACAGAGTCCTATATGAGGTTGTAACTCTTATTAATGCCATCAAATTTAGACCATAATTCTCATAAAGACAAATTGGTTTGGACAGTTGTTTAAAATGGAGATTTTACTGTTAAGCAAGGCTATAAGTCTCAAATGAAGAGTAACAATTTGTTTGTGGTTAGACCTGGTTCCTCTTTTGTTTCATTAAAAAGAATTCTAGATTAAGTTGTGGAAAATCAAATATTTCCCTCTTATAGTCCAGTTTGTATGGAGATGTGCTAAAGCTGTTCCAACTAAGAATGAGCTTTTTACCCGACACGGCTCTATTAATCCTTTATGTCCTATCTGTTTCTCTGAGCCGGAAACGCTTGAATATTTGTTCTTCTTTTGTCCATGGGTACGTCGTGTCTAGTTTGGCTTCCAGTTATCTATACGGAGTAATCAGCTTAGTTATAATTCCTTTGAGCGCGGGTTTAATGCTATTTTATATGATGATAGCGCGCTAACAAGTAAGGATCTATCTACTGTAGTATGGTTGATCTTAGTTTATATAGAAAGAACGTAATGAGGTGGTTTTCACTACAAAGTCCCTGGTCCTGACTATGTGATTTATAATAATACTATTGAAGGGACGTAATGAGGGCAGAAGAATGATACGTGTTTTGAGGGCAGAGATCGCAAAGGAATTGGCTGATTGACCTTTGTCTTAGTAGTGCTAATTTTATTTTGCTCTTGCAGTTTTACTTTGCTACTTTGTTATATGTTAGGCTGTTACTGTTTGATTCCTCTTTTTATCAGTTATAAAAATGCACTCCTTTAAGGTAAAAAAAAAATAGTATAACATATTTTGTTTGAAGTATTTTGTATATTAAGTAAATTTGTGATAGTTAAACTTAAGAGCTTAAGCAAATTTGTGATAAATACGTAAACTTGGATTATAAACTTAGAGCTATTAAAAAATTATAATTAAATAATTGAAATATAAAAAATGATCAATAATTTAATTTAAATTTATTTTAAATATAAATAATTGGAATTAAATCTATCAACATTAATAATTTATTATAGTTAACAAGGATTCTATAAATTTCATGTATGAAATCTCTAAATATAATCAAATCTAAAGAGCTAATATACAAGTTTAATAACGTGTTACACAATTTTATAAATTAAAAATAGTGAAATCGCGAATTTAATCGAGTTTATTACTAGCACAAGTTTAAAAGTTGACAAATTACTAAAAAAAAGAAATAAGATTAACATGATTTTATAAGTTAAAAATATAAAAATGATAAATTTAAAAAATTAACTTGTGATTTTGATAACAATAACCATAATTAATAATTTTTCTCTAAGTTCTTCAATATAATTTGGGAGAAAGACAAAAAAAGTCCATTTGAATTTCAAAAGGACAAATTGGGCTTCTAAATATTAAAAATGACAGAAATTTGTAAATGACAGAATGGGCAGGAGGTCCAATCTGTCATTTACAAATTTGTGTGCAAAGACGAAATTACTCTTCACTTTTCCAATGTTTTGAGAATACGATTTACAAGTTTGCCAATGATATTTACAACTCAGACAACAGTATTTGCAACTGGGAGAAATCCAATTTTGGCAATTGGGAGAGACACTGTAGCTTATTTGACAATACGATTTACAACTTTGCCAATGGTATTTACAACTCTCACAATGGTATTTGCAATTGGGAGAAATCCAATTTTGGCAATTGGAAAAAACATTATAGTTGACACTGTAGCTTATTTGACAATACGATTTACAACATTGTCAATAGTATTTACAACTCTGACAATGGTATTTGTAACTGGGAGAAATCCAATTTGGTAATTGGGAGAAACACTGTAGCTTCTTTGGCAATACGATTTACAACTTTGCCAATAGTATTTACAACTCTGACAATGGAATTTGCAATTGGGAGAAATCCAATTTTAGCAATTGGGAGAAACACTGTAGCTTCGACTAAGTGGAGTTGCAAATCCCATTATAAGAAGTTGTAAAGCTTGTAGGTGAAGTTACAAACCCATTTGGTGAATAGCAAATCCCCTAGGAAAAGTTACAAATCCCATTGATAAAGTTGCAAATCCCATTGGAAAAGTTGTAAATCATATTGTCAAAGCAGCTACAGTGTCAGCTACAGTATTTCTCCCAATTACCAAAATTGAATTTCTCCCAGTTGCAAATACCATTGTCAAAGTTATAAATCGTATTGTCAAAGAAGCTGCAGTGTCAGCTATAGTGTTTCACCCAATTGCCAAAATTAGATTTCTCCCCGTTGCAAATACCATTGTCAGAGTTATAAATACTATTGGTAAAATTGTAAATCGTATTATCAAAGAAGCTACAGTGTTTCTCCCAATTGCCAGAATTGGATTTCTCCCAGTTGCAAATACTATTGTCAGAGTTGTAGATACCATTGGCAAACTTGTAAATTGTATTGTCAAAGAAGCTACAGTGTTTCTCCCAATTGCTAAAATTGGATTTCTTCCAGTTGCAAATACCATTGTCAGAGCTGTAAATACTATTGGCAAAGTTGGAAATCGTATTGTCAAAGAAGCTACAGTGTCAGCTACAATGTTTCTTCCAATTGTCAAAATTGGATTTCTCCCAGTTGTAAATACCATTGTCAGAGTTGTAAATATCATTGGCAAAGTTGTAAATCGTATTGTCAAAGTTGCTTCTTCTCTATTGTGGGAGTTACAAATATCATTGTTGAAATTGCAAATACCACTATAAGAGTTACAAATACTATTGGCAAAGTTACAAACACGATTGTCAAAATTACAAATATTATTCTCAAAGTTATAAATATTATTATAGGAGTTGCAAATATCATTGTCAGAGTTATAAATATCATTGATAAATTTGTAAATCATAGTCAAAATATTGGGAAAGTGAAGGGTAATTTGGTTTTTGCACACAAATTTATAAATGACAGATTGGACCTCCTGCCCAATCTGTCATTTTCAATATTCAGAGGCCCAATTTATCCTTTTTTAAAATTCAAATGGACTTTTTTTTGTCTTTTTTCATATAATTTCCACTTTTTAATCCATCAAAACGCTGATGTCCACCATATTAAGATTTCTCGAAGTGTGTTATCCGAGGATGTTTATTATTACCAGCTACACATATTTGTAAATTATTTTTTGTACACTTTTTTTCTTTAGAAAAATTTTAAAAAAATATTACTTAAATTTTAAAATTTTAAATTAATTTATCTATTATATTTTATAAATTATTGATTAGTTTTATAAAATAAATAATAACATATATTTATGGGAGAAAGACAAAAAAAAGCCTATTTGAATTTCAAAAAGACAAATTGGACTTCTCAATATTAAAAAAGACAGATTGGGTAGGAGGTTCAATCTGTCATTTGCAAATTTGTGTGCAAAGACCAAATTAGCCTTCACTTTTCCAATAGTATTTGCAACTTTGACAATATGATTTATAACTCTACTAATGATATTTACAACTCTGACAATGGTATTTGCAACTGGGAGAAATCTAATTTTGGTAATTGGGATAAAGACTGTATCTGACACTATAGCTTCGACTAGGTGAAATTGCAAATCCTGTAGGTGAAGTTACAAATCCATTTGGTGAAGTTGCAAATCCCATAGGAAAAGTTGTAAATCCTATTGATAAAGTTGCAAATCCCATTGGGAGAGTTGCAAATCCCATTGGGAGAGTTGAACACTAAAATACTGTTATAAATCTTATTCTTTAAGGGAACTTTACAAAAATTGAATATTAAAAAGTGATTAACTAAGTCAAAATATCAATCGGTCAATGGTTGAAGTTATTACAAATATCATTGCTTCTTTTCTGTTGTGGGATTTGTAAATATCATTGCGAGAGTTGCAAATATATCATTGGTAAAGTTGAAAATCCCATTGTAGAAGTGGCAAATACTAGTAGGAGTTATCCATACAATTGATAAATTTGTAAATACCATTGGTAAAGCTGCAAATACTATTGTAGGAGTTGCAAATAACATTGGCAAAGTTGTTAATCCCATTGGCAAAGTTGCTTCTTCTTTATTTGTGGGAGTTGCAAATATCATTGGCAAAATTATAAATACCATTGTGGGAGTTGTAAATATTATTGGCAAAATTGCTTCTTCTCCATGGTAAGAGCTGCAAATACCATTACGAGAGTTGTAAATACTATTATGGGAGTTCCAAATTCCATTGTGAAAGTGGCAAATACCAGTAAGATTATAAATACTATTAACAAACTTACAAATACTATTGACAAAATTGTAAATATAATTATAAGAGTCGTAAATACCATTGACAAAGTTGCTTCTTCTCCGTTGTGGGAGTTGCAAGTACTATTGTAGGAGTTATAAATACTATTGATAATGTTGCAAATTTTATTGTAGGAGCTACAAATATTAGTAGCAAAGTTATTAATTCCATTGGTCAAGTTGTTTCTTCTCTTTTGTGGGAGTTATAAATACCACTGCGGGAGTTGCAAATATCATTGTTAAAATTATAAATATTACTATGGGAGTTACAAATACTGTTGGCAAAGTTGTAAACACCATTGTCAAAGTTACAAATATCATTATCAAAGTTACAAACACTATTGTCAAAATTGTAAACACTATTGTCAAAGTTATAAATATTATTATAGGAGTTGTAAATATTATTGTCAGAGTTATAAATACTATTGGTAAAGTTATAAATCGTATTTTCAAACTTGTAAATATTATTGGAAAAATAAAGGTTAATTTGGTCTTTGCACATAAATTTGTAAATGATAGGTTAGGCCTCATGCCCAATCTATCATTTTTAATATTGAGAAGCCCAATTTATACTTTTAAAATTTAAATGGGATTTTTTTAGTCTTTCTCCCTATTTTTATTATAATTTCTGATTTAAAATTTTAAAATTTAAGTGATATTTTGCTGAGATTTTTGACCTTTTCGTTTCCTGGGTAATTTCTTTTATTTCCTCTTTCCTGGAAATCGCCCTTCTGCTATCCCGCCTTCTCCAGGAAAGTTATACATTTTCCTGGAATTTTTGTCCTGATTGGTCTCATTTCTTCTGTGGTTTATTAAGAAGCTGAAACCAGAACTATACTCCAGAATTCATGCAAAATCCGTGATGAAAAGATTTATTCGTTCCATCCAATTATCCCCTTTCTTACGACTGATTTCGTAGAAATTTGATGGGGCAAGCGCAATCGAAGAGCGAGCTTCTTTACCAGCAAGTCAGTTATGGTAACGTCGAAGGAATCAAAGCCCTTCATAGGGAGGGAGCAGGACTAGAGGTAAAGAAACAGTGCTGAATTTCCCAGATGATTTTTCCCCTCATTTCTGGTAGCTGTTGAAGGATTTTCTTTGTTCAATGGGATTATTTGTTGATTTCGCTGCAGTGGTTGGATAGAGAAGGAAAGACGCCTTTGATTGTTGCTTGTATGAACCCTGAGCTGTATGATGTCGCCAAAACATTGATTGAACTAGGTGCCAATGTCAATGCATTTCGTCGGGGTATTGTTTCTGTTTGGCTTGTTAAAGGTTTATCAGATTTCAATCATTTGCTTCTTGGATCCGTATGCTGTAGGTTTCGAATGAAATCAAATAACTTGAATGCTATAAACAAAACTTGGTCGTGGCCCATCCTTCAAATTGCAAGAAATTTCATTAACTACAGAATAGGGACGACGACTTTCTCTGTTTAAGATGGTTGTAATACCACCATATTTCGTAGTTTAGCTGCTTTTCTCTCTTTCATAAGTTATTTCGAATTATGTTTGCTATTGCCTTCATTATATTAGCAACGGAAATGAATGACCAAGCTTGGGTGGAGTTTACATATGTTTGCGATTAGATTCTCTAATTAAAATATGGCATATTTAGATATTTAACTGATCATAATTGCGATATGGAATCATTTGGAAATTACTTCTCATACTTTGTTTTCATTGTAGAACATGGAAAACACCTAAGAACCTTGTTTTTAACTTTTGTCCTGTAATGAATCAATTAAACTAGCATTGATCCGTGTCTTCCCTTGGCTTTACTGACTGGTTCTGATTTTTGAGATTGGCTATTGGATAGGACGCCATGCTGGCACTCCATTGCATCATGCAGCTAAAAGAGGCCTTGAAAGTATTGTTAAGTTGCTTCTTTTGCATGGAGGTATGATAAAATGTCTCTATTTTTCCAAAGTTTTGACTGTTCTTGTTGATTTGGTTTATTTAAAAAATTTGGCGTATACTTCTTTAATTTGAAATTCTCAGGACATTGATTTGGCATCTGCTGTTAAACTTGTCAGCTAATGCATTGGTCTTGAATGACGATTGCCAAACTGCTCTTGATGTTGCAAGGGCCAAGGGCCACAGCCATGTTGTTCGTGCTATTGAGGTATGTTTGGACTTTTCCTTGTAATTCGAAACATACCTGCCTGTTGTATTAAGTTGAACAGATCTAGTGTCTTTTCTTTCTTTTCCTTTTCATGATAGATAGATTATCAAAATTCCTCTAATGTTTCTTATTTTGCAGAGCCATCTTTGCTTGTTCTCTGGTTGGCTGCGGGAGTTCCATGGACCTGGATTCTTAGAAGTAGTAGCTCCACAGTTAGTATCTAAGAAAGTGTGAGTATCAAGTGATATTTTATTGAAGCTTTTGTTTCCCTTTTTTCCTTCACTGCTAAAGGGATTGCAGGTCTTTCTCACTGCTTGCAAAGTTTTTGGGAAAACGTCTTTATAATTATGTCAATCGTTCTACAATTTCTTGCAGTTGGGTGGTTGTTTTACCAGTTGGCTCTCGGAATCTTACCAGACCCTACAAGCTGGAGCTTGCCATATATTCGAGTATGCAGGTATTTGAGTATAAATACATAATTCTTCCAGAGGCACAGATACTGAGGTTTGTTTTGTAAGTGAGTGGACTAGATAGAATGTTTCAATTTATGGATAGTAAGTTGAATAAATAATTTTTGGGATTATAACATCTGACTCACTTTACTTATCTAAAATTTGGATGAATCTTGTGAACTACATCTAAATTCTAATTGCTATACTGATATCTGTTTGCACGTAAAACTATCACATAGATACTTGATTCAGTTCTAAGTTTTCTATCTTCTTGCTTTACTAGTATCATATATTATGATGTAAAAGCATATGATTAAATGTGCAGGATGCACAGCCACGGACAGTTATTTCTCTGTGGAAGGTCAACTTAGAAGAACCAAAGCTACGCCAGTCAGATCCTTCAGTGACTATTGCTGATCCTACTACAAGTAATCTCCTAACCTTAGCTAGGTTTCAAACGTGGGTTGTATTTGAACATGGACTGACTGTTGGGTCACTATTTTACTAATTTAATTGGTTAAGACATAGCTGAACTCGACGACGCCATAAATATGTAATATAAGTAATTTTTCAAATGGTACTTATATATAGTAATATATTTAAAATATTTTTGAACCTACAAAATAATGATGATGTTTTAATGAAAACGTGAAATTATAGTATATCAAGTGTATTGAATGCTTTGACATATTTCTTTTTATTGAAACATAAAATAAACAGACTAAACGTGTGCAGAGTTGTTTGTAAATTTATTAAACTGTTGAGAGCAGGAATTCTAGGTGCCTACTTGTTTTGGAAAGCACTCATGTGGGAACCAGATTCAAACCCCGCTGCCAGAAATGAAAAATATTTCCTGAGTGACACTGCTATGAATCAGATTCTAATAAGTGGTGCTGGCCCGGGTCATGAGTTCCTTTGCTAACTCAACCCGGGAATAATTTTGATATATGGAGTTATCTAAATTGCAAGTCAGGTTTAAGGTGTTCCCCAAACCTGCACTTTACCACCTCCCAGTTGGAACAGTCAGATGGACTGGTTTGGTTTGGGTTGTGGATCAGTGATATTGAGTTGTTTACTTTTCTTGTCTCATTCTTATCCATTTTCTATCTTTTTTTTCATTTAAATTCTATCAAAATACTTTGTATACTATTTTATTTTATTTATCAATAGAATATGGTACAGAAATATTTGTAAATAATACTATAATTATTTGTTTTATCGATAATAGTAATAAATAATGCGTTTTCTTAATAGTTGTAGTTATTATTGGATTGGAAGTTTTAGAAGTTTTATCTTATTTATCGTTTTATTGTAGTATATCTCTGAGTTAAGAGTTATCATATGCCTGCAAGTTAGTTTCATTAAAACTTTTTTTTTTCAATAGTATAAATCAATACTGTGTATTTCTAGGAGTTAATACAAACTTTTTTACTGTATAAATGAAAGGCTTGGAACTAGCAGAGTACATTGTTGTTGTTTACTGTTTGAACTTTTTGCTTATTTCCAGAAACACGCATTAAACTTGCACCTGCTAGTGAGAATGACAAGCAACTACTTAAGCGGTTCTCTGATGCATGCAAAGGAATTCCACAGGTTTGTCACATGCTATATGTGGTTCATTGGTGTTAATTTGTTGTATTTTATTCTCATTTGTTGCTTGTTCAGATTGACATAAACAAAAGCTTAATGTTCTTGTTTATATTAGTTTGTTGGCTGCGTAAAATATATACAAAGGATTAGCAGACAAAATTTCAATCTGCAGCTGTCTTGCTCAATACATAATTCTTGAATCTAAAAGTTTCTGGACCTTTCAGGAAAATCCAGCATTTTTGCAGAGTAACATTAGAACAGCTCCTACCTCAACGCCATCAGCTGCAGAAGATCTAGAGATGGCTGCGGCTATCAGAGCATCCATGCAGTCTGCCATGCATGACAGGCCACCCCTTGCAAATACCCTGCCAAACTTTGGAGCAAGTTCTTCAAGTGGAGCAAATACAGACAAGCATAGTTCAATTGGCATGCCAAATCCGAAGACAAATGGTAGTAGTTTTCCTGCAAATGAAGGCAGACCGTTTATCAATTCAAGTGAGCCCATTCATATGAAAGATAATGAGCCAGTTTCTCAAAGTTCTAGTGGTTTGGATTTGATTCCATCAGCTCCTCCAATTGCGGACGAGAATCCATTAGATGGCCACATTCATTATCCATCAATTGATTCAAGCCCTGTTGAAATATCATCTCCAGCAGCAGAGGAGCCACCTGAAGAAGAGAAGAAAGCTGCTGGGAGTGGCTCGTCTTGCGTTATCTGTTTAGATGCTCTGGCCGAGGGGGTATGCATACCCTGTGGCCATGTTGCCGGATGCATGTCTTGCATGAATGAGATCAAAGCCAAGAAATGGGGCTGCCCGGTTTGTCGAGCGAAGATCGATCAGGTGATAAAGATATATCACGTTTAATTTTTAAAACAATGTTAATAGCCCTGCCTGTTATACATTTTGGAAATTATATTGAAGTATAGAGAACCCCCTTTGGGTCTTTGTCAATATCATCATGTTACTACATATTGTGATTCTGTGATTCTGCTTTCCAAAGTGGACCGTGTGGATTTTGTTGCTACGTCTGTTTTGTGGTTTCGGCACATGACTATAAGTGAGTTTGGATTACTTCAGTTATAACGCTTTTGGTTCATTTTCAAGAGAAGCAGATGACTGCAGGCTATGTTAGAAGAGTAAACAAAAAATAACTTCCAAATTTGATACAGGGTTCGTTTATCTACCTTAGAAAAGTAGTTATTTATATTGCATAGAGATTTATTAAGAATAATAGAAGTTATTTGATATTTGATTTTGGTCATAGAAAAAAGGGGAGAGAAAATGAAGAGAAGGGGGGCAAGAAAACGCAAGGGATGTGATCTTTTCTGCTTCTGCATGGCTTAGCAAGAAAAAACGTGGAGTACAAAAAGGAAAATAATTTCATATAGGCGGCATCTTAATTTATAATTATTTTATCAAATTTTACTTTTTTTTTATAGACAGTAATAACCTGACCATTATTAGAAAAATACTTATATATAAAAAAATATTATTGTATCATATTTTCCATAATTTGTCATTATATATTATAGATAGAATAAAAATATAATTTCAAATTAGTATGAATTTATAATTATTTTATCAATTTTTTTATTTTTAAAATTATTTTTATAGATTGATTTAAAAATTTCAAAATAATTCCAAAATTAAATTGAAAATATAACTAAAACGAGGAGAAGAAAAGGGGGAAAATTAGACAGAAGGACCTAGAAAGAATGGTAATTATTCGGAGGATCATAACTACTGCAGTTATTTAGAAGGACGGAACACTAAAATATGAATTTAAAAATATTAAATTGCCCCTAATATGATTTTTTAAATTCTATCCAAATTTTCCTAAAAGCTTTACAACTTGCATACGTATCTATTAAAAATATTGTACAAGACATTAGTTAGTTAGAATTTTATTTTTAAAATCGTCACACAAATAAAAATTATATAGTTTTATTGAAACTTGAGATCTTTTATAATTTATTATATATATAATAAACAGAAAAATTATGCAATTTTAAACAATTCAAGAAACTTTGTATAATTTATTTTTACTTTAAAAAATTTTATGTAAGTTTTAAAAAATCTACATAATTTTAAAACGTAAAAAATTCAGATAATCTATCATATTCTTTCAGTAACATCCTATCATTAACAAAGAAGCAAATAAAAAATTATCAAAAATGCTTTTATGTGAAATAATACAATAATTATCATGAAATAATTAATAATTATCAGTTATAAGCGGATCGCGGGGATGCTATTATTGATTCTGGATAGATTAGCTTTCTTTGATTGACTGTTTTTTTGTTTTCTAGTACTGATGTTGCTTTTATTTCGTTTTGGATTGTTAATGATTTGTACTGGACGTATTGTCTTTTAATGAATCTTTCCTGCTGGCGGGAAAAAAAAATAAATTGAAAAAATTATACATCTTATTCTCTAATCCCCAAAACTATATAAAGCCTTAGAAATCCATATATTAATGCTAAGAGTGAAATCTACATGACTTATCCGCGTGTCTATCCTTTAGAGCTCCTCTCGGCTTTAAAAAAGCATAAAAGATATGCTATGGGCCTGCAGTTGATTTAAATTGCTATATCAAAAGAGATGATTGATACCCTTTATCACCTCGCTGCTAGCGCCTCCGGATTCCCTCTTTTAGTCCACGTGGGGTTTGTTGTGCATAAGCTGCATGCATCCGTTCCTTTCAAGTTTTCAATGGTAGACTTCTATATCTTTTTAATGTTTTTTTAGAAAAAATGACATCTAGATCCAATAAAAACAATTAAATACCAAAAAAAAAATCTAAAAAATGGCATAATTAATTTAAAGTCCTATAGGACTTTAGATGAATTTTTTCTAGTTGTAAAAATATATAATTGCCCTTGTGAATTTAAAGATAGTACATAGCAAATGAGACTTGCGAGCTCTAGTATGAAAAGATGGGGAGAAAGTGTGATGAAGAAGACAGCGTACGATGGCATGCATTGTGTGTTCGCTAGTGGGTTTGTCATCATCGTGGCTGGAAGATTTGTTATATATGTTGTCTTTTGTGGCTATAATATGAGAACATGAAGTCTGTTGCTGTCAAACCTAATGAAGTGGTTACCTCGTCATCGTGCTGCTACGTACAATAGTATGTGGCTAACGTATGAGCTATAAAAAGTGACCTACGTAAATATAGACATTGTATTCGTATTATGATTTTTAGATCATTTGAGTTGTATGTTAACTATGCTTATTTAGGGTTTTAAAAGTTATGTTCAGTTTGTAGGAATTTGTAATGTGTTTACTTCAGTGTAGTAAGAAAATATGAACATTAGAAAGTTTCCTTCAAATTGTGAATGATAGATCATGATATGATATGCGATAGTTGTTAATATAAGTACTAGAGTTATTAATATTATATATCTGATGCAAGTTGTTATTATTGATGGCGAGTTTGTCTAGAAAGCATCTATTCTGTTAAGTTCATATGGAGGACAGTTTGAAAATGATTGAGAAGGTTATACATATGTTGGTGGTAAAGTAACAACAATATACATAAAGGAAGGTTAACATATGATGAATTCAAAACATTAGTAGCATCACTTGTTGAGAAATAAAGTGATAAAATTGTAATAAAATTCATTTGAAGTGGTTACCTCGTCATCGTGTTGCTATGTACAATAGTTTGTGACTAACGTATGAGCTATAAAAGGTGACCAATGTAAATATGGACATTGTATTCGTATCATGATTTTTTGATCATTTGAGTTGTATGTTAACTGTGCTTATTTAGAGTTTTAAAAGTTATGTTCAGTTTGTAGGAATTTGTGATGTGTTTACTTTAGTATACTAAGAAAATATGAACATTAGAAAGTTTCCTTTAAATTATGAATGATAGATCATGATATGATATGTGAGGCAATATGAGTTGTATAGTATGTGATAGTTGTTAAATAAGTTACTAAAGTTATTAATATTATATATCTTATGCAATTTATTATTACTTATGGCAAGTTTGTCTAGAAAGTATCTATTATGTTAAGTTCATATAGGGGACATTTTGGAAATGATTGAGAATGTTATACATATATTGGTGGTCAAGTAACAACAATATCCATAAAAGAAGGTTAAATATGATGAATTTAAAATATTAGTAGCATCACTTATTGAGAAAGGGAGTGATAAAATTGTAATAAATTTTATTGTTAGATTTGATCGATACACATTTGTTGATATATTTAATGATTAAGGAGTTGAGTATTTTATAATATTTAATGGAGAAAGTGACCACATGTAAATACATAGCACACTAATTTTTGCTTTATAAATATCCATATGTCTGGAAGGTAGGGTGAATCTTGATGAAATGTGCTAAAGTTATATTTGATGTACTCTTTTTACATTTGCTACCAAGAATTGATGTAATTGTAAAGTGCATATATATGAAGTTATATTCTAACTAAAATGATTATGGAAAGAAATGTGCTGAAATTGTTTTTTTAGTCAACATGAAGTTGTCATTTGTTATTGGTGGTGGTGTTATATTCAATCCCGCAGTTTACTTTTTCTGCTTCAATCAAGATATTATGCTAGTAAGACCACTGCACTTTCTGTCTGCAAAATTTCTTAGAAAAATTATGAAATAGTTATTATTCCTTTACTACGGGCTTGTTATTTTGTAGTAGTGGGGTTGTTATTTTTTTCAATTGCTTGTTTTCCCTTCTGAACTTGTTACTTTTCCAGTTGTGAGGTTGTTCTATTTTCATTGGAAGTTGTTAACCCTTCTAGACTTGTTGTTTTCCCATTTGGTCATGTTATTTTTGTGTTATGGGGTTGTTCTGTTTTCATTGTTTAAATTATTTATTTTCCTTTCTCGTCTTGTTACTTTTACAGTTGTAGGGTTGTTCTATTTTTATTAGGTAAGTTGTTATTCCTTCATTATGAGTTGTTATTTATTAGTGTTAGAGTTATTATTTTTGCTGTCGTTAATAAGTTATTTTTCAATTGTCAAATTCTTATTCCTTTACTATGGGGTTCTTATTTTTTACTGATAAAGTTATTATTTTTGTTATCATTGAGTAATTGTTATTTACAAGTAGTTGTTATGCCTTCACTATATTATTATTATTTCATACTGCTAGAGTTGTTATTTATTTCATAACATTCCAATTTTTACTTTAGAATTTAATTAGTAGTAGAAAGAATTAATTTTTAGTAAATATAATTTTTATTTAATTACATAAATTAAAATAGTTTATTTAAAGTATAAAAAAATTATTTCTATTAAAAATAAGAAAAATAAGAAAAAAAGGAAGAAGAGGAAAATCTCCTTATAATATATATATATATATATATATATTAAAAAATGAAAACCGAACCAGCCCAACTTTTTTAAAAATATATATTATATAATATAATATTAAAAAATTCAAGTAGGACCCACATACATTTTTATAATATATCAAACATACTCACAGAATCCCCGTAGCGTCTTCTTCTCTTTCGCTATTTCCATCGCATTCTAGCTCCATGTCTCTTTATTTTCAGATCAATTTGAGCTTCATTTATTCTCTTAAAATCTTTCTACTACCATAATTATTTTTTAACTATTTTCTTATACTAAGAGAAGTTTCTAAAAATATGATTTCTATTAGAAGCAAAACAAAGTTTGAAAATTAGAATTTTGAACAAAGGTAGATTTTCATTGAATGAGAACCATATAATTATAGGTAAGTGAATACTTACATTTAATTGGTTTATAATTTTTCTATTTATATTATTTAAAAGGTTTAGAGTTAGGGTTTAAATGTTAGAGTAAAGATGATTTAATATAAAAATTTTATTGATTTAATTTCATATTAATGATTGGGTTTTGTTTATTAGAAGTATAATTGATATTTAATCGGTTTAAATTATGGCTAGAGCTTGTAAATTAAAAATGGGTATTTTTGTTGAAACCCTAGATTGGAGAAATTGTGAGTTTTGATCAAATTGAATGATTATGTGTTAATTGATCGTGTAAATGAGTTATTGAAATCTAAAAATGATGTGATTTAATATTGAAATAAAAATTTAGATATTGTGAGTGAGATTTAGAAATCAGATGTAAAATTGGGAGTTTTAAATTTATGTAATTAGATTAGTTATTTGTTTAGCAATTTGATATTGATGATTTAATGGATTGATTCTAAAGTTGTTTATGAAGTATGAATATTGGAGATTTTGAATTAGACCTTAAGATTGGAAATTTGGGATTTTAGGTGATTTGGGGAGTTTGATGTTAAATAAATATTTTAAATGGTAGAATAGAATTGAGATAATATAAACTTGTTATTTGGATGATAATTTGAGAAAAATAGGAATTGTTATTTTTCTTCAAGTTTAAAGTGAGCAAAGTTTAGGAATTTTATGATGATTGGATGAAAAATTAACGTTATCGATTTATTAGATGATAGAGATGTGTGATTGGGATAGAGAAATTAAGTTACGGTATTGATTTAATAATTTTTAAATAAAATAAAGTTAGAAGAGATATATGAGTATCTATTTAAAAGTATATGTTGTGTTAATTAACAACTGATTGATGCACATTTATACAAATGTTGTATATTGACTAGTGAATTGTGAACTAAGCATGGGGGTCCTCATTTATGATACTTTTATTAGCTTTGGCGAGAGGTAACCACTTTTCACTCATTGTATGTGCTAATATGATATTTATGAGTGATTTGATATATATATATATATCTACTGATTATGTAAGATTATATTGAGAAAATTTGATTGCTGATTTTATTAAAAATTGTCATATGGGACTTAAAGTAATTTGGAAAGTTTAAATGGATATTAAAACCTTATTATATCTTAATATTGGAATTTGAAGAGTTATTATTTTGAGAAAAGCTCTATTGTGATATTTATTGAAGTTATTGATTATCGAGCTATTGATATTTTGATTAGTAGGATTATCTTGAGAATTATGTATATCGGGATTGGAATTGGTGATGACGAAGTTGTCTTTCTACCACGTGGTATAGTCTCTATTGGAGCTCAATGGTTGGGTTTCGTCCCACTAGTTTACCGAGGGACTTGCCCCACTAGTTTACAGAGGGGAATGAACCCATGGTCGAGTCTTGTGCTCTATGAATTTTGGTTGATCCATAACACTCGACCGGTTAGATTTTTTAGTGGCTAGTCATATGGTAGTTATCACTAGCCTATATGTTTGGTCAGTAGGTATAAGGCGATTGAGTTAGTTTATGGGAGGAACTGGGACATTATTTTCATTTCATCATATTATGATAATGTATTATCTTCTATTTCATGTATTTTATTAACTGTCCTACTTGACACCTCATGAGAACATGTTAGTATGCATGATGAGTAGGATTGTTGATTGCGGAGACGTTTGTCTCACCCCGTGGTTATTAACATTTTTCAGGTGATAATTTCATACTATGACATCAGGGAAGGTTTTGGAGGCTTTATTGATACCATATCAATTGTATAGCCTCGTCCTCTTGATTTATGTGTGACATAGTTATATATTGTCACAGTAGGGCTCATTTTGCATACTCTGATAGAATGAGATACTCTATTTGGATTTGATATTGAGAATATGTGCTGGTAGTGGGCTTGAGGCCATAGAATGTTACTTATGATTTGTTGATTGTGAATCTACTTTTAGAATGGGTAATATTGATAATTTATTTATAAACGAGCATTATAAAGAATCTTGGTAGTGAAGGGGGCTTATGTGATGTTATTCTTGGGTTTGATACTCAGAGGCCCATTTGAGATGGTTGTGAGAATAACTATGATATTGGTGTTAATTGGGGGCTTCAACCCGAATCATTTCTAATATGATTTTATATGTGAATGTTGTGTGAAGCTCTTATATCCATAATATCATCCTTATATAAGTTTTCCTCTTTTCTATCATGGATAACCTTTTTAAAATAAGTTAAACTATTTTAACCATGATAGTGCTTGAGTGGTGGTTTTGTCTTTTTCTATCATGGTTAACTCATTAGAGGTAAATTTTTTCTCTAGAGTCATAATAACTTTCAAATGATTAACAAAAGTTATTTATATCATGGTTAGTTGGTAACTAATTTTGATAAAAATAATTTAATGCGGTTAATTATGGTTATGTAAAGGAGAATTTTACACCTTCAATATGGGTTGTTATTTTTAAGTGTTAGATTGTTATTTTTGTTGTCCTGGATAGTTGTAATTTACAGTGGTTCAGTTGTCATTCCTTCACCATGAGGTTGTTATTCCTTCAATATAGGGTTGCTATTTTTAAATGCTGGAGTTATTGTTTTTGCTGTCGTAGGTAAGTTATTTTTCAAGTTATTTAGTTGTTATGCCTTCACACGGGGATGCTATTCCTTTTATATATGGTTGTTATTTTTAAATACTGGACTTATTATTTTTACTGTCATGGGTAAGTTATTTTTCAGTGGTTAAGTTGTAATGCCTTCACATAGGATTGTTATTCATTCAATATGGAGTTGTTACTTCTAACTGCTAGACTTTTTATTTTTCTGTTCATGGGTAAGTTATTTTTTAGTGGTTAAGTTGTTATGCCTTTTCACTACGGGGTTGTTATTTCTTCAATATTTGGTTGTTATTTTTTAGTGCTAGACTTGTTATTTTTGTTGTCATAGGTAAATTATTCCTACAATATATAATTGTTTTGGTTATAAAAGAAAACATGTCATGATTTTATTCGTGAACTTGATAGTAAACACTTGAAACTCTACTCAAGTTTTGTCCTTGTACAAAATACATGACTGAGGTGTGAGAATAACTTCTTTGGCTCTGCAAATTCATGGAACTAGTTTAATCTTGGGGACTGAGTTCGCCAACAAGTCTCCAATTATCCTTTCCCTCCATAATGGGGCAAATTCAATTTTTCCTTTGTTTCCCATCTTTTCTGACTAGGAATTCCTTGGCAAAAATGTTCAACATTTTAGGGATGTTTGAAACATCCTCATTTTCTCATGTCTTAGGGACCAAATGGTAGCATTTGAAACCACTTTTAAGGCTATTGAAGTCAAATTACTCAATCTAGAATTTTATTCTTAGCGAGTACTGTTCACTGTGTAAATTCTAGAGGAGTGACTTGACTTCAAAAAATCATAACTAATTTTAGAAATATCGAAAAGGAGTGGTTCAAACTGATACACGAAGCTAACTTAATGCTCTTTCAGGAAAAAATAACTTGTTGACCACAGCTTGACCAGGTCAACATCAGTAACACTAGCTGAACAAATTCTTTCATAATATAGATCTACTCACATAGAGGATCTACTTCTGAACACTGTCTTAAACTAATCTTTCATATCTCATTACTTTCTACTATCTGGCTTGATTATGCTTTGTACCAATCCTCTAGTTGATTAACTTCAACCAGGTTAGTACCTTCATTATCATTGCCACTATAACGTCTGGCAGCTTCCCTTAACCTGGGACTAGTCAGCTTCTGTCTCTATACATAGAGGAAATTGCTCCCCAAACGTTATCCTGCTTAGTCCAGCCACATTGAGCTAAGAAATACGAGACCTCAGCGGTAACGGCTGACTAAGACTAACTACTTCCTTGAAGATTACCCCGTAAAGCTATAAGGTATGGGGTACTGTTCTATCTATCTGGGTATCACTATCTCTTAGTAGTGAACACCATCCCTATATTTTCTACTAGGGGAGAACTTCTTAGTTCAAATCTCTAACTATACCAGAGCATCACTGAGTCAGAACCTTCTGTTTTGTGCCAGAATCTTATGCTCTGTACTAGAACTCTCTCGATTCTATACCAGAATCTTATGCTCTGAGCCAGAACCCTCCACTATGTACCAAAATGAAACATCTTCATTTTCTCATGTCTTAGGGACCAAATGGTAGCATTTGAAACCACTTTTAAGGCTATTGAAGTCAAATTACTCAATCTGGAATTTTATTCTTAGCGAGTACTGTTCACTGTGTAAATTCTAGAGGAGTGACCTGACTTCAAAAAATCATAACTAAAAAATCGAAACGGAGTGGTTCAAACTGATACACGAAGCTAACTTAATGCTATTTTAGGGAAAAATAACTCGTTGGCCACGGCTTGACCAGGTCAACATCAGTAAATGTCTGAGGTTTACTGTTCATCTTGCATTTTTCCCTGATTCTAGCATTTTGGTCCCAACATTTGCACTATCCAATCCCCAGCTTCTCTTCATGCTCCTTCAGTTCTTTTCTAACATACCTGTGGGATTGGGATTACATGGAAGGGGGTGAGATTTCTAGGAAAATCTCAGTAGAAAATAGTGCTAAACAATGCATGCATTAATGTAAATACTTGTGCTTGCTTGTGAAAGTGTTAACATTGCGTAATGTGCGTGCTTCCATGTAACATATGAAATACAATTGGCCAAAGTAATCATAGCAACAGAGCTTCATACATAAGCACATGTACAACACATTTCAACAAAGCCATAGCACATCAAGCATAACATTCAATACATACAAGTTTAGAATAAGTTCGCTACCTGACGTGTAGCCTTTCCTTTCAGCTCTTAGCCTTGTCTCTAAGGTCATTTATTTTCATAAGTCAGAGCCTATACATAGCATAATAATATTTTTATTATTATCCAGTATAGCGCTACTCAATCTCATGCTTAACTAGGGGTAATATTCTTAACCTGACATTCCCCTGGCTTTCTTTATACCTTTAGCTACCTTTATTAATAGAGATATTTCTCTATTCTAACTATTAAGAGCAATCCTCTACTTTATTAGAGTATGGACTAGATAACTTACTTACCTTATTCCTAAGCTTTGTCCAGTCCCTAAGCTCCTTGGACTACTCCTGGCTCCGCCATAAGTCATTCCTTTCTTTCTCTTCCTTCATTTCTTTCTCTCTTTCTTTTTCTCTCTCTTCTTTCTCTTCTTTGGCCATGCTTGGCTGTGGCATGGAATGGGAGGGGAGTGGGGTATTTATAGGGGAGTGGAGGTGGAATGGATGGTTCAGATTGAATCGCGATGAATGGCCCAGATCGCTTAGCTTCCTTAAGAAGCTTTGCCTGCATCATCATGATGACATCATCTTCCTTGATGACTCACCATTATGCAAGGACACCTCAGGGGGTATGTGGCACAATTGGTGGGGCCCTCAGGACACCTCACCAGCTGACTCAGCCTCTCCAGAGAATTCTAGAGTCTTTTCTTAGAATGAGCAGCCGAGATTATGCCACGTGTCCTTTTGACCTTTTTCCCTTTTTCTAATCTCATGACATGTGTCCTTAACTTTTCTTCTTTTCCTGTAATAATGCCATGTGGCACCTTGTGGGTCCCATGATGACACCTTTTATGCCACCTCATGGTCTACAGGCACATCTGATCACTTTTCCCAGTTCTATCTTTGACCGGGTCACTTTACTTTATTGAAAAGCACTAAGATATCATTTTAATGCCTCTCAAACTCCCATAATCCTTGGGCCTACGTTTTGGGCCTTTAAATGTCATCTTGGGTTTCTAACCAAGCCCAACCACTCTGGTAGCTGAGTTCCCAAGAAACACCTCTTACTTTTCCATTATGCCCACAGGGACTTTCACTATTTATGCTTTAGTCCCTGAATTTTTACTTTCTTGCAGTTTAGTCCCTGAACATCATCTGTATACTTTTGGGACTCCTGCACAATAGGGTCTAGTAGCTTACCTTTTTTAGGCTACATACTAGGCTTCTAGGCCTAAAAATTGGGATATGACAATGTTAACCAAACAAAGCGATGATGCCAAGCTAGTGATTAACCATATAATAACATAATTAATCATTAGTTAGTTTAACATTCCTGATGCAAAAGTTTTTTTATTTAGAATTCCTACTATGTTTGACAGATGACTTTGTACACATTTATTCCCAACACCATTCAAATGAGAATATAACTTTATATATGTGTGCTTTACAATTCACAAAATAAAAAAGAGAGTGCGCAATGCATTTACACAAGTATGATTGTATTGTGTATGATATTGTATACATGATTGTGAGATACATGTATGATTGCATGGTGTATGATATTGTATACATGATTGTGAGATACAAGTATGATTGCATTGGACTAAAATTTGTGCCTTTATATTTCCCCTTTACATGAAGCACCAGTGTAACAACAACTAAAATGGGCTTTAAGATCACAAGCTTTTCAGATAATCATGCCATTAGTAATGACAACCTACACCATATACAAATTATTAACAACTCAACCACTCATATTAACAAATATCGCGTACTATAATAACAACTCATGTTTCCCTCCCCTAAACATCAATCTTATCATATACTTTTCCATATTGGACATCTTTTTATTCTACAATAACAACCACTTTCATCAATAAAAGGAATTATTACTCAATCTTTAAATCCATATGAAAACAGATGAATTAGCATATTATGTACAATTATGTACATTGCCCACAATTGTAAATTGTAATCAAGATGGAGCTTGTACTACAACTCAAAACTATAATTTTAGAAGAAAAATCCTCCGTTGATAGTTTGCTATTGAGGTGGGAAGTAATAGGCATACTAATAGGCGCAAAAACTTAATAGAAGCTAAACATAAAAAAATATCACCTATGTGACATTCCATTTCACCAACCTTGAGAAAATATATAACAATAACTCTAACTGGTTATTAGAAATAAAAGAGTCCAACTAATTAAACTACTTATTAGTCTTGTTCTATCCATCTAATAAGCTAATAAAATTTCCAATTCCATGCATGAAGAAAATAAAAAGGTAAGAAAGGCATCCATAAATAATTCAAACCTTAAAAAATGATACAAATACTGGTCAAATATGACAAAATTTCTCGGGTGAACACCAAAATATTACAAATTGCGAAAACAAATCATCAATAGTCCATCCAAACTGAAAAAGTAAAATCACTGCTTTGGTGCTTATAGTTAGTGCAAGAAGTTGAACTTTTGAATTCTTACTTCCAATCCGCTTCTTTATACCTTTAACAACATTCTTTGCTTGCCTAACAAATCATAAGTAGACTAAGTTCTCAAACTATGAGAGAATAAATGGGAAGCAAAAATTGAACTCTTGCACACAAATCCAGTTATCACCCGTACAAAAACAAAAAGGGAAAAAAAGAACAAAGCAAAAAATGATGAATCAAGCATAGCCATAAAAAATGATTAATCAACACCATATAGTTTGGCAAGAAATAAAAATAGATGACTCATATATAAAATCTGAAGACATAAGTTTACAATTAATAAGTTCTAAATCAAAGAGGGGGATACGGGTAAATCTAACAATAATCAGATGATTAGTTGCCACATCGAAAGCCTGGTCTAACATCTAGTTCATAGGCCAAGATTCTTAAGCTGAAAATTTGACATTTGATTACTTCTAAAGCAATGTAAATATACTACTTGGAGCAGGGGTGTGTTATTGGAAGAGGAAAGGAGATGTTGATTTGGATTATGAAGCAAGTGCGGCGCAGGAGGGGCGGTTGGTAGCAAAGGACTAGAGTATACATACCAAGCAGAGATGAGGAGCAGAGTACAGAGACTAAGCGAAATGCAAGCTGATTCACATGGGCTATCATCATCCTATGCATCAAAATTAAATGAATTGCACCCTATTAATGGTGTATAAGGCATAACCCTATCGTTCTTCTCGAGGAACCTTTCTATTGGAAACCTAGCAAACTGATGACAAAACTATTGAAAACCTTAGTGAAAGTAAAATTTGGTTTTTGGGTTTGATTAATTTTTGAAACAAAAAAATAAGGGTGCGGTAAAGTAAATATTTTTGTATTTTTGATTAAGTTGAAAAATGAGTAGATTTTGAAAGGAATGTGTTGAGACATACTCTTGATGATGAAAAACTATCTATCCTTGCTCTTAATATGATATGGGGTTTTAAAATCACTACGTCTTAAAAGAAACCTCAATCGATCGATTGAGTCCAGAACATTAACATTCCTTAAATTCCTTTGATCAAAGCTAGTTTAAAAACTCTTAATGAACTATTAAAAGCCACTTAGCGTGCACTTCAAATCAGATGATGTAGATGCCCTTAAATGATCGTCTATCGATAACCATAGATTTCAAGCAATCAAATTAGTTAGCAACGATCGTTAATAAAAACCCAATTATCCAAAAAATGAAACTAAAATATTCATATTAAACCAACATTCAAATCATCCAAATTCGATTACAAAACTTAATCTCAGAATAATCGATCGATATCTAATTCTTGCTCAAAAATCAAAACCCTAGATCTAGGAATTCCAAAATCATAAGAAAGATGAGATTAAAACATAAAACTCCCCATGTGCACTACAGTCCATGAGCTCAAGATATGCGATCCATCACTAAGAGACTAAAGATTTAGCCTCTCATGACTCCTATTGTGCCATAATCGCTGTCCAGATATGATGCCATAAAGAAAGCAGGAAGAGGTGATGGATTAATGATGTAGAGATGTAGATTATGTGGAAAGGTGCAAAAAGATCGAATGAGTATGTAGGTTGTGGAGAAGGTGTAGAGAGGATTCGAGTACTGCTTCTTAGCCTAATCAGGTCCAAAAACCAGCCCCTACGTCTGTAGCTTCCTCCTCATTTTATTCACGCATGACCTAATTCAAAATACGTAGTTTCAACAATTGTCTCTTTTAGTCATGAAACATCCTTACTTTCATATGTCTTAGGGACCATTAAGTAGCATTTAGAGCCACTTACAAGAACTTAGAAGTCTATTAGCTAAATCTATAATTTTACTCTTCTTGGGTTACTATTTATATGGTATTCCAGATTAAGCGACGAACTTCAAAAAATCATAATTAATTCTAGAAAAATCGAAATGAAGTGGTTCAAAAAGTTATGTGAAGATAACATCTTGAACTTTAAGGAAAAAATAATTTTCAGACCAAATGCTTAGCCAATTAATAAAGTTTATTTGTCAAAAATTACTATTCATTTGGTCAAAAATTCTAAAAATAGATTCTAGTCGCTCACTTTGGAACTACAGTCCATGAGCTCAAGATATGCGATCCTTCACCAAGAGACTAGAGATATAGCCTCTCATGACTCCTACTGTGCCACAATCGCTGTCCAAATATGATGCCATGAAGAAAGCAGGAAAATGTGATGGATTAATGATGTAGAGATGTAGATTCAGTGGAAAGGTGCAGAAAGATCGAAGATGAGTATGTAGGTTGTGAAGAAGGTGTAGAGAGGATTCGAGTACTGCTTCTTAATCTAATCAGGTCCAAAAACTAGCCCCTATGTCTGTAGCTTCCTCCTCCTTTTATTCCTGCATGACCTAATTCAAAATGCGCAGCTTCAGCGATTGTCTCTTTTAGTCATGAAACATTCTTACTTTCATATATCTTAGGGACTATTCAGTAGTATTTAAAACCACTTACAAGACCTTAGAAGTCCATTAGGTAAATTTGGAATTTTACTCTTCTTGAGTTACTGTTCATATGGTATTCCAGGTTAAACGATGAACTTCAAAAAATCATAATTAATTCTAGAAAAATCAAAATGAAGTGGTTCAAAAAGATATGTGAAGATACATCTTGAACTTTAAGGAAAAAATAATTTCTATACCAAATGCTTAGCCAATTAATAAAGTTTATTCATAAAAAATTACTGTTTATTTCTTTAAAAATTCTAAAAATAGATTCTGGTCCCTTACTTTGGAAAACTCGTTCTCTTTGTAAAGACATCAAAATAAAATGTTCTTAGTGTCAAAATGAAGCTTGACATATTAACTAAATGTATATAAAATTTCATACATTTATCTCATCATTTACTATTTTTCATTACATCATGACCATCACTACTTGCATTGGTCAAATAGAACATTACATACAACAATTCTTTACATAACATTTATACTATCCAATTCCTAGCTTCTCTTGATGCTTCTTCAACCCTCTTTCATCATTAAAAAAACCTATGGGATTGAGATTACATGGAAGGGGATGAGATTTCTAGGGAAATCTCAGTGGCAAATGGTACTAAACAATGCATGCATTAATGTAATTACTTGTGCTTGCTTGTGAAAGTGTTAATATTGTGTAATGTGCATGCTTCCATGTAACATATGAAATACAATTGGACAAAGTAATTATAGAAACAGAGCTTCAAACATGAGCACATATGCAACACAATTCAACAAAGTCATAGCACAACCAATCATAACATTCAATGCATACAAGTTTAAGATAAGTTTACTACCTCATATACTTGATTTCTTTCACTTTAACCTTGCCTCTTTCTTCTAACTTCTCTTGGATGTGTGGCTACCTCTTTGGAGTCCACAATCAATTCCTAACATCACATAACCATTCATTCATCACCATCTAACTTCCTTGAGTATTAAACTCACTTTAACTAACATAACTTCCTCTTGAACATTAAGCTCATTTAACTACATTAACTTTCCTTAATCTTAACTAATAGATTTGGCCTTTGAATCAATTGATGTCTTAACTTTACCCTACACAATTTCATCTTTTGAATCCATTTATGATCTTAGAATCATGAAATTCTAGCTCCTTCATGGCCTGCTAGACAGAACCGAAAATATGTACATAATTCCTTCAAAAATTCTCATTTTGATTCTAATACTTCCCATACTTGTTTCTCCACTTTATCCCACACAACTTTTCATTTTAAAACCATTGGAATCATCAAAATCATGAAATTCCAATCAATGTTCATGCAAATGAACAATAACAGAGGAGAATTTCAAAAACTACAATCTTGGAATTTCAATACTTCCAAGGTTCAAAACCTATCCAATCCTACACAAAATCATTATATAATTTCAATGGAAGCATTAAATCATTGAAATTCCATTTCCTTCTATCATGAACAGTGCAAACCAAAATGGTTCAACCATGGCAAAGTCAAGAATATCAACTTGATTCAACAACCAATCACTTAACTAGCTTGTTTAAGTTTCAATCATATATCTCTAACTTTAATTTCTTCTTTTCCATTTCATCTAAGTTTTTTGTACAGCACAAAAACTTAGAGAAAACTCAAATTTCCTCCATGAAAACCCTAAGTTCAAGCTCCCAAATCAAAGGAAATTAAGTTAGGATAGATTGCTTACCTTTAATCTCTAGCTTGCTTGAACTTTGGTACCTTGAATCTTCTTTATCTTGGTTTGAGTTTTCATTTTGCAAGAGTTTCCCCAAGGGTCGACATGCCACAGTTTTGAGGTGAAATGAGGGGGTATTTATAGAAAATCTCATGGAAAAACAATGGCCAAGATTACTTTGTGCACTATTTGATCTAATGGCTCACATTTAATCTTAGATTTAACTTTTTCATAAAGGGAATTATGACATCATCAATGGACACTTCATAGGGCTAGGTGGCACCATTTTGAGGGGAATAAGCTTATGAAAAAATTATAGTCCAATCAGGTACTGGCTCAGTCCGATTTCCCAAAAACTAGACTGTTTTATAAATCTAATTTTTTTGAGATTTCATAATATGCTTTCTGATGTTAAATCTAGTATCCAAATTCTTTCTACCATGTACACTCTTGTACTGGGTCAATACTTAATTACAGATGCCTCGATAAATGACTGAAATGCCCTTAGTTCACTGTCTTGCACTATATTAACCTTAAGGGCATAATTGTCATTTCATACCTCTTTACTTCTTATCAGGGCATATACTGACACTGAATAATCACTCCTGTACATGCCTTGACATTTTTTACCTATCCAAATGACCAAAATTCCCTCCACCCTTCTCTAGTACAATCTGGCAACATAGGGGCATTTTAGTAATTTTACCCTTTTCTGGGGTTGCTCTGGACTCTGGCCCACTTAAATGTCCAGCCACCTCACTGGGCCTTTGGAACACCATTTTGGGCCTTAATATGGGTCCATTGCCTTTATAGCACAAATCCCGAGAAAACTCTTATGAAGGTATTTATAGGGTATTTTATTACACTATAAATTACCTTACAAATTCTACAGGATTCCTTTTCTGACTCTATAAATTTTATAAATTCCCATATTAATTATAGGAATTTACTGTAAGGTTTCATCTGATTCTAAGGACCAAAAAATACTGCAATAATTTTTCCTAATTTCAGGAATTTATATCAATTAGTCGGGACCTCAAATCAAAATTCTATGTTGCGTTAAACTGATCAAAATAATTTTCTGTACTTATTGGTAAATTTGGGAGTAATCTGATTCTGGGCATTTTTGTGTCTTTTTCGGCTCAATTTTCTCATAATTACATTTTTGCCCTTGAACTTTTAATAAATTACCTTTAAGTCCCTTAACTTTTGGTAATTACACCTTTTGGCCCAACTTTTATCTCTACCTTTAGTTTTGGCCTAAAACTTTTTCTAAATTTTGATTTAGGTCCTTGAACTTTTGAAAATTATACTTTAGGCCCTCAACTTTTCATAATTACACTTAATAGCCCAAAGTTTATTTCTAATTTCGTTTTTCACCATAGGACTTTTAAACTTTTTATTTTAGTCCCTCTCTTCCTTCAAGACTCTCTAACCTTTATTATTTATTTTGATCATCGTCATAATCCTTTCCAAACCTCTTTCCACTATCAGTATTATACAGATAGGAAAAAATTAGGATATGACAAGTCGCGACTAGATCCATGTTTTGGTCGCAACTTGTAAACACAGAGAAAGTTCCAGAAGAAATGAGGTCACGACCTGTGGACACTTTGGTGATTGTAGCACAATTGTAGCACAATTGTGCTAATAGGAGTTGATAATAGTTCCTAATTCATTTCTCTTTTCTTTCCTCTTCAATTTTTCTTGCCCTATCTCTTCTTTTTTCCGTTTGTTTTCTTTTCTTTTTAGTGCAACATGCTTTCCCCTTTTTTTATTTGGCAATTTGTATATAAAAGATGTAGCACAATTTCACCATGATTTGATTTTATGACATGAATAAGAAGTTTATTTCAAAGAGGTGCTCATGCATATGTAACTTTCTATGATGGAAAGAAGAAAAGTGATGGGCTCAAAGGGGATGACTATGGATATAATGTGTGATAGGCTTATGTTTGGGATAAAAAGGTTTAGAAATGAATGCCTCTATCATATTCAATAACATAAATGCACAAGTAAATTTTAACTAAAAGCTAAGACAAGTTTTAGAGGATATAAACCAATTGAATAACCACTCAATATAGAAATTTAGGCCGAGAATCCTTCCAACTAAGGTTTTCATCTAAATTGTTCATAAGCTAAAGTCCCAAACAATGTTCATCATTCACTAGGCATTAAAACACTTATCACAATTGAAAACCCTCTTGAATGACGGTTTCAAAGTTCCAAAGTAATCACTTAGAATCATATAATAATCCCAAACTTAACAGTAAAAACTTGAGTTTTTCCAATTCATTTTCCATTTCCAAAAATTCAAGTGTGCCTATGGTTTCTAAAAGCTATTTCATGCAAAAGGTTGAAAATAGGAGGGCAATGAATCATTTATAAAAACTTTAGTAGATCAAAAGGAATCCTTTTATACAGCATTGTACAAAGCAAAGAGAAGGTAAATGGACGTTTTCACGTCAAGCCGCGACTGAAAGCAGTGAAGGTCATGACCCCATTTCACAGTGAGTACTTGCTCTGAACTTACAGAAACTAGTTACGACTAGGAAAGAGTTTTGGTCACGATAAAAATACACAGAGAGATAATGTCGTGACCTAATGTACTCGTGTCGCAACTTACTTTCACAGAGAGCATATGAAGTTCAAAATTCTATATCAGGTCACGACCATAAAACACAAAGGTCGCAACTAAACACCGCAAAGACTACCACTTAATGATTTTCAAATCCCAAAACATATTTTATACTAAAACCTTTTTAGCTAACCACAAAATAGTTTAAAGTGGGGATCCAATTTTCCGCAATTTATCCACATTAAGATCAAAAATAAAAATTTTGTGATGAAAGATTGGATTAATTGAAGAATTTCACATTGAGTACCACAGAAGCAAAGACATCTCCCCCACACTTAAACTTTGCAGTGTCCTCACTGTCAATGGAATATAGAAATCACAGCACATAACAGCAGTCAAACACATTACTCAATGCAATTTTGACGATGAAGCTCGCGGTCACATTCAAACCATACATGGCAATACAAGTAAAGTAAAGATGACATGATGGGTAAGCTAAAATCATACATGTAAGTGTATAAGCATCTCAAATAACTATCAATGAGTTCATAAGACATGGACAATAACGGGGTGTTATGTAAAACATAAATAAACAAAAAAAACAGAAATAAACTGAAGATAAATACTATCCTACTGAATCATCCCTTTCCAATCCTCAAACCATCATCAACATATCACATGAGGAAAACTTGAAAAAGGTAGGATATAGGAAAGGGACAACCTGGCCTCAAGGCGACAAAGCAGATTCCTCATAAAGTTCAAATGGTGACCATTGGCCTGGACGATTTTGCCTGTCACTTCCTCTTTCAATTCAATCATCCTAAATTCGTGGACTTTAACAACTGTGTAAGGTCCGTCCCAGCTAGTTTTGAATTTTCCATGTTTGAACTTGAACCTAGCTTAGTACCTTAATACTCTATCACCCTCCTTAAAACTCTTTATTAGAATATGAGCATCATGGATTAACTTTGTTTTCTGTTTATAAATTTCAGAGCTACTGTAGGCATCTAATCTAATCTCTTCTAGCTCTTGAATCTGCAACAACCTCTTTGAACTAGCTTCTGTAAGGTCCTCATTGCAGGCTTTCACTGCCCAAATATCTTATGCTCTATCTCCACAGGCATGTGACAAGCCTTCCCAAAAATTGTCCTATAAGGGGACATTCATAGAGGGGTTTTAAAAGCTATTCTATACGCCCACAAGGCATCGTCAAGTCTTAAAATTCAATCATTATTGGATGGCTTAACAATCCTTTCTAGAATATGGTTAATTTCCCTATTAGAAACCTCTACTAGACCATTAGTTTGAGGGTGGTATAGGGTTGAGACTTTATGAGTGACATCATATTTTGCCAATAAGCTATTGATTAACTTATTGCAAAAATGGGTACCTTGATCACTACGCTTTCGGTATTCCAAATCTACTAAAGATGTGAGACCTTAGAAACTTGGAGACCGTTTAGGCATCATCTAGTCTTATAGGAATAGCCTCTACCCACCTAGATAAACAGTCTATAGCCAATAAAATATAATGAAATCCTGTTGAAGGTGAAAAAGGTCTCTTGAAATCTATTCTCCAAACATCAAAAACCTCACAAAATAGAATAGGTTGTTGCAGTATCTCATGCCTTTTACTAATCCCCCCAAATCTTTAGCACCTATCACAGGCTCTACAAAACTCAAAAGCATCTTTGAAAAGGGAAGGCCAATAAAAAACATATTCAAGGACCCTACGTGCAGTATTTTTCCCCAAAATGACCACCACAAACCCATAAATAGTAAGCTTCCAAAACTAATTTGTGATCTTGGCTTGGGATGCATCGTCTTAATACTTGATCTGAGCACAACTTCCACAGAAAATGTTTATGCCAAATAAAGTATTTAGATTCACTCTTGAGCTTTTGGGCCTGAAACTTAGACAAATGAGATGGGATTAGGCCACTCTCAATAAAATTAACTAAATTAGCATACCAAGGTTCTACAACAGTAATCAAACAAAGGGATTGATAAGGGAAAGAATCACAAATAAGATCATAACTAAGTACTCCCCTTGTCTCTATTGGTAACCTACTTAGATGATCTACAATGTGGTTCACATTTCCAGCTCGATCCCTCACTTCTATATCGAACTCTCGAAGCAATAGCATCCACCGTAGAAGTCTTGGCTTAGATTGAGGTTTATAGAACAAGTACTTGACTGCTGCATGATCTATGTAAACAATAACTCTGGAGTTAATGAGATATGCTCTAAATTTATTCAAAGCCACTACAATTGCAAACAATTCTTTCTCAGTAGTGGTATAATTAATTTGAGCAGCATTAAGTGTTTTAGAGGCATAGGCAATCACCCTAGATTAATTACTTTCCTTTCATCCTATCATAGCTCCCACAGCGTAATTGGAAGCATCACATGATAGTTGAAAGGAAGATCCTAATTTAGTAAAGTTAGGATAGGTGGAGAAACTAACCTATCCTTCAATTTTTCAAAAGCCTATTTGAATTAGCAGAAAAATAAATTCAGTGTCCTTTTGAAGAAGTTTTGAGAGTGGCAAAGCAATTTTACTAAAGTCTTGATGAATCTTTTATAAAATCCAACGTGCCCTAGAAAAGATCGAAGTTCTTTTAAAGTTGTGGGGTAGGGCAACGAGGAAATGACTTCAATTTTTCCTTTATCCACCTCAATCCCCTTGCTAGATATAAGATGTCCAAGTACTATTCCATGATCTACCATGAAATGGCACTTATTAAAGTTCAGAACTAATTTTTTCTCAATAAATCTAGCAAGGATGCTATCAAGGCTTTCTAGACACTCATCAAAAGAATTGCCATATAGAGTAAAATAGTCTATGAACACATCTATGCATTTTTCAATGAAATTAGCAAATATAGAAAGCATACAACGCTGAAATGTACCCGCAGCATTACACAAACCAAATGACATTCTTTTATAGGCATATGTACCAAAAGGACATGTAAATATGGTCTTTTCCTGTTCCTCGGATCTATTGGAATCTAGAAATATCCTGTATACCCATCTAGGAAACAATAATGGTTTCTCCCTACTAATCTCTCAAGCATTTGATCAAGAAAAGGCAAGGGAAAATAATCTTTCCTAGTAGAGTCGTTCAACTTCTGATAATCAATACAAACCCTCTATGAATTTTGCACTCTAATAGATATCAATTTATCATTCTTATTCTTGACTACTGTCAGTCCACTTTTCTTAGGCACCACATGCACAGGAGATACCCATTCACTATCTGAAATAGCATATATGATTCTTGCCTTTAACAATTTACTAATCTCCTTTCTAACCACATCAGATATCAATGGATTTAATCTTCTTTAGGGTTGTTTAATTGGCTCAAAATCTTCACTCAGCATAATCCTATGAGTACAAACAGTGGCATCTATCCCTTTTATATCAGCTAATTGCCAACCAAAGGCCTCTCTATTCTTTATAAGCACACTTAACAACCTAGACTCTTCACTAACAGTTAAAGAACTAGAAACTATGACTAGCAATTTTGATTTTAGCTCAAGGTAAGCATACTTTAGATTGGAAGGTAAATCTTTTAACTCTAATTCTGGGGGTTGGACAATGGAAGGGACCAAATGGGGGAATCATTTAAATTTGAAATACTCCCTTTTGTATATCCTTGGAGGTTGCTCATATATGATTCATTAGGACATTCCATCTTGATTGTAGTCTCTTCAGGAGTTACACCCAACTTAAGTTGGTCTACAGCTACAACATAGTTGAGATCAATCCCTCTCATTCCTACATCATTATTTGAGATCAAAACATGTAAGAATCTTAAAGTATAAGAGGTAATTGTTGAATGTGAGTGAAGAGAAGTAGAGTTAGAACATATTAGACCTTTAACCAAAACATTAGAATGTGTAACTGAAGGGATCTGAGATTCACTGGTTGTGTCTGTCATTCTTGGTCACGACCTATTAGGTTCATCGTCAACTTCTAGTCGCTACTCAAAATGACAGTGAGTGTTTCTGAAACTTTTGGTCACGACATCGTGGTCTTTTAGTCATGACTGAATGTCTCAGGGGTTTTGTGTCGCAACCATACTGATATCTTGTTACGGATTCATTTCACAGAAAGTTTTTATTAATCTTCTAGTTACGGCATCACCATCCTCAGGTCACAAACACAGTCTCGGGAGTTGTTAGTAGTGACATTATTATTCTTAGGTCGCGACTCATTTTCACAAAGAGTCTCTGCCTCATCAAATTGATGTTTAGTTGTGACTTAGGACCACATACGCTCGACCCTGCTTCATTTGTTCTGCTTGCGGCTCCCAAATTATCTTGTGACCCTGTAAAATCACTCACAAACTCTTTCCCAAAAGTATTATCACTGGCAATTGATGAAATAGAATCGAGATTTGGTGACAATGAGAAATTTACAGAAGGTGAAAGCATGCTTTAATCATCAAAACAATTAACACATGATGCATTGCCTTCATAAGAACAGGGAAAAGAGTAAATAGAAGAAAGAGGTTCAAAATAATCATCATAAGCACACAAAGAGGAATCTGAATCTACATGCTTCTGAGATGCTTCATGGGACTTATTGGAATTATGCAACATAAAATCATACCCATCATGCAAACTTATTTCATGCTCATCCCTAGCCTCTTCAACAGCATAATCAATAGCATTCAAACCAGCATAAGCAGAATTATCAAAAGGATATTTCATTGCTTCATTCATATTGAAAGTCACCACATGTCCTTCAACTTCTATTGTAATAGAACTATGCTTCATACTAATGATTGTCTTTAAAGTTTGGAGAAAAGGTCTGCCTAAGATCAAAGTGCTCTCATTCACTAGCTCACTGGACATGTCCAGAACATAAAAATTAGCTAGGAACACTAAGTCCTTCACCTGCACTAGAATATCCTCCAGAACTCCCTTAGGGTACCTAATTGATCTATCAGCTACTTGGAGCACTATACTCATGTCTCTAAGTTTGTCAATACCAAAAGCTAAGTATACCTTCCAAGGAATTACATTAATGGTAGCCCTAGATCTAATAACGCTCCCTTGACATGAACCTTTCCTATAGTGAATGGGATTGTGTAGGATCCTGGGTCTTAGCACTTAACTGGGAATTCAGTCTTAAAAAGTGATGACACATTAGCACTCACCTAAATTCTCTCAATATGCCTAAACTTCTTATCAGCACACAATTCTTTTAAAAATTTAGCATATTTAGGGTTTCTCTTGAGGAATTCAACTATAGGAATATTTATTTCTAACTTATTGAAGAGATAAAAGCATCTTTTGCAAATTTAGAATCAATATTTTTTTTTAGCAAAATAAGATTTAGGAAAATGGAGATCTTTTATACTTATCTCCTTACCTGTATGCATAGAGGCTCTTTGCTTGCTCAACTCTGCTTTCTCCTCAGTTTGCTTTCCCTTGTATGCTGGACTTGGCATTATCACCTCCCTTTTCTTGCTTTTGGGTTGCCTTCTTTAGCATAAGCTATTGTTCTTTAATACTTTCTGATTTTCCAATATTCATCTATGACATTGATAAATTTTCAACTTTAGGGTCTTCTATACCCTCCTGTACTGTATCATCTTCCTTAAAATGCACTTTTCTTCCACTTCTGAGTGATATGGCATTCAGACCCTTCAGATTAATGACAGTATTTGTAGGTATGTTGACACTACTCTTCATTTGGATGTCACTCACTGTATTGGGGACTTGAGTTAAATGACTTATAATATCTGCATTCTTGGAACTTAACTCCTTAAGTTTTCTGTGCACATCAGCATTATCCTTCTGCATACTTTGAAGGATTGAAGCTATAGAGGTGAATTGACTGTCATTCTCTTTGAGCTTATTGTCTATATTGGTCATTCTACTGTCCATATTATTCATCTGCGCAGCCATACTCTTTAACAACTGAGAAGTCTCATCTGGTCTTGACGCCACTAAGCCATTAGGGTGAGTTAGAACTATAGATCTTGTATTATTTTGGTAGTTGCTTGAGGAGGCACCACCTCCTTAGAATTGGTTTGGCCTATTTTCCCCACTCCCCCACCTAAAATTTGTGTAGTCTCTCCAACCAGGGTTGTATGTGTTGGAGTATGGGTCTCTCTTCTGGTATTAATTGTCTCTCCCTTGATACACTGCTGCCACTTCTTCATACTGTTTGTTACATGTACTGGTAGCATGCATCATTGAACCGCATGATTAACATCCTGTAACTAGTACTTGTGAGATTCCCACTGCATGAACTTGCTTTGTGAAATCTTCTCATTTTTAATTACATTCATCCTCTTTTCCATTCAGTTTCCTAAAGCTGCTATTTCTGTTAAGATCTCTTTTGAATTACCTTAAGATGATGATGGCATTCTCCTTTGATCCCTAGTTTGATGGTCTACATAAGCCATTTTCTATAATAAATCCCAACTTGCTTGTGGAGTCTTATCTGTTAAAGATCTGTTTTCTACTAGATTCAAGGACACCTGATTGTGAAGGAGTAGACCATCAAAGAAAATGTCTACTAGATTAGTCTTTGTCATAATATGATGCAAACAACGAGCTAACAAATTGATAAATCTTGTCCAATATTCATGTAATGACTCTCCATCCTGTTGCAGAATATTTGTAATCTCCTTCTTCATCCGAGTTGTCTTTGAGGTCAGGAAGAACTATTCTAGATATGTTGACTTCAATTGATCCCATGTAAGAGTTGAGAAATGAGTTGGTAGATTGTATAACCACTCCTTAGCCTTCCCTTCCAAAGTAAAATGGAAACATCTCCTTAAAACATCATCCAATGCAGTCATTAGAGGCTTCATCGAAGAACATATCATATGCATGGTTTGTAAGTGCCGATATGGACATTCTCCTGCAAAACCATAAAATTTAGGTAAGGTTGCAATCAAAACTCCTTTAATTGCAAAATTAGCCTCTTCAGTGTAAAATCCATAAGGATCATAATTCACATGCGAATGATTTATTTCCCTCACACTTCTATTATCTTCTACGTTCTCCTTGCCTATTATTCCCATTATGTCCATTAGGATTAATATCAACCATGTTAGAAATTTATAATGGAATACATGAACAATCAAGAATAACCAGGCAAGCAATCAAATTCAGACACAAAAATTTCACAGCAGAAAAGTTCACTAGTCGTGACTAAAATGTGTTATGGTCGCGACAAACTATAGTAGAGAGTAAAGGTCATGACTCAAGTGATGTTGGATCAAGTCTTACAGTCACAGAGACTGATTTTGCATAAACTTAGAAAAATGCAAAGTGCAATGCAATTAAAAAAATAAACTAAAATTCAAATAAAAACTGACTTAGGTAAATAATGAAATTGACAACCAATTGCTAATGAACCAATTACTTGGTTCCCCGGCAACAGCGCCATTGATTCGCACGGGTTGTTGTCATCATATGCATCAAAATAAAATGAATTGCACCCTATTAATGTAGTATAAGGCACAACCCTATTGTTCTTCTCGAGGAACCTTTATATTGGAAACATAACAAACTGGTGACAAAACCATTGAGAACCTGAGTGCAAGTAAAATTTGATTATTTGGTTTGATTGATTTTTTAAGCAATAAAATAAGGGTATAGTAAAGTAAATGGTTTTATATTTTTGATTAAGTTGGAAAATGAGTAGATTTTAAAAGGAATGTGTTGAGACAGACTCTTGATGATGAAAAACTATCTATCTTTGCTCTTAATATGATATGGGATTTTAAAATCACTAAGTTTTAAAAGAAACATCAATCGATCGATTGAGTTCAGAACATTAACATTCCTTAAACTCCTTTGATCAAAGCTAGTTTAAAAACTCTTAATGAACTGTTAAAAGCCACTTAGCGTGCACTTCAAATCAGATATGTAGATGCCCTCAAATGATCGTCTATCGATAACCATAAATTTCAAGCAATCAAATTAGTTAGCAATGATCATTAATAAAAATCCAATTATCCAAAAATCGAAACTGAAATATTCATATTAAACCAACATTCAAATCATCCAAATTTGATTACAAAACTTAATCTCAGAATAATCGATCGATATCCAATCCTTACTCATAAAATCAAAACCCTAGATCTAGGAATTCTAAAATCATAAGAAAGGTGAGATTAAAATAGAAAACTCCCCATGTGCACTACAGTCCATGAGCTCAAGATATGCGATCAATCACCAAGAGACTAAAGATTTTACCTCTCATGACTCCTAGTGTGCCGCAATCGCTGTCCAGATATGATGCCATAAAGAAAGCAGGAAGAGGTGATGGATTAATGATGTAGAGATGTAGATTCTGTGGAAAGGTGCAGAAAGATCGAATGATTATGTAGGTTGTGGAGAAGGTGTAGAGAGGATTAGAGTACTGCTTCTTAGCCTAATTTGGTCCAAAAATCAGCCCCTACGTCTGTAGCTTCCTCCTCCTTTTATTCCCGCATGACTTAATTCAAAACGCTAAGCTTTAGCGATTGTCTCTTTTAGACACGACCAGATCCATGTTTTGGTTGCGACTTGTAGACACAGAGAAAGTTTCATAAGAAATGAGGTCGCGACCTGTGGACACTTTGGTCGCGACTAAAAAGTACATATGCATGATCTAATTTTCTTTGTCTTGTGATTTCTTTTATGTTCATGTTAGTCATTGGTTTTCCACCAAAATACTTGCAATTCAAAACCAAAGCTCACTGTAAAAATCCAAATAAGTGTAGAACAATATTTATGGAGTTTGGAAGAGTTAATTTACCATTTTATCCTTTAATTAGCACATTGCCAAGCACAATCATGTATCACTACAAAAGCACAAATACATGTATAAAATGAATGATAAAGTTGTAATAAAACCCTGAAAATGTCATAGAAACTATAGACAATTTGTGTCTTATCACAGGCAATCTTAAGAAGACGCTAGGGCTTCTGTTTTGGGTGGGTTGACACGGGAGTTATGTTTTAAGTTAACTAAAGGGGCAATTATGTCTTTTCATAATTAGAAAAAAATTTATCTGAAGTCCCATGGGACTTTCAATTAATCATGCAATTTCCTAGAACGTTTTTGACATTTAATTGCTTTAATGGAAGCCATAGGTCATTTTCCCTTTTTTTTTAATTTCATTTTATTCTTATAACAAAACTACTTTAAGTATATTTTCTTTTTTCCAATACCTTCATGATTATAAACCTCAACTACCTCATTCAAACTCTCTAGAACTTCAAAATCGGTAGGCGTGCTTTTCAATTCTTGTAAAAGATATTATCAAGACATAGATATTCTGTCACTGATTTAAAAGAGGAAAAGGCTTCTTGGTAACTTCATGGTGTTAAAACTAAAGTTCAAAAAATCGAACGGGACATTAAATTGGTAGAGACAATAGATCAAGGGTCAGTCCTTTAATGGATTAGAAATGAAATAATTATCCTAATTTATTTTTAGGGCGATTGCAAATGGATTAGAGTTAAATTAAATGGTTTTGCAGGGTGTTATGGAATAATATTGATTTTAAGATTATTTATTTGTTTTCAAATGTCCAGTTCTTACACTGCCAAATTAGTGATATTAGGAATTTTTACATGTGTCCTATTTCTATCTAAATCATCTAGTTTTAATGCACATGATGGTGATTCCAAGAACTTCTTAAGCCACATTTGATCATACAACATGTTCTCTTTTACTTCAATCGGTGGCAAGGTTAAAAAATTTGTAGTTGTTAGAAGTTGAAGTGATGACAAGAGTAAGGATTTAACTGTTAAATTTTGTTGGTGTTAGATAACATTTTGGCCTATCTAAAGCTTCAAATTACAGTAATCCTATTTAAGCATTATTAATTTGAAAGAGAGACAAATATCATTGACACAAATGCTACACATTGCTTCGTTTGCCCATATAATTTTAATACATTTTTTGACCACCCCTTCGCATCGTGCAGGTTTGAAAGGTATTTAATTATGATGTATAAGTATATACATACAATGCATTATTTGTTGATGCAAGACAAGTGATAAGTCAGTCCATAATGTACTATCAAGTCTTTTACCTAGTGTTAGTCATGTCAAATGAACCTTTCATTTATGGGGAAAATAGGATTTGAAGACCTTATAAGAACATTATAGTTAAGAACCATGAATTTTTTTAAGGGAGAAAGACAAAAAAAAACCCATTTGAATTTCAAAAGGACAAATTGGGCTTCTGAATATTAAAAAAGACAGATTGGGCAGGAGGCCCAATCTGTCATTTACAAATTTGTGTGCAAAGACAAAATTACCCTTCACTTTTCTAATATTTTGAGAATACGATTTACAAGTTTACCAATGATATTTACAACTCTGACAATGGTATTTGCAACTGGGAGAAATCTAATTTTGGCAATTAGGAGAAACACTGTAGCTTATTTGACAATACGATTTACAACTTTGCCAATGATATTTACAACTCTGACAATGGTATTTGCAATTGGGAGAAATCCAATTTTAGCAATTGGGAAAAAACACTGTAGCTTATTTGACAATACGATTTACAACATTACCAATAGTATTTACAACTCTGACAATGGTATTTGCAACTAGGACAAATCCAATTTTAGCAATTGGAAAAAATACTGTAGCTGACACTGTAACTTATTTGACAATACGATTTACAACATTGTCAATAGTATTTACAACTCTGACAATGGTATTTGCAACTGGGAGAAATCCAATTTTGGCAATTGGGAGAAACACTGTAACTTCTTTGAAAATACGATTTACAACTTTGCCGATGGTATTTACAACTCTGACAATAGTATTTGCAACTGGGAGAAATCCAATTTTGTCAATTAGGAGAAACACTGTAGCTTCGACTAAGTGGAGCTGTAAATCCCATTATAAGAAGTTGTAAATCTTGTAGGTAAAGTTACAAACCCATTTGGTGAATTGCAAATCCCCTAGGAAAAGTTACAAATTCCATTGATAAAGTTGCAAATCCCATTGGAAAAGTTGTAAATCGTATTGTCAAAGAAGCTACAGTGTCAGCTATAGTGTTTCTCCCAATTGCCAAAATTAGATTTCTCCCCGTTGCAAATACCATTGTTAGAGTTGTAAATACCATTGGCAAAGTTATAAATTGTATTGTCAAAGAAGCTACAGTGTCAGCTATAGTGTTTCTCCCAATTGCCAGAATTGGATTTCTCCCAGTTGTAAATACCATTGGCAAACTTGTAAATCGTATTGTCAAAGAAGCTACAATGTTTCTCCCAATTGCTAAAATTGAATTTCTCCCAGTTGTAAATACCATTGTCAGAGTTGTAAATACCATTGGCAAAGTTGTAAATCGTATTGTCAAAGAAGCTACAGTGTTTCTTCCAATTGTCAAAATTGGATTTCTCCCAATTGCAAATACCATTGTTAGAGTTGTAAATATTATTGGCAAAGTTGTAAATCGTATTGTCAAAATTGCTTCTTCTCTATTATGGGAGTTACAAATATCATTGTTGAAATTACAAATACCACTATGGGAGTTACAAATACCATTGGTAAAGTTACAAACACCATTAGCAAAATTACAAATACTATTCTCAAATTTATAAATATAATTATAGGAGTTGCAAATATCTTTGACAGAGTTATAAATATCATTGACAAATTTGTAAATTGTATTGTCAAAATATTGGAAAAATGAAGGGTAATTTGGTCTTTGCACACAAATTTGTAAGTGAGAGATTGGGCTTCCTGCCCAATCTGTCATTTTCAATATTCAGAGGCCCAATTTATCTTTTTGAAATTCAAATAGATTTTTTTGTCTTTTTTTCTTTTTTTAATTATAATTCTTTTAGAATTGCAAGTTTAGCCAAGTGGCCCGCACACCCTAAGGAAATGTCTAAATGAAATATGCTCGCCCCTCGAGACAATCAAGCTAACATCATCAATGAAATCCTTGAATTTTCCTGGTGTGAGACTGTTCCACTTCACCCATTCCGCACCTTGTAAAGAGGTTAAAAAGAGAGAGGCCATAATTCATGGGAGAGAACTGATTTCCATCGATTAGTTGCATTCGAGCAGTCCCTAATCAAATACATGGAGTCCTCAATGGGATCACATCTAAGTGGGCAATTTGCTGTATCTGCAGGTCCCTAGTTGGCCCAGAGTTCAGATGTATGTGCTCTCCCTCTTGTAAATAAAGGAAAGAAAAACATAGCAGGTATGTAAAGGGTAGTCTGGTATTTTGACTTCTGACACAGCAATAATCACTCTAACACCAAGAAAATTGCAATCTACAAGCTGAACCGGGTAGCTTTACAGAAACCATGGTTCTGGGCTAGAAAATTAATTTTAAAATTTTTAAGATGTTTGGATACTTATACCAGCAACCATAGTTTCAATGCAGAAAAGCGCTTTTTTTACAAACACACTAAGGGCCTGTTTGGTTTTTTTGAAACCAAGGTTTTAAAAGTCCTTTTGGGGCAAAACCTTGGTTTGCAGAAATTTCAAAACAAACAGCAATATTTATTCAAATGGGCTTTTGAACTAAACTATGGTTTAAAACCAAGGTTTCAGATAAGCTGGTCAGAGCAGCTTTTGGAACAGTAAACCACGTTTGAACTAACCAATTACTATATTACCCCTACTTTTTCTTATACCCTCTCTCCTACTTTTTCTTACACCCTCTCTCCTCTCTCCTACTTTTTCTCTATTTTCTTTCTTACACCCTCTCTCCTCTCTCCTCTTATCTCTTATTTCTCCTCATTTAATACTCATACCCTTTTTCGTAATTTATCAATAATAAAACCCCTTCTATAAATAACTATCCAAACACTCATTTATTCAAAACCACTTTTTTTTCATAATCTCTTCTTCAAAAGCCCTTTTCTATAAGCTGTTCAAAAGCCCTTTTTTTCCATAAGCCCGTTTTTAAAATCCTATCCAAACGGGCCCTAACAAGTCAATCAATGGACAGGCAACAAGTAGGTCTCTATTGGCTTGTTTGGATAAAATATTTAGGCAGATTTTAGAAAAAAAATTTTGGAGAAGAGTTTATGAAAAAAAATAGTTTTAAATAAATGAGTGTTTGGATAATTTTTTCCAGAAGTACTTTTATTATTAGTAAATTACGAAAAAAGATATGAGTATTAAATGAGAAGATATAAGATATGAGAGGAGAGAGGGTATAAGAAAAAAATGAGAGAGGGTGTAAGAAAAAGTATGAGAGAGGAAATAGAGTGTAAAAGAAAAGTAGGAGGGAGGGTGTAAGAAAAAGTAGAAAAGAGGAGAGAGAGTGTAAGAAAAAGTAGGGATAATATAGTAATTGATTAGTTCATAAGCTCTTTTACTGTTCCATAAGTTATTCTGACCAACTTAACTAAAATTTTGATTTTAAACTATAGTTAATCCAAAAACCCGTTTAAATAAATATAGTTATTTATTTTAATTTTTTTTAACATATTCCCAAACACTTGTATAACATTCCTTCCAAGGAGTCACATACTCATTCTTATCAACAATACCTTCAATACCTAGAATTAGGTCGATGAGTGGTCTATTTAGTTCAGACCAATTTTCAAACCAAAATGAGGTAGAACGAATATAATTCTAAAATTTCACCTTGACGAAATAGTATTTTCAATTTTTTACATACTCAAATTTCATATTCTTAATGCTTATTTTTAATTTTCTTAATAGTAATTTTTTTAAATTAATAACTTTGATTTGTTTCATTACGTATTTTTTTATTTTCTAAGTGACTTAGTTTAACTATTTTTGATAATATAAAAATTAAATATTAACACAAAAAATCAAAGTTGAGTAATAAATGCGTTGAAACAATAATTATTGAAAAGCTAAAGATTAATATTGAAAAGATTAAAGTTGACTATTGAAAAAATTAAAAAAAAAACTATTCGACAAAATTGTGTATTAAAACTAAAGCTTCTAATTCAGGTCAAATTCAATGGATGGGCTTGAATTAGTTCAAAAACTTGATTTTGTTTAAGAAAATAGAAAAAGTGGAACTTTGCGGTGCTTAACAATGTTGTAAAAGTTGGATTCAAAGTGGGAAATGTCATCAAATCTTACAGTCCGTTTAGTTCAATTATGGGGGTAGAACGGAAAGGAAGAGAAAGGAATAAAATGGAAAGAAAAGGGAATAGAAAAATGTTGATGGAATGGATGTTTGATAAAAATTTATATTTGATTGGTTAAAAATGATAAAAAATTAGATAAAAATACAAATAATCATATTATTCTAAATGAGTATTTAATATTAATTTAATATTTTAATTTAAAAATAAAAATATTATAAGTTCAATAACTCATAATAATTAATAATCCATAAAATTTATAATTTAATAAATAAAAATTACCATTTGAATGCATCAAATTAATAATTATTTTATACTTTCATCAAGGAAACTTGCTTTTATTATTGTGTTAATATCCCTATCGATTTTCATAATTAATATACATATATCAAATGATTAAAAATAATTAATTAGAAATAATAGCCAAAATAGTATAAATAATGTAGGCATTTTGTTAAGATACTGAATCAAATATATTTCATTTTGAAAAATATAAAAATAAAAATAAAATCAAATAAATAACTAAATCAAATGTGTTGAAATCTATAAATAAATATTGTGAGTTTGGTAATTTCAATTTCAGTAGTTTATACCAATGAAATATCTCCCATACTATCATGCAATAACTCTATCTTTCAAATTCAAAAATTCACTTTGCAACTACTTCCTTATGATTCTTTATAAACAAAATCGCTTTCAAGATGACTCACGTTTTATTTTTATTAGAAAAAAATAGATTTGACATAATTAAATTATTTAAGTACACTAAAATAGATTTTTGTGAAAGAAATATATTTTTATTATTGCTTTAATATCAATTTTTTTGTCAAGAAAATCATCTGTTTTTAGTAGTATAAAGCAAAGTAATTTAGAAACTCAATGCCTACAATCGATATCATATAACTAAATCTATTTTGTTTATACAAAATTGATTACACTCCTCATAATTGATTTTATAGATGAGAAAATATTTCATTTTACTAGGCATTGTAATGAATATATACCCAAATTCATTTTTGGAGTGAAAAAGCAATTTAGAGTGATACAAATTCATTTGAATTTGTCATTTCAAGTTACGCTATGATCTGTATTTTATTAACTTTGATATTTTTTAGTATTTTTAAAATATTTTTGAACCATGAATCATAATGATGGATTACTTGTCAAATTTAAAGTTAAATTGATAGAGTTATGTTCATCTCAAAATAGATTTCTCTATATTAACATTGATTTTTTTTATCTCATAAACGGAGATAAATACTAAAAGTTCATATAAGCTAAGATGACGAAAAGGAAATTAAAGGTGAGTCTAGAAATTTGTGAGTCTATAGAAACCCATAAATTCATAAAAAGGGAGTGAAATTCAAGTCGAGGGTGATAGTGACGGTAACGATGACAGTAACCAAAAAAGAAGAGCAAAAACTGGAGAAGAGGATGAAAAAGTTTTAAGAAATGTTCCCCCAACCCCTGCTTTCAGTCTCTCAAACTCATATTTACTAACCTATACAAGAAGAAGAACCAAAAGTCTAGTTAAGAAGGAGAGCTTGAGTTGATATGCAACTCTATCAACCCACCTTCAAGGTAAAGATCACAAGCTTCGTCAGCCACGCTCCAATGGTGACGACTTAATATATATATATAAGGGGAAATTTTGTAATTTGGATTTTCTTATTGTCGAGGGAAAATTAGATCCCACCAAAACATGGTGGGAAAGGATTTTCTATGAAATGTGGCAAAATTTAGTTTATGAAAAAAGGTTAAGCTCATCTATTATTTAAAGGTAAAATAAAGTCGTCATTATTTATAGGCAATACTAATATCAGGTAGGGTGGGCTGTCAATTATTTTTAGGTGTAAATTTAGGTACTTAAAAGTTAAAATATCTCTCTAAACGTAGTCAATATAACCACAACAAAGTGATATATCTAGGAATCAAACATGTTCGAAATAATTACTTGTCTCATATTTTTGCCAGTTGAATTTATAAGCAATGGGTAATTAGAGGCTCCTTTTTTTAATACAATTAGAGGCTTTTTCAGATACGATATTATTTATTTATTTTTTTTATAAAAAATATTTAGAAATAGGTTAAGTTTACTTATAATATAAAAGTAAGGCGAAATTTACTTTTCTCCTACATAATACCGGACAAGATGAGTCGTTTATTACTGTCAGGCGTAAATCTAAGTAACCATAAGTTAAGATGACTCCCTAAGTATCACGGCTAAAGCTATAATAAAATAATATTTTTAAAAAATTAAATATATTTTAAATAATTATCTATTTTATTTTTTTACTAGTTGAATGAGGTCCGATCGGTAGATACGTTATTATGAATATGGTGTTATTATTTGAACAGGAAGCCCACCCTACATACCCGTCCCTTCGGCCGAGGACAGGGCCGGGCATCGGCATTGGGCAGGAATCATGCCCTAGCAGCCCAGTACGTGTGCACACTACTTCCCTCTCTGAAAGTGTCAGCTGAGTTGAAACTCTTCGTTGAAGGTTGTGAATTGCAGGCGTGTTCTTGATTTTTTCTTCAGTGGTGTTCGGAGGCTTTCTCTGTTCAATTTGTCCTGTGAGTTCTCACTATACTCTTGTTTCTGCTGCCGTCAATTCGCTGTACTCCGTTTTACTTGGTTGAGCTTTAGACCCTTGTTTCTCTTTAGCTGGGGCTCAATTGAGGACTTTTTGTGTTAGAAAAAATATCTTTCACTTTTTCCTTCCTGCTTTTTTTTTTTTCTTTCTTTTTTTATAAAGTTTGTATTTTGCGCCTCTTAATCATTGTGTCTGGGGTTGTGAGGTTGAAAGTGGAGCATTGACTTGTTATTAAGAAGCTAATCTCTATCATCTAGCTCGGTTTGCTTGTACGTTTTGGGTTTCACTGCTTGGCTGTTGGCAAATGGACTCTTTTGTTTGATTAAAAGAAGATTTCATTTGTTTTTCTTTTTATAAAGGGTGAGATTGAGAACACTTCACCATTTATCCGAAGGTGATGTTGTTGATAGAGCATAATGGCCACAAGTAGTCGATCCACCTAGTGGGATAATGTTGTTGTTAAAACATTGTGGCTGAGAAGTTCTAGCTTCTCTATAGAATTCTAGTTAGAAGCTCATTATTCTTCTTTGCCAATCTCTGGTTCATTCTATCTTTCCTTGCGTTCTTTTCCTTTTTACGTGACAATCTTGCAAATTGGGCTTATTGGGCCGATGCCCCTTTAACAATTACATATTTCAAATCAATGATCCCCTAATTAAATATAAGAGGCGTGTTTTCAAATACACTAACAATTCCTTTGTCCTAATTCCTTAACTGCTCTTCTTCCTCTTGATTCCCGCATAACAATTGTTGATATGATTTATGCTTACATTTGAAATAAAAAATATTAAGAAAGTAAATTTGGCCGATAGTTTTGACTTAATCGTGTTCCTGAACAGGTGGAGCTGTCATTTTCTGCTTCAACTCTTGTGATGGAATGCAGCATGGACATTAAGAGAAAATTGCAGGTCTATGATTGTGCTCAGCGAGTTATCTTTTAGGATTGAAATTGAAAATAAGAGTAAGGGTTCCAAAATTTATGAAGTTGTTGGAAAGGAACATTTGCTTGATTCGTTTCGTACTTCCTGGCCATGCCTTTCTTTACAAGCTAAAGTGCTTACAGAACTTCTAAGCCCGAGTTTTAAAGACCAGCCTTTATCTAGCATGAGGTTGCTTCTTTTTTTTAATAAGGATGCTTCCTTCATCATACTCAAAGATACACAAATTTGGTTTATTTTCCTTTCCTACTACTAGTATTCATAACTCTCTATTCTCTGCTTCATTTAAAACCCTGATACATCACATCACAACACAACTGCCTTTCAGCGAGAAAATCTTTTAAGTCCTGCTATAGCTTCTAAATTAAAACCCAAATATGTTCAACCCATCCTATTTAACCTTCAATTAAAACTCAATTCTGCACTTTTGTTCTTCGAATGGTCTGAGAAACTACTGGGTTCATCATCCTCCAAAGGCTTTGTATTGTCTCCTTCACATCTTGCTTCAAAACCAAAACTCACTGTAAAAGTTCAAATCAGTAGAGAACAATATTTATACAATTTGGAAGAGTTAATTTACCATTTTACCATTTAATTAGCACATTGTCTAGCACAATCATGTATTACCACAAAAGCACAAATACAGGCATAAAATGAATGGTAAAGTTGTAATAAGACCCTAAAAATGTCATAGAAATCATACATAATTTATGTCTTATCAATTCCCCCACACTTGAACCTTTGTACTCTTGGACAAAGACATGAAGTACACCTAAGCTAAAGCTATTAAATCTGAATAAAAACATAACCGACAGTGAAACCTTAAGACAATTAGTGCACCAACTTTTGGGAATGCAAAAGTGATAATATGAGCAATGTCAAGTAATCAACTACTAACTGAAATCAACCTCAACAATATAAGTGTAATAGATTCTCTTTAAGGATGTAAGTGTTTAGCTCTCATGTCCTCTCATTGTTAGGGTTTTTTCACTCAGATTCAAAGTGAAAAATATTCTACCATATGTTTGTAATTGCTCTAAATCTCATCAACTATACAACACTTATGCAAAGAATCAAGAGGTCTTTTAAGGATGAGAGGATGGAGATAGGCCACGTGGAATGGAATATGAAGGATAGAAAGTACCATATGCATGTGATGATGAATATATAATATGAATTCACGTCTTTCGAGATGTAGAGGTGGCAACTGTGCTAATAGGAGTTGATAATAGTGCCTAATTCATTTCTCTTTTCTTTCCTCTTCAATTTTTCTTGCACTATCTCTCTTCTTTTTTATTATGTTCTTTTTCTTTTCTTTTTAGTGTAATATGCTTTCCCCTTTTTTGTTATTTATTTGGCACGTTGTATATAAAAGATGTAGCACAATTTCATAATGATTTGATTTTATGATATGAATAAGAAGTTTATTTTAAAGAGGTGCTCATGCATATGTAACTTTCTATGATGGAAAAAAGAAAAGTGATGGGCTCAAAGGGGTTGACTATGGATATAATGTGTAATGGGCTTGTGTTTGGGATAAAAGGGTTATAAATAAATGCCTCTATCATATTCAATAACATAAATGCGCACGTAATTTTCAACTCAGAGTTAAGACAAGTTCTAGAGGATATAAACCAATTGAATAACCACTCAATATAGAAATTTAGGCCGAGAATCCTTCCAACTAAGGTTTTCATCTAAATTACTCATAAGCTAAATTCTCAAACAATGTTAATCATTCACTAGGCATTAAAACACTTATCACAATTGAAAACCCTCTTGAATGATGTATTAAAAGTTCCAAAGTAATCACTCATAATCATGTAATAATCCCAAATCTAATAGTAAAAACTTAAGTGTTTACAATTCAATTTCCATTTTCAAAAATTCAAGTGTGGTGATGGTTTCTATAAGCTATTTCATGCAAGGTTGAAAATAGGAGGGCAATGAATCATTTATAAAAACTTTAGTAGCTCAAAAGGAATCCTTTTATACAACATTGCAAAAGTAAAGAGAAGGTAAATGGACATTTTCACACTCAGGTCGCGACTGAAAGCGGTAAAGGTCACGACCCCATTTCACAGTGAGTGCTTGCTCTGAACTTACATAAACTAGTTGAGACCAGGAAAGAATTTTGGTTGCGACACAAATACACAGAGGTATTGTTGCAACCTAATGCACTCGTGTCACGACTAAGTTTCACAGAGAGCATATTAAGTCCAAAATTCTATGTCAGGTCATGACCATAAAACACATATGTCGTAACTAAACACCACAAAGACTATCACTTAATGCTTTTCAAAGCCCAAAACATCTTTTACACTAAAATCTTTTTAGCTAACCGCAAAACAGTTTAAAGTGGGGATCCAATTTTCAGCAATTCATCATTCAGCAAAATCAAAAACAAAAAATTTTATGATGAAAGATTGGATTAATCAAAAAAGTTGCATTAATTAGCTCAAAAACAATAACATCTCCCCCACACTTAAACTTGACGGTGTCCTCACTGTCAGCGGAATATAGAAATCACAGCACTATATAAGGTAAATTCAATTTAGCCTTAGCACAGCAGTCAAACACATTACTCAATGCAATTTTGATAATGAAGCACGCAGTCACATTCAAAACATACATGGCAATACAAGTAAAGCAAAGATGACATGAGGGGTAAGTTAAAATCATGCATGTGAGTGTGTAAGCATCTCAAATAACCATCAATGAGTTCGTGAGACATGGACAATAACGGAGTGTTATGCAAAATAGAAATAAACCGAAAATAAACATAAATAAACCGAAGATAAATACTATCCTACTGAATAATCAAGTAGAAAAATTAACTACTACTTCTATTGGTTCATCCCTTTCCAATCATCAAACCAACGTGTCAAGCATATACCACATTAGGTAAATTTGTAAAATGTAAGAGATAGGAAAGGGACAACTTGGCCTCAAAGAGGGGTGGGAACTCATAAGACTTCGAGAGATGGCTGTATGATCAGAAAGTCCCCCTATTGTCTTCTCTCTCCATTTTAGCATCCCAAGATCATGCACTCTAACTACATCATGAAGTCCATCCAAGCTTGTCTTGAATTTGCCCCCTTTAAAATTGAACTTTCTCAACTGTGGTTGGCATGTAGAAGCAGCAAACTTGCGTGGTGTTCCCTTCACATCCTTTGTATATTTCTTGAAATCACTCTTATCAAGCTTGTTTATTCTCTATCTTGCTGCCTACTTTCTCAGATGTTGCACCAAGCTGAGGTTGGTTTGCAACTGTAACATAGTTGAGATCACTCTCTTTCATACCTATATCATTAGTAGAGATCAAATTATTTAAGAATCATAAGGTATGAGAGGTAATTTTAGAATATGAGTGAGGAGTAGAGTTAGACCACATTGGCCCTTTAACCAAAACAGCGGAGTGTGGAACTGAAGGGATCTGAGATTCATTGGTTATGTTTGCCATTCCTGGTCTGACCTATTAGGTTTATCATCAACTTCTAGTCGCGACTTAAACTGACAGTGAGTGTCTTTGAAATTTCTGGTCATGACGTTGTGGTCTTTAAGTCGTGACTAAACGTCTCGGCAGTTTTGTGTTGCGACCATAATGACATCTTGTTGTGGCTCCACTTCACAGAGAGTTTCTATTGATCTTCTGTCATGACATTTTCATCCTCAGGTTATGACACACAGTCTAGGGAGTTGTTAGTCGCGACATTATCATTATTAGGTCGCGACTCATTTTCACAGAGTCTATGCCTCTTCAAATTGATGTTTAGTCACGAATTGGAGGTCTTCGAGTCGCGACTTGGGATCACATACACTTGACCCTGCTTCATTTGTTCCTCTTGCGGCTCCCAAATTATCTTGTGACCTTATAAAATCACTCACAAACTCCTTCCCAAAAGCATTATCACTGGAAATTAATGAAATAGAATCGAGATTTGGTGACAATGAGAAATTTATAGAAGGTGAAAGCATGCTATAATAATCATGATGCATTGCCTTCACAAGAGCAGGGAAAAGAATAAACAGAAGAAAGATGTTCAAAATAATCATCATGAGCACACAAAGATGAATATGAATGTACATGCTTCTGAGATGCTTCATGGGACTTATTGGAATTATGCAACGTTAAAATCATACCCATCATCAAACTCATTTCATGCTCATCCCTAGCCTCTTCAATAGCATAATCAATAGCATTCAAACTAGCACAAGCAGAATTATCAAAAGGATATTTCATTGCTTCATTCATATTGAAAGTCACCACATGTCCTCTAACTTCCATTGCAATAGAACTATGCTTCATACTAATGATTGTCTTAGAAGTTTAGAGAAAAGGTCTACCTAAGATCAAAGTGCTCTCATTCACTAGCTCACTGGACATGTCCAAAACATAAAAGTCAGCTGGGAACACTAAGTCCTTCACGTGCACTAGAATATCCTCTAGATCTCCCTTAGGGTACCTAATTGATCTATCAGCTAATTGGAGCACTACACTTGTGTCTTTAAGTTTGTCAATACCTAAAGGTAAGTATACCAACCAAGGCATTACATTAATGGTAGCCCCTAGATCTAATATTGCTCCCTTACATGAACCTTTCCTATAGTGTATGGGATTGTGTAGAATCTTGGGTCTTGGCACTTAACTGGCAATTCAGTCTTAAAAAGTGATAACACATTAGCACTCACCTGAATTCTCTCAACCATAGGAATATTTATTTATAACTTATTGAAGAGATTGAAAGCATCTTTTGCAAATTCAGAATCAATATTTTTCTTTCCAGTAAAATAAGATTTATAAAAAGGTAGATCTTTTATACTTACCTCCTTACCTGTATGCATAGAGGCTCCTTGCTTGCTCGCCTATGCCTTCTCCTCAATTTGCTTTTCCTTGTATGTTGGACTTGGCATTATTACCTCCTCTTCTTACTTTTGGGTTGACTTCTTGAGCATAAGTTGTTGTTCTTTAATACTTTCTGATTTTCCAATCTTTATCTGTGACATTGATGAATTTTCAACTTCAGGATCTTCCATATCCTCCTTTACTGTATCATCTTCCTTAAAATGCACTTTTCTTTCACTTCTGAGTGATATGGCATTCAGACCGTTCGGATTAATGACAGTATTCGAAGGTATGCTGCCACTACTCTTCGTTTGAATGTCACTCACTGTATTGGAGACTTGAGTTAAATGACTTATAATATCTGCATTCTTGGAACTTAACTCCTCAAGTTTCCTGTGCACATCATCATTATCCTTCTGCTTACTTTGAAGGATTGAAGCTATAGAGGTGAATTGACCGTCATTCTCCTTGAGCTTGTTGTCTATGTTAGTCATTCTACCGTCTATGTTATTCATCTACACAACCATACTCTTCAACAATTGAGAAGTCTCATCTGGTCTTGATGCCACTAAGGCATTAGGGTGAGTTTGAACTATATACCTTACATTATTTTAGTAGTTGCTTGAGGAAACACCACCTCCTTAGAATTAGTTTGGCCTATTTTTCTCACTCCCCCACCTAAAATTTGGGTGATATCTCAAACCAGGGTTTTATGTGTTGGAGTATGGGTCTCTCTTCTGGTATTGATTGTCTTCATTAGCCATTTTTTGGAATAAATCCCAACTTGCTTGTGGAGTCTTATCTCTCAAAGAGCCATTTGCTGCTGCATTCAAGGATACCTAATTGTGAGGGAGTAGACAATGAAAGAAAATGTCTACTAGATCTGTGATAAACTCATATTTGTAGTGACTTTTAATATGTTTAAAGTGAGTTTAGTATTGATTTTATCCCCATTTATCAATATATCAAGCAATTATTAATAAATAATATTCAGAACAGTTGAGAATTAATTGATATCAATTTAGTCCTTAAATTGAACAAATAATCTATTTATTCTAAATTTCTATCACAAATCAATGGATTAAGGGAGAATGACAGCTGGACTTAAGGAGTTGATGACATGTGACAGCACATGGGCTTGATCCAGGAATTAAGGAATAGATTGCAAGTGGGAGCTCATGCATATGCTGGCACATGGAGAAGCATTAGTCACACACACACAGAGCACATAATCACACACATGGTTGATCTGAACATAATCACACATTTTAGCAGCAGCTCATGCACTCCACACATCATTAAACTATTTTAGCTACCCTTCACATCCTTTCACACCTATATATACACACCATTCTAGATCATAGGGGTCACGCCTGGACAGATTCCATTCATGTAGGGACACTGATTTAGATCACAATTCCATTCCATATTCACGCCATACTTCTCTATTTATCTTTCCATCTTCATTTGTATTTTCTCTTCTGCAACTTTACTCTATTCTGGACAATAAAACCAGAGGAAAGTTCTACAGTTCATCTTCATCTTCTTCTAACATTATCACCATGACTGCTGCTGCATTTTCTGTTGTTGCTGAAGTTCAGATAGCAATGCAAGGCTAAGCTACTGTGCTCTATTGGAGATTATGCTGAACCAGAATCCTTGAGCTGAACAGGGAGTTCATTGTGTCTTTAATTCAGAGTTAATTGTATCGAGTTGATGCAGTTAATTCTGTAATTAATGATATAATTAGAGTAGTAAAGGACAAAGAAGTAGGGAATCGAGTTGAATCTCTTATTTCTGCTTAACTCTCCTTTGATTGATTTGCATCTTTGATCGAGTTGAACATAGTTGTGATTAATTGAAGGAATTCTGTTTAATTCATATTCTACTATCTCTGAGTTTAATGATTCTTAATCTCTTTTAATGTCTGCGAGTTGTAGCTTTGATTGAAATTTAGCTAGCGAGTTGTTAGCTAAATATTCTAATTCAACTGATCTACTCCTCATATTCTGTGGATAATGAAGGGAAGGTAATCTCCAAGGGTACACACTTGTCATTCATTCATCTCACATTATAAACACTTAAAAATATAAAAATAGCATAGGATTTACTTTCAGTAATTAGATTGAACTTATCACCATCTCATTAACTTGTTAATTTGTGACTCATTAGATTAATTATGAACTTCTACATCTATTTAGGCTCCTTATGAATCGATCTACGTTAGCCTCTACTTACTATTGTTAGCTTAGTTTTGTTTGATAGTTAAAATGACAGATATCAAAATGGCACCGTTACCAGGAGCCTTACTTGTTAAGGTTTCCTAAGCAATCTCCTAGGCGTAAAATCATAAAAAGTAGATAGGTATTCAGTTTTTTCTGCGTATTCAGCATTTTGTCTTGTTGAGTCGCTACCAATTGCCTTTCTAGTCACGATGAAAGTGCTTAAAATTGATTTCTAAGCATTTCTGTGAATTTTAGTCATGATTAGAAGCACATTTGGTTTCAACCAAATATTTGTTTTCAAGTTATTTTACTTTCTGTTACTTTTAGTCATGACTTGACTGCTTTTTGGTCGCAACTAAAAATATTTTTCATCCAGTTTTATTCTCTGTGATTTCTAGTCACAACCAGTTTGGTACTTAGTCGCAACCAAAAATCATCATTTCAATCAGATTTACTTTCTGTGATTTTTAGTCGTGACCTAAGTGACAATTTGTCGCAACTAGAAATTGAAAACTGCAAGCATTTTAATGTCTATGATTTTTAGTCGCAACCAAAGTGACATTTGGTCGGGACCAAAAATCTTGATTCAAAATTTTTCCTCTCTGTGACTGAATGTCCTGACCTCAAGTTCTTTTTTGTCGCGATCTCTATTCTCTGTGCTTACTAGTCGCGACCTGGTGACCTTTTAGTCACGACCTGATTGTTTTAAACTACGATTATTTGCTCTGAGTTTCTGGAATTGTTGTATTTGTGACATATTTGATATTTTGCATCATTGTGGAGCATGATTTGCATGAACAAAAGCTCTGAATTCATTCCTTTGGATAGAGAAATCAATAGTACACTTAGGCAAATTAAGAAGGCTAAGATCTTAAATCAAACTAGTGTTACATCTTCTGTTGAGCCTAGTTCTTTTGGTAACTCTATTGCTGAAATTGACTATGCATCTGGTGCTATATTAGATAACATTTAGTCATGGAGCATGTTAATGAAGCTAAAACTCATACTCATAACCAAAATATTCAAAATGAGCAACATAGAGAGAATAACATGAACAATAGAAGAGCACGTAGGAGCATAAGAGAATTGACTTCTTCTCATACAAACTTTGATATTTTCCACATTTGTCTTGCTTTGCATGTTAATTTTGAGTTGAAAGGTCCTTTGTTAAGTAACTTATCGAAATTTTATGGATTAGCAAGGGAAGATCCTTTCAAGCACTTGAAGACTATGCAGTAGGTTTGCTCATCCATGAAACCTATAGGTGCTGACATGGATGCTATGTAAAGACAAGTATTCCATTTTACACTTGAAGAAAAGGCAAAGGAATGGTTTTATATGTTGCCACATCATACACCTCAAGCATTGGATTCCTGGAATAACTTGAGGACTGCTTTCCTAGAGAGATACTTCCCTACTTCAAAGAAAGCTACATTAAGGAAGGAGATTTTTGCTGCAAAATAGTATGATCAAGAATATTTTCATAAGTTTTAAGGAAGATTTCAAGAGCTGCTAGGTAGATGTCCATACCACCATATTCTAAATGAGCATTTGGTGCAGTATTTCCACTCAGGATTGCGCTATGCATGCAGAAAGAATTTGGATGCAGCTGCTGGAGGCTCCATTGACGATTTAACTCTAGATGAAGCATGGAACCTGATTGAGAAAATAACAAGCAATGACCAACAATATGGAGGATGTGATGCTAGGCAAGTCCATGAGGTATCTGTAAGGCCTTTTCAAGATTATAATTATTTATCATCTTAAGTTGATGCCATGAATGATCAGATCAACAACCTAGCTGCTCAATTGGGAAATTCACATGTTCAAAGCCCATACTCTCAAGCTCTTATTGCTCTTAGTTGTCAACTTTGCTATTCTCCTATGCATACCACTGTTAATTGCCCTACGCAATGTGAAGATGTATCATCTATCTATCAAAGCAAACAGAATCAGTATCCAAAAAGGAATCCATACTCTAACACATATAATGAAGGATGGAAGATCATCCTAATTTCATATGGAGGGATGGAGGTGGAGACAAGAATTTTGGGTAGAATAGATTCAACAATGATAAGCAAATGGCTGAGTCTTCTAGAGCTGTCGAAGTACCTTCTGCTACAAAGAACGATGGAATATCTGATATAATAAAGAGTATTGTTGTGATGAATTCAAATATAAACTCCATCAACACAAATTTCTGCTCTAACTTCAATGACTGAGATCTATTGTGGAGAATAACCAAGCAACAATAGAAGCCAAATTTGCTGCATTAGAGAGTAAAATGGAACAATGGGAGACAAATGCAGCAAACATGAATGGCTATGCATCACAGTTAGCAAACTCAGTGAATGATGTCCAGGCCAGAATTGGGGGAAATTTACCTTCAAACACATTTGTTAACCCCAAATCTGTAAATGCTATAAGCTTAAGAAGTGGGAAAATAGTAGAGAAAGTAGATACAATAGAATATACAAAGGATAAAGACGAAACTGAGCAGCATAACAGATCTAGAGCTGCAGAAGAGATTGGAGAAAAGCTTTCACCCATACTCGAATAAGAAAGTAACAAAGAGCAGAACATGTTGCAACAGAATATTGAGCAAACTACATTAAAAGAAGCTGCCCGATCATCTGCTGTGTTGGAAACAGTGGCAAATTCTAGCAGTGCAAATCAGAAATCAAGCATAAATCAGAATAAGAAGGAGCATGAAGATGCATAATAGAACAGAGTAGACCAGAAGGACAAAGAAATAAGCATTAAACACCTACATTTCCCTAATGCATACATGTGTCCAAAGAATGTTTTGAAAGATAAACAGGAACAAGATATTTTGAATCTGTTAGGGAAATTAGAAGTTAATGTGCCACTTGTAGATCTGATTAGAAGCATACCCAAGTATGTAAAATTCATGAAAAAACTCTATACTAATAAAAGAATATGCAAACCAAATGAAAGGGTTCAAGTAGGATCTAGTGTGTTAGCTTTGTTTAAGCCACAACTTCCTATTAAATGTTTGTTTAAGCCACAACTTCCTATTAAATGTGATGATCCAGGTTCCTTTACAATCCCAATCACCATTGGTAAATTTTAGTGTGCTAATGATCTGTTAGATCTTGGTGCAGCCATCAATGTGATGCCAACTTCTATTTATACATCATTAGGCATAGGCACAGGCTCACTTAAGGAAACATCCATGATAGGGCTGATTGAACCACTAGGAAACCTGAGGGAATGTTAGAGGATATATTAGTTAAGGTCAAAGACTTGATTATACCTGCAGATTTTTATATATTGGATATGTCACATGAGTCAAATTCAGAAGGACCTATTATCTTAGGTAGGCCATTCCTTAGAATAGCCAACACTGTGATAAGTATGAAAAATGGGAGCATCACAATGGAAGTGGGTGATAATGTCATAACTTTTAATGTCTATGAAGCAATGAGACATCCATTTAAAGATTACTCACTATTACGCTTAAGTGCAATTGATGCATACATTGAAGAGGCTAAAGAGGAACATGAAAAGTATATGCTAAATCTGATAGAGCTGAATGTGAATTGCTTGAATATGAAATTTCTTCTTCTTCTGTATTTTCTTTGGATAGGAGTAGTGATGTGTCAAGTATTAACTATATCTCAGTGGATAGCTTACTTTCCACCCTACAATCTTTTTCTTTATCTGTTACTAACTTTTTGAATGAAGGATTTGCAGAGAAATAGCAAGATAAAATTACAGGAGAACTAGTTGCTAGAACTCTCATTACGGGGACATAACTGAATAACACATAACCTATGAGGACAGACTTGATAAAGCATGTTATAGCTTTGGAAACTAAGAACTTGGTTCCATCAATTGACGAGCCACCTGAGTTGGAACTCAAACTACTTCCTAATAACCTTAAATGTGTTTTTAGTTGGAAATAATACATTACCTATTATAATTGCTAACTCACTTTCTATTTTTGAGGAAGAAAAGCTTATTTCAGTTTTAGAAACACTTAAGAGAGCAATAAGATGGGCTCTAGCTAATATACCTGGTATAGATGCATCTGTATACACACATAAAATTCTATTGAAGGAAGGAGCCAAGCCTATTAAACAGCAACAAAGAAGGTTAAATCCCTTGATATCTGATGTGATCAAGAAAGAGGTAACTAAGCTGTTGAATGCTGTCCTTATTTACCCAATTTTAGACAGTGAATGGGTAAGTCTGGTTCATGTTGTGCCAAAGAAGAGTGGAATAATTGTGGTAAGGAATGAAAAAAAATGAACTAATCCCTACTAGAGTGCAAAATTCATGAAGAGTGTGTATTGATTACAGGAAATTGAATGATGCAACTAGGAAGGGCCATTTTCCTTTACCATTCATAGATCAAATGCTAGAAAGACTTGCTGGAAAATCCCATTACTATTTTCTTGATGGTTTTTCAGGATATTTTTAGGTTCAAATTGCACAGGAAGATCAAGAGAAGACCACATTCATGTTCCCATGTGGTACTTATGCTTATAGGAGGATGCCTTTAGGCTTAATGCTCCTAGAACATTTCAAAGAGCTATGATGTCTATATTCAGTGAATTCTTGGAAAATAATATGGATGTATTCATGGATGATTTTATAGTGTATGGTAAGGACTTTGATGGATGTTTAGAAAGTTTGGAGAAAATTCTAACAAGATGCATTGAGAAAAAGCTTGTACTGAATTTTGAAAAATGTCACTTCATGATAGATAAAGGCATAGTTCTAGGAAATTTGATATCTAAAGATGGGATCATGGTAGATAAATCTAAGATTGAGGTTATTTCTTCTCTTTCTTATCCCAAATCTTTGAAGGAACTAAGGTCATTTCTAAGACATACTGGATTCTATAGAAGGTTCATTAAAGACTTTAGCAAGATTGCATCTCCACTTTCTAAACTCTTGCAAAAAGATATAGAGTTCTGTTTTGATGATACTTGCAAGAGAGCATTTGACACTATTAAAGCTATGTTTATCACACCACCTATACTTGCTGCACCCAATTGGCATTTAGATTTTGAGCTTTTATGTGATGCATCAAATGAAGCTGTAGGTGCAATGTTAGGATAGAAAGATGGTAAGCTATCTAAAGTCATTTCATATGCCTCTAAGACATTAGATAATGCTTAAAAGAACTACACTACCACAGAAAAAGAACTCTTTGCCATTGTGTTTGCATTGGATAAATTCAAATCTTATCTTTTGATTTCTAAAGTGATTATATACACTGACCATGCTGCTGTTAAGTTCTTGTTTAAGAAGCCACAGTCCAAACGTAGACTCTTGAGGTGGACGCTGTTAATCCAAGAATTTGATGTGGAGATAAGGGATAAAATTGGAGCAGAAAATGTGGTAGCTGATCATTTGAGCAGGTTGCCTGAAAATACAAGGGGAGTATTAGATTCTGACCTTATTTGTGATATATTTAGAGATTGTTCTATTTCTGTAATTTCTGTAGTTACACCTTGGTACTGTCACATAGTGAATTACATTGTTACTGGTTTAATTTCACTTTCCTTATCTCATTTTCAGGGCCAAAAGATCAGGCATGAGGCAAAATTTTACATTTGGGAACCACCCATTCTATGGAAAATGTGTAGTGATCAAGTTATAAGAAGGTGTGTGCCAAGTGAAAAAGTGGACAGCATTCTTACAGCTTGTCATTCTTCTATTTGTGGAGGCCATTACAGCGCAAAGAAGACATCAAGGAAGATTCTTGATGCTAGTTTTTATTGGCCATAATTATTCAAAGACTGCTATGAATTTTGCAAGGCCTGTGCTAGGTGCCAACGGTTTGGTGGACTGACCAAAAGGTATGAAATGCCTCAGCAACCTATACTGTTTAGTGAGGTGTTTGAAGTATGGGGCATTGACTTCATGGGACCATTTCCACCATCTTTTGGATATACATATATTCTACTTGCTGTGGACTATCTTACAAGATGGGTGGAGGCTATACCAACAAGGAAAAATGATGCAGTAACATTTTCTAAATTTCTCAAATCGCACATCTTCTTAAGGTTTGGTGTGCCAAGGGCTATAGTGAGTGATCAAGGCTCTCATTTCTGTAATCAAATTTTAGGAAGGTTATTTGCCAAGTTTGGGATCAAGCACAAGGTTTTCACCGCTTATCATCCCAAACGACTGGTCAAGCTGAAAGTTCCAACAAAGATATCAAGAGGATTCTGGAGAGGATAGTAAGACCCTTAAGGAAGGATTAGAGTACAAGGTTAAATGAAACTTTATAGGCATACAAAATAGCTCATAAAACTCTACTTGAGATGTCCCCATACAGAATGGTATATGGTAAATCATGCAATCTGCCAGTGGAAGTTGAGCATAAAGCATTATGGGTAGTCAAGGCTTGCAACATGGATTTTGACACTGCTGGAGAAGAAAGAATATTATAGATTCAAGAGTTGGAAGAAATAAGGCTAGATGCTTATGAGAACTCCAGGATATACAAGGAAAGAGCCAAGTTTCTTCATGATAAACAGATTCTGCATAAGGAATTTTACGTTGAAGATAAGGTTCTGAGATTTAAAGCTAGATATGCTTTCAAACCTGGAAAACTTGCTACAAGATGGGATGATCCATATGTGATGACCAAGGTACATGACTAGGGAACAATTCAATTAATGGATGAGGCAGATAGTACATCATTTCAAGTCAATAGCCACCTATTAAAGTTGTACAAGGGGAACTTCAGACCCCCATGATGCTCAAGTTGTCTCCTTCCTTGTTTTTCCACTTACAATAGTCTATTTTACACTGTTTTACTATATACTAGAGCTGATATTTGCTGATTAAGTGTGGGGAAGGAGACTAAGTCAATAGGGGTAGGTAAAAATTAATAAGTTCATCTTGAATTCTGGATTTGTTTTGTCTTTATCACTTCAGCTTTGCATGTGTTTCATTACTTCTTCACATTGAGGAGAATGTAGAATTTAAGTATGGGGGAGTATGAACTTTAGTGTGAAAACTGGGTAAATAAAAATCAGATAACTATTGAGATTAGATATTCTGGTCGCGACTAACGTGTGCATATATGTCAGGTTTCGTTTCTATGAAAATTAGTCGCGACTTTTGGATACTTTTGTTGCGACCTATTGTCTTTGTGCAAAGTAGTCGCAACATATGAACATGTTTATCGCGACCAGTAATTCTTATTTTCTGATGCTTACTTGTCTATGATATTTTAGTCGTATTTTGTGCTTATCTTTGTTGCGACTGTAACTTGCTGTGAATTTTGGTCGTGATTGGATGGAAACTTAGTCACGACCTATGCTTGTGTGTTTGTTAGGATTACTCGCTGTGATCATGCGTTGCGGCCAGTGTACATGGTAGTCGCGATCAATATTCCTTGTTTTCTGAAAATTTCTTCTCTGAGTAAAATAGTCGCGACCTGAAGACCTTTTTGTCGTGACTATACGTGAACTTTAGCAGAAACAATTCTCATTTCATCTGATTGTTGCTTGGTGTAATGGAACTTACTGTCATGGATTTAAAATTGAATTTTGAACACATACTTTTGGACATTAGCAAGCTTGATGAAGTATGAGTTACTTGTTTCATTGATTTACTACTAGAAATTGTGCAGCATGAATGATTGATCTCATATATTTTGTTTGATATTCATGCAATCTTGTCACTGTGAGTTGATTAGGCTGAGTAAGCCAGATGGAAGGATCCTTGAGCCCCAACATATACTCATTTATATTGTGTGACACCATCTAGTTTGGTAACTTTGCAGAACTTATCTTAATCCTTGATTCAAAATCACATTAGCCCCAAAAAAAATTAAATCATTTGCTTAACCCCTTTGAGACCTTTACTTTCTTGTAAAATTCTATCATTGATTAATGAATGATGTACGGGGTACTTGCTGCTGTGAAATAAAGATAAATTGTACCACTTGTTGGATATTTAAACTTTAATGTATTTGCTATCTGGTTCAATAGTGAAAGAAAAGAAAAGCAAAAAGGAAAAAACAAGAATAGAAAAGAGAAAAAGAAAGAAAGAAAGAAGAGATATACAGAAAGAATAAAAGTGATATTCAACTTGAATAAAAGGAAAATGATTGGTACTCTCAGCAGTGCAAGTTTAGATTAGATTGGAGAATTAAATCATGTGCAGTATTTCATTAATCATTGACATTTATTTCCATTTCATCACTTAGCCTTTCCAACATTACAACCTAATAAAGACCTTTTGATTCACAATCCTTGTAGCAGTTAGTGGTGGAGATGTTGGATGGTTACAAGCCTATGGGAAGCCTAAGCTAGATGATTGAGTGAAATTACCTTGATAAAGAGAATGAGTGAAACACTACACCTTGTGAGGAAATCTTAACCTCGTTGCTTACTATGATTTCATTGCATGATTTGGATTCTTTGATTGATATGAGATTAGTTTGGACTACTACCAATTAAGGGGAAAAGGTTGATGACTACAAGTGTTTATGCTGAATCTCTCTACAAATATGCTGAACATGTGTGTTTGAATTTCAATTTTGATCCATAATTTTACTCAGAGTGCAAAAGTTAAGTGTGGAGGAGTTGATAAACTCATATTTGTAGTGATTTTTAGTATGTTCAAAGTGAGTTTATTATTGATTTTATCCCAATTTATCAATATATAGAGAACTTATTAAATAAATAATATTCAAAACAATTGAGAATTAATTGATATCAATTTAGTGCTTAAAATGAACAAATAATATGTTTATTCTAATTTTCTATCACAGATCAATGGATTAAGGGAGAATGACAGCTGGACTTAAGGAGTTGATGACATGTGACAGCACATGGGCTAGATCTAGGAATTGAGAAACAGATTGCAAGTGGGAGCTTATGCATATGCTGGCACATGGAGAAGCACTATTCACGCACACACACTGCACAGAATCACACACATGCTTGATCATAGGGTTCACGTCTGGACAGATTCTATTCATGCAGGGACACTGATTCAGATCACAATTCCATTCCATATTCATGCCATACTTCTCCATTTCTCTTTCCATCTCCATTTCTATGTTCTCTTCTGCAACTTTCCTCTATTCTGCACAATAGAACCAGAGGAAAGTTCTACAGCTCATCTTTATCTTCTTCTAACATTTTCACCATGACTGCTATTGCATTTTCTGTTGCTGCTAAAGTTTAGATAGCAATGCAAGGCTAAGCTACTGTGTTCTCTTGGAGATGATGCTGAACCAGAATACTTGAGCTGAACAGGGAGTTCACTGTGTCTTTAATTTAGAGTTAATTGTATCGAGTTGATGTAGTTAATTCTGTAATTAATGATGCAATTAGAGTAGTAGAGGACAAAGAAGTAGGGAACCGAGTTGGATCTCTTATTTCTGCTTAACTATCCTTTGATTGTTTTGCATCTTTGATCGAGTTGAACATAGTTGTGATTAAATGAAGGGATTCTATTTAATTCATATTCTACTACCTCTGAGTTGAATGATTCTTAATCTCTTTTAATGTCTGCTAGTTGTAGCTTTGATTGAGATTTAGTTAGCGAGTTGTTAGCTAACATATTCTAATTCAACTGATCTACTCCTCATATTCTATGGATAATGAAGGGAAGGTAATCTCCAAGGGTACACACTTGTCATTCATTCATCTCACATTATAAACACTTAAAAGCATAAACAATGACATAGGATTTACTTTCAGTAATTAGATTGAACTCATAAAACACCATCTCTTTAACTTGTTAATTTGTGGCTCACTAGATTAATTATGAACTTCTACATCCATTTAGGCTCCTTGTGAATCGACCTAGGTTAGCATCCACTTACTATTAGTTAGCTTAGTTTTATTTGATAATTAAAATGACAATTATCAATCAGCCTTTTTCATATTGTGATGCAGACAACGAGTCAACAAATTGATAAATCTTGTCCAATATTCATGTAATGACTCTCCATCCTGTTACATAATGTTTGTAATCTCCTTCTTCATCCGAGTTGTCTTTGAGGCCGGGAAGAACTATTTTAGATATGTTGACTTCAACTGATCCCATGTAAGAGTTGAGAAATGAGTTGGCAGATTGTATAACCACTCCTTAGCCTTCCCTTCCAAAGTGAAATAGAAACACCTTCTTAAAACATCATCCAATGCAGTCATTGGAGGCTTCATCTAAGAGCAGATCATATGCATGGTTTGTAAGTGCCGGTCTGGACATTCTCCTACAAAATCATGAAATTTAGGTAAGGCTGAAATCAAATCTCGTTTAATTTAAAAATTAGCCTCTTTAGTGTAAAAGCCATAAGGATCATAATTCACATACGAATTATTTATTTCCCTCACACTTCTATTATCTTCTACGTTCACTGGTATTTCATTTTCTCCTTGCCTATTATTCCTATTATGTCCATTAGGATTAATAATAGCCATGTTAGAAATTTCTACTGGAATCTCTAAATTGAGTTCAATTTTAGATCCCTGAGCACTAGAAGGTGAACTAGACTCTATTGATCTTGCCTTTTCTCTAAAGTCTCTCCTTAGTTTCCTAAGTCGTCTCTCAATTTCAGGTTCAAAAGGCATTAATGGTTTAGTTCTTCTACGCATGCAACACATGAACAATCAAGAATAACTAGGCAAACAATCAAATTCAGACACAAAAGTTTCACAGTAGAAAAGTTCACTAGTCGTGACTAGAATGTGTTGTTGTCGCGACCAAATATCGTAGAGAGAAAAGGTCGCTACACAAGTGATGTTGGGTCATGACTTACAGTCACAGAGAGAAAAGCTCGTGACACAGGTGATGTTTGGTCGCGACTTTCAGTCACAGAGATTGATTTTGCATAAACTTAGAAAAATGTAAAGTGCAAAACACAAACTAAAATTCAAACAAAAATTGACTTAGGTAAATAATGAAATTGACAACCAATTGCTAACGAACCAATTACTTAGTTCCCCGGTAATGTCATCATTGATTCGCACGGGCTGTCGTCATCCTATGCATCAAAACAAAATTAATTGCTCCCTATTAATGTATTATAAGGCACAACCCTATCATTCTTCTCAAGGAACTTTTTTATTGGAAACCTTGAAAACTGGTGACAAAACCATTGAAAACATGAGTAAAAGTAAAATTTGGTTTTTGTCTTTGATTGATTTTTGAAGCAATAAAATAAGGGTGCGGTAAAGTAAATATTTTTGTATTTTTGATTAAGTTGAAAAATGAGTAGATTTTGAAAGGAATGTGTTGAGACAGACTCTTGATGATGGAAAACTATCTATCCTTGCTCAGAATATGATATGGGGTTTTAAAATCACTAAGTCTTAAAAGAAACTTTAATCAATCGATTGAGTCCAGAACATTAACATCCTTAAACTCCTTTGATCAAAGCTAGTTTAAAAACTCTTAATGGACTGTTAAAATCCACTTAGCGTGCATTCAAATCAGATGATGTAGATGCCTCAAATGATCATCAATCGATGACTATAGATTTCAAGCAATCTAATTAGTTAGCAATGATCGTTGATAAAAACCCAATTATCCAGAAATCAAAACTGAAATATTCATATTAAACTAACATCCAAATAATCCAAATCCAATTACAAAACTTAATCTCAAAATAATCGATCGATATCCAATCATTACTCATAAAATCAAAACCCTAGATCTAGAAATTCCAAAAACATAAGAAATTAAAACAGAAAACTCCCCATGCGCACTGCAGTCCATGAGCTCAAGATATGCGATCTATCACTAAGAGACTAAAGATTTAGTCTCTCATGATTCCTACTGTGCCACAATCGCTGTCCAGATATGATGCCATGAAGAAAGCAAGAAGAGGTGATGGATGAATGATGTAGAGATATGAGGTTCTGTGGAAAGATGCAGAAAGATGGAAGATGAGTGTGTAGATTAGCCCCCCGGCGTCTGCAGCTTCCTCTTTTTCTTATTCCCACATGACCTAATCCAAAACGGGCAGCTTCAGCGATTGTCTCTTTTAGTCGTGACCAGATCCATGTTTTGGTCGTGACCTATAAACACAGAGAAAGTTCCAGAAGAAATGAGGTCGCGACTTATGGATACTTTGATCGGGACTAAAAAGCATAAAGGCGTGATCTGATTTTCTTTGTCTTGTGATTTCTTTTATGCTCACGTTAGTGCTTGGTTCTCCTCCAAAATACCTGCGATTCAAAACCAAAGCTCACTGTAAAAGTCCAAATCAGTAGAGAACAATATTTATGCAGTTTGGAAGAGTTAATTTACCATTTTACCCTTTAATATGAATGGTAAAGTTGTAATAAGACCCTAAAAATGTCATAGAAACCATACAAAATTTGTGTCTTATCAGATACCTAACTAATTCTCATAGTATTTCACAGGGTTTGAAAAATCTAATTGGGTATTGTCATTATACAAAAGGTATTCTAAGTCGACATATAAACTGGACAAAACTCTTTCTTTGCAAATTCAACCTTGAATTTTCCCTTATCAACCCTTTTGTCTATATCCCCTAAGTAAAGCAAGAGAAGCATGGGGTAGGAGTAGGAGTAGGCATAAATGTAGGAATAATAGTAGGAATGGAGCTAGAAAGGGCAGGAGTAGGTGTACCTTGAGAGGAAACATCTATTCCCCTCCTTGGTTTTTGCTTTACTCACTGACTAGAAGCAACAGGGGTAGATGGAGTGGAATGTGGAGAGGAACCTATAAAATTCTCCTTATTAAAACTACTATTAGTTACTTGAACCCATTTAGTTCACAATATAAATATGGTTATAAATGAATTCCAAACTTTTGAAATGGGCCTCTAGGCGTCAAACCCGAGTAAACAATACCAAAGGCTACAACACAAACAAAATGCTAAATAATACTATTAATATAGCAAAATAGCTATAGTGGATCCACAAAGTCACATGCATAATTCTAAGAGGTCTCCAGCCTTCTACCAGCACACAATTTCTAGTATGATCATCAAAATAACAAATTATCAAAGTATAAACAAAAGTAGGCCATGCAATATCAATTTATATCTATTCAACACATAAACATAAATGATGGTGCTATAGAAATCAAATAGTACCACTATGCCTCTGGCACCTTCCTGTTTGCACTGGCAATTAAGCTAACTCTTGAAAAGTCTAAATAACCATGGGTGAGACTAAAGCCTAACTAACCAACAATTCTTACTCATTATATATACCAATATGTGTTTGTGAGGTGCAAATGAAACATATATCTAGTAATATTATAATTAACAATAAATAAACAATTTCAAATCTTATGATGCAAATGTAATCCCAGCATCACAATCTAAGAGCTATAAAGGCCTATCCCCATGCGAGAAGATGAAAGGAGCCATTAAAGTCATATCCTCATGGTAGAGGATTAAAAGGGCCACTAGGGTCTACCCCACATAGGAGGCGATAGAGCCAACCATTATGCATAAATAGAGACCTCATCACGTGACGGTAATAAACACAATCCACTCACTAATTCCCATATGTACCATACTCAAAAGTTCAACAAGTAATCAATTTCAATATCCATATTTCATTTACAAATCAAATTTTTATAATTTGAATATAATTACATAAGTTCCAAGGATTGCATTTTAAAAAGCACAAGTCCCATAAGATTATTTTGCTTCAAATAATTTCGTCATATTATCAAAATATAGTCTATAGCATTTAATTAGTTCAAGAAATCAAAGTTACTCACAAATAAGGCATTAGCATGTATAACAAGTGAAAAATAGTTACTTCTCATGAAAGCTAATAAAAGCACCATAAATGAGGAGCGCCGTGCTTAGTTCACGATTTACTAGTTAATCTACATAATTTGTATAAATATATATCAATAAGTTGTTAATTTGACAAAATATATACTTTTAAATACATATGCACTTTTCTCTTCTAACTCTATTTTATTTAGAAATTCTTAAGTCAATAATATAACTTAATTTCTCTATCCCAATCATAACTCTATCATCCAATAACTTGATAACATCAAAATTTCATCCAATCATCATAAAATCCCCAAAACTTTGCTCACTTTAATCTTGAAGAAAAATAATAACAATTCATCTGTTTTTCAAATTATCCTTTCAATGATAATCCTATATAGCCTCAACTATATTTTACCATTTAAAATCCTTATTTGACATCATACTCCCCCAATCATCTAAAAACCCCAATTTCAAATCTTAAGGTCTCATTTAAAGTGCCTATTTGGGTTTCACTGAAACTTAGTTTTTAAAGGGCTTATGTTCCAAACCTTGATTTGGAAAATTTTTAAAACAAATAGCTATATTTGTTCAAATGGACTTTTGGACTAAACTATGGTTTAAAACAAAATTTTTGTATAAGCTACTGAGAATAGCTTATAAAATAGTAAAAGCTTATGTATTACCTAATTATTATTTTACCCTTATTTTTCTTACACTCTCTCTCCTCTCTCTTCCTCATCCTCTCTATTCTCCACCCTCTCTCCTCTCTTTTCTCTCATATTTTTAATAAAATTGTACCATTTATGGTAATTTACCAATCACAAAAGTCCTTATAGTAACAACTATCTAAACACTTGTTTATTCAGAATCACTTTTTTCTATAAACTCTTATCTAAAAGCTATTTTCTAAAAGCTGTCCAAAATCCCTTTTTCCATAAAACCCTTTTCCAAACTTCTATCTAAACAAGCCCAAAATCTTCAATATTCACATTTCATCATAAACCTCAAAATCAATCCATCAAATCATTAATATAAAATTGCTAAACAAATAATCAATTTAATTACATATGTTTAAAGTTCCTAATTTTACCTCTAACTTTTAAATCTAACTCACAATATCTAAATCTTCGTTTCAATATTAAATACCATCATTTCTAGATTTCAATAACTCATTTGAATAATCAATTAACTTACAATTATTCAAATTGATCAAAATTCTCAATTTCTCAAATTTAGGGTTCTAACAAAAATACCCATTTTTAATTTATAAGCTCTAGCCATAATCTAAATTGATTAAATATCAATTATACCTCTAATAAACATAATCTGATCATTAAACTCAAATTTAATTAATAAAATTATCATATTAAATTATCTCTACACTCTAACATTTAAACCCTAACCCCAAATCTCTTAAATAATGTAATAGAAAAATTCTAAACCAATTAGCTACAAGTATTCACTTATCTCTACAATTATATGGTTTTCATTTGTTGAAAATTCACACTTGTTCAAGCCCTAATTCTCAAACTTTCTTTGCTTCCAACGAAATTATATTTCTAAAGAACTCTCTTGGTATAGAAAAATAATTAGGAAGTAAGTATGGTAGTAGAAAAATTTTATGAGAACAAAATGGAGCTTAAATGGATATGGATATTCATCAATAGAGGGGCTGAAACGGAAATAGCGAAGGAAGAAGAAGAAAATGCTACGGTTGGTTATTGTGTATATTTTTGATATTATATCATTGTGGACCCCATATTCCATTTTTAATATTATATTATAATACATATATTTTAACCGCAATGTCACGATATGCTTATTCTTTTTCATTTCATTTTATTATTTTTCTCTGTTTATGGTTCTTTATAACTTTTTAACAAAATTATTATATTTCAGTTTTAATTTTAGTTTTTTCATTTATACTTTAGATAAACTCTCTTAACTTAGGTTATTAAATAAAAATTTCATCTACTAGGAATTAGTTCCTTCTAATAATACATGAATCCTAAAATAAAAATTGGGATGTTACAACTCTCCCTACCTAATTGATATTTGTCCCTAAAATTCACATACAAGAAAACAACACAAGTAAGAAAAACACAAACTAACCAAGGAAGAAATTTGGGTATTCACGCGACATTCTTTCCTCGGTCTCCCAAGTAACATTGCCTGGATCATTCCCTTCTAGAACACTTTAACAAGTCAAATGGTCATGTTCCTCAATTGTTTGTCCTTCATATCCAAAATGCTCTCTTGTTCTGCTTTGTAAGTCAATTCTCATGCAATTATACTCCCTCTGGTTCTATAATGTGAGATGGATCTAGGCAGTACTTCTCCAATTGTCACACGCGTGCACATTAGATAGATATAGAGGCAAGGCAATTTGATAGGCAACTTCCCCTATCTTCTCTAAGATCTCAAATGGACCAATAAATATAAGAGTCAACTTCTTTGCTTTAATGGACCTTCTGATGCCTATACTAGGTGTGACCCTCAGAAATACATGATCACCTTCATTGAACTCTAAAGGTCTCCTTGCTTAATTCGCAAAACTCTTTTATGGACTCTGTACTACCAACAATTTCTATCAGATAGCCTCAATTTTCTTAGTGGTGGCATTCACGAACATCGATCATAACACTGTTCTTTCACTTAGTTCAATCCAGCATAGGGCCAATTGACACTTTCTTTCATACAATGTCTCATAAAGTGACATATGAATACTGGCATGATAATTGTTATTGTATGCTAACTCTGCCAATGATAAGTGATTGATCCAACTTCCCTTAAATTCAATGGCACAAGCCCTCAACATATCCTCAAGTATCTAAATGGTACATTCTGTTTGACCATCAGTCTGAGGGTGATAAGCAGTATTGAACTTCAATTTTGTACCCAAACCAACATTGACTAACTACAAAAAGTTTGAAGTATACCTCGAATCCTGATCCGATATGATGCTCTCTGGTACTCCATGAAGCCTCACTATCTCTTTCATGTATAACTGACTCATTTTTTCTAAAGAATAAGTGGTTTTGTAAGGTAAAAATTGTGCAAAATTAGTCAACCTAAATGGCATCATAACCACCTTATGACGTCGGTAATTCCACTATGAAATCCATGGAGATACTATCCCATTTCTACTAAGGAATATCCAATCCTTGCAATAAACCTCCCAACCTCTGATACTCTATCTTGACTTTTTGACAAGTCAAGAATCGAAGTACAAAGTTCATCACATCTTGGGCACCAATACTAGTATCTCAAGTCATACTACATCTTAGTTATGCTTAGATGTATGGCATATCTACTTCTATGGGCTTCCTCAAGAATAGTTTTCTTAATCTCCTCATTATGAGGAACACAAATTCTCTTCTTGTACATTAGTATCTCCGTATCACCTAAAGTATAATTTTACACTAGCACATTCTCCAACTCTTCCCGAATTCTTGCCAACTGATCATCCTCTAACTTAAGGTTTTTATGGAAGAAAGATGAGTTTTCCTTCAGGGATCATGGCTGGACAACATTCAGAATTTTAGGAGGAAGAAGAAATTGAAGTTAGAGACATAAAATTAAGACTTAAACAAGCTTATATTGATGGTTGTTGCTTGAATTAATTGTGTAGTTTTCATTTTCCCACTTTATGAGACCTTTCAGCCTGTGCTAGAATAGTACCAAGGAAGTTGATTTTGATGCTTCCAATGAGTTCATAAGATGAATTGTAAAGGATTGAGCCACGGGACAAGAGCTAAAATCATTAAAATCAAAAGTGAAATTTTTCAAAAAGAACCCTTGCTACCACGGTTCTGTTCTGACCAGTGCACCAAGGAAGAGTTAATTCTAACTTCATATTTAGATTTCTTGGGAAAAATTTTGTGGGATATGGTTGGCACAATTTAATTCAAAGGGTAAAGCAATTAACCAAAATAAAATAAACATAGAACTATTGGTTTAGGAAGTTGACACCAAGTTGGAAATAGATTATGATAAGTATGTTATTATGTTATGTTAAGCCTGAATAATTGTGATAAAAAGGAAAGTCAAGCATGTGAGGTAGTAAACTATCCTAAATTTGTATGTATTGGATGTTATGTTTGGTTGTCCTATGTCTATGTTGAATTGTGTTGCTTATGTGTTTATGATTGAAGCTATGTTTCTATGATTACTTTGGCCAATTGTATTTCATATGTTACATAGAAGCATACACATTACACAATGTTAACATTTTTACAAGCAAGCACAAGTATTTATATTGATGCATACATTGTTTAGTACTGTTTGCTACTGAGATTTCCCTAGAAATCTCACCCCATCCATGTAATCTTAATACCAACAGGTTCATAAATGATGAAAGAAGATGAAGAAGCATGAAGAGAAGTTAGGGATTGGATAGTGTAATGGAATATGAAATTGCTATGATTGTATTTAAGGTTGTAATGTACCATGTATACTTAAAAGTAGTACAGTTGTGGCTATTTATAAAGTTAGTAAATGATAGAATAAATATATAAAATTTTATAGACATTTATTTAACATGTCAAGATTTATTTTGATACCTAGAATGCCTTATTTTAATATATGTACAAAGAAAATGAATTTTCTAAAGTCAGGGACCATAATTAGTTTCAAAACAATTCTGACCAAATGAACAATAAATTTTGACATCAGAGTTGACTCAGTTGACTGGTTAATTGGAAATATTTTTCCCTGAAAGTTCATTATGTTAGCTTCTCGTAAGTTTTTGAACCATTGCATTTCAATTTTCTAGAATTAATTATGATTTTTTGAAGTTCATCACTTAGTTTAGAAATACCATGTGAACAGTAACTCATGAAGAGTAAAATTCTAAATTTAGTTAATGGACTTTAAAGGTCATGTAATTAGTTCTAAAGGCTACTAAATGGTCCCTAAGATGTATGAAAGTAAGGTGTTACATCTAGCTAACTTGACTTGGGTACCTTGGTTTTCCTCTTGTCTTGGCTTGGTTTTCACTTGGGAAGCACCTCCCTATGTCTCCTATAGGTTGATGCAAATGTGAAGGAGGGAGGATGTATTTATAGAATTGAAGCAAGGTAAATGGATGGCTAGGAATGTTTTGGTTACTATTTGATCCTATGGTCCATACTTCACCTTGCACCTTGTCTTGCCTACTAAGTTTTGATAACCTCATCCATGACATCATCAAGGCCATGTTAGGCACAACATAGGGGAAAAGAGTCTAGAAAAATTTCAGTCTATCAGATATCAGGTAAGTCCAATTTCCTAAAAGCTAGACTGTTTTTTGAATATAATTTTTCTAAGATTCCATAATATGTTTTTTGATCTTAAATCTAATATCTGGATTTTTCTTGCCATTAACATTCTTAGATTGGGTCTAAATTTAATTACTGATCCCCTTGGTAAATTACTAAAATACCCTTAAATTTTCTTTATTTACTTTAATAACTCTAGAGGCATTCTTGTCTTTTCATACTTCATCTGGGTATTCTTGGGCACCTGTAAACTACTCATGTAGTCTGCTTTGACTCTTGTCTAGGGTTATATGATTAAATTATCATACTTCCTTTATCTAGCTCTTAACTGGTTACTTTATTACTTAATCTTACTTTATCTCTTTCTTATCTTATTTTAATAAATTGAAGCACATGTGATAAGCTTTTTCTTCCTTTCCTTGCACCATGTGGAGGGGGTGTGGGGTCCACTAGGACATCTTACAAGTCAACTTACCTTATCTCTTGATTTTCTTTAATTTCTTTCTTTTTAAAATTCATAAATCATCCAAAATTTACTTGAGTTCCAAGACTTACTATTGGGCTTGTTGGAATTGTATATGGCACCTTTATTGGGCCTTTTATAGATCTAATATCTAATTGACACAAATCCTAACGCACTTCCCTTATTCTGATATTTTTAAATTATCCTAATTTTGAGATAAAATTTAGACACCTCTTTTAATGGTTCTGATAGTTTTAGAAATTCATTCTAATATAACATAAATTTCATGCAAAGTCTCAATTTTTTGAGACTCATAAATCTTATTAAAAATTTCATACGTTTTCTCTAAATCCTTTATCGCTGTCCTATTTCACATTAAATTTCATAATTAATTTTACGTGACTCCTTTTTAACTTATGTTAGTCTCATAAATTCTTATAATAATTATAAGAATTTACTATTAAATTTCATCTGATTCTGATGTTCAAAAAATACTTTAATAATTTTTAGATTTTATAAATTAATATCAATTTTATGGAAAATTTTGGGACTGAAACAATTCTTGGCAATTTTGAGCCATTTTTTGCCAATTTTCTCATAATTACCATTTTGCCCCTGAATTTAGCAAAATTTCACTTTAGTCCTTAGAATTGTCAAAATCTACTTTAGTCCCTTTCTATATTTTTATAATTACACTTTATGGCCCATAACTTATCTATACATTTATTTTAGGCCTTGGGATTTTTCTAATTTACATTCAAGTCATTGAACTTTTTCGTATTTACAATTTAATCTATAGACTTTCACTATTTACAGTTTAGTCTATAAAATTTTATTATTTGCAGTTTAGCCCATCTGACTTTATAACTTTATACCTTTCTTCTCTTTCTTCCACTCAAAACTCTTCTAACCATTATCATTTCTTCTGATTATTGTCATAATTCCTTCAAACCTCTTTCCTCTATCTATCTTTACAGATAGGAAAAATTAGGATATGACATTTTTACCCCCTTAAAATAAATTTTGTCCTCAAAATTTAATTAGTGCCTTAGTTAAATAACCTTGGATATGTCTTCTCTTCATATCTTCTTATTCTTTTATGACTAAGGCTTGGGGTATCTTTAAGAATCGTATCTTCTATCTTGACATCTAATGGAGTGTTCTTATCATCCACAAATACTATATATCTTCTTCATGCTACTATGCTCATTTTTCCTTAGTCAACTCGATCAGAGTCAAAATATAGTTCATTATGGTACTTATTTGTCATGCACTATTTGTTTATGGACAACTCACTGTACTGGACTTCTAAGTAGTGTCCATTTCTTTCATACATAATCTTCTAGAAATTTGATGTAATTCTGGGGTCTCTATCTTATATTATACTTCTCATTACATATCTCTTATCACACATCTTTTCTTGTGTATTGCGTATTTCTTATTTCTCCTTACACTTTGTGAATCTTTCATTACACTTTTTTTTCCGTATTTCAGAATACTCTTTGACTTATAGCTTTGCTAGCTTTTGGGATAGATCTTACTCTTAAGCCTTTTTAACCTCCTCCTAACAAAAATATAACTTGAATCTTTTCTTTAAGATCTTCTCTACTTGAATCTTACATAAGGGTTCTAGTCTCTTACCTTTCGTAACTCCTTCTAACTTTTCTTAACTTTTCTATCTTTTTCTATCCACAGTTCCTCTTCTTAGAATTGATATAAGGAAATACTTGTCATCTCACTATCTCTTTCTTTTTTTATAGTCCTCTACTTGGAACTGTTATAAGGGAAAAATAGTGTCCCTTATTCTCTCTCTATTAAGTACTTATGTAATTTCTTTTTATTATACTAGTCTTTCTCTATTTGAGGCTAGCTAGCAATGTTTGTTCTCATTATTCTAGAACATCTTTCTAACTTTTATGACTCAACACTATATTTTCCAGTGGGTTTACCATCTCTATACTTCTCTGACTTGAGCACTTTTTAGTTAAGTGTGTTGCTGGGTTAGGGCTATGTTACACTTTACATAACTCTGAGCCCTATCATACCTAGTATACTCTTTCTCATAAAATTGGGTTCTATCTTTACTCTACCTTAGACCTTCTTCTCTAGGTCTTTCTGGCCTTTTATTCTCTTTATCCTCATTTGGAGGATCTATTTGCTCATACTTGTCTATTCTTAAGACAATGGGGTTTTCTCTTCTGTTCCTCAGGCATACTTCTATAATCTTTTGAATGCCAGTACTTAGTTTATACTTGAGCTCCATCTTCATTTAAGAGAAATTAAGTTTAATCTAGAGGCTAGCTGGAAACACCATGGCTTTCTCTCTGTATAAGTTAGTGAACACCTTGTCTTTGGTGATCATCTTATCATAAAGATATGAAGTTGTCCTACCCTCTTCTTCATGATTCACATTATCTTATCCTTAGGCTAGGTTATTTCACGACTAAGAATCAACCATTATTGCCCTAAGCCTTTTTAAGAACTATCGGATTCCGGGATAACATCCCTTGTGAATCATGTTAGGATCAACTGTAATTCTTCTGAAAGATTTCAACCAATGAACTAGATTACAACCCCTGATAGGCTCAGAATGTTGTCATATGATCCATCAAAGTAATGATTGCACATGATAATGTAGTATAAGGCACAACCCTATCGTTCTTCTCAATGAACCATTTTATTGGAATCCTAGCGAATTGGAGGGCAAAGCCATTGAAAATTTGAGTAAAAATATGGGTTTTAAGTTTGATCAAACATTGATGCAATAAAATAAGAGTATAGTAAAGTAAATGGTTTTGAATTGTTTGATTAAGAAGAAAATGAGTTGGATTGTGAAAGAAATATGTTAAGAAAGACTCTTAATGATAAAGACATATCTATCGTTGTTCTTAATTTGATATGGGAGTTTTAAAATCACTAAGTCTTAAATAAAACATCAATTAATCAATTAAGTCCAGTGCATTAATGGTTATTGAGCTCTTTGATCAAAGCTAGTTTAAAAACTTATTAATGCAATGTTGAAAACCAGTTAGTGTGTAATTAAATCAAATGATGATAATACCCTGAAATAGTCATCAATCAACAACCATACACTTCAAGCAATTGAATTAAGAATCAACAATCGTTGATAATAGTCCAACTATCAAGAAATCAAAAATAAAATATTTATATTAAAATCAACAATCACATCATCCAATGTCAATTACAAATATCTAATTTGAGAATAATCAGTTGACATTCAATCCCTATTCATACAATGAAATCCCTAAATCTAGAAATGTTAAAACATGAAATAGGTGCAGATTAAGATAGAAAACTCCCCAATCATCCATGAGCTCAAGATATACAGTCAATCACCAAGAAACTAAAGATCTAGCCTCTCATAGCTCCTACTATGTTGTCATTGCTCCCAAAAATGATGCCATAAAGTGTGCAGAAAATGGAGATGGAAAGGTAATGAAAAAGATGGTAGAAGTGGATTAATCGGTATAGAAATGTGAAAATCTATGGAAAGATGAAGAAAAAAGGAAGATGTGAGTAGAGGTTATAAGGAGAATATTGAGAGAGAATGAGCACTGCTTCTTAGCCAAATCTGGCAAAAACCCCGCCTCCTTCCGTCTGACTGCTCCTCCTTCCTTTAATTCTATAATGACCTAATCAAAAACATGCAGCTTCACTAATTGTCCCTTTTGGTCGAGACCAGATCCATATTTTGTTCATGAACTGTAAACATAGAAAAATTTCCCAGAAGAAATGAGGTCACAACTTGTGGACACTTGGGTCGCGATTAAAGATCACAGAAGCTGGCTTCCTTGATTTGGTCCTCTTTTTCTTGTGATTTCTTTTCTGCTCACTTTAGTCTTTTGTTCTCCTCCAAAATACATGTAATTAAAAATAAAAACTCACTGTAAAAGTCCAACTAATTAAAGAACAACATATATACATTTTGAAGAGTTAATTTACCATTTTACCCTTTAATTAAAATATTGCCATGCACAATCATGTATTACCACAAAAACACCATTAAAGGTATAAAATGAATGGTAACATTGTCACAAAACCCTTAAAATGTCACAAAAATCATATACAATTTATATCCTATCACTCCCTTTTGTTGATAACTCGTCAGATAATGCTCTAGGACTATGTTCTGTGGCCCATCTTACTTATCAAGACTTCACTTAACCTTTCTCTTACTTAGGAGTGCTTCTTAACTTTCCAACTTTCCTGTGCTTATCATGGGTTATTGCCATTTAATAACTAAAATAAAGAAATGAAATGAAACATGTTTTTCTTGCATACAAGGCATGTATCAAATGACAAGTCTTTAGAAAGAAAGAGTAATAAACGATGTCCTGAACAAAGTAAAGCAATGAAAATGAAAATACAAATTTACATTATTTGATATGAGCTTTACAATATTTTAACATCATTTTTCTTAGCTTCTTAAGCTCATGAGGAGGCTTTATAAGGTTAGATACAAATCCTATTGTTCTAAGCCAATATGTGTTGCTCATGCGTCCTGTTTTGGGCTTACCTCTAACTCTTGTTACTCTTATATATTCCATTATGACTTTCAAGTAGAATTCAGTATACTTCTTATATGTCATGCATTCAATGTATTTGCCAAGCACGCCATTAACTCCTTTTATGTTTGTTAATTTGGTTGCATCTTTTTCAGCTATGTTCATGGCCAAAGTTGAGATTCACTGTTAAGAGTAGGCACCATCTTGGATTTTAAATATGAAGATGCCATTAAAGGCTGTAGAGGAAGTGGTTCAATGGGGAATAAAGTTTCCGAGGATGATCTGGAATCATCTTTTTCTTCTGGTTCCTCTTGTGGAACTTCCTCCATCAACTTCTCTGGGTCTTCTTTAGAAAGTTCATCAAGATCTTGTTTTACACCCTCCTCAGGTTCCCCCTTGGGATCCTCTTGGTTTTCCTCTAGGTTATTGATCTCATCCAAGAATGAGATGTCATCATTTAAAGTATATCTCAGAGGTTCAGTGCTAGATGAAGTCATTTTTTCACCTAAATAATAAAAAATACACTGAATATTCAAAATGGGTCCAGAATTGCCCCAAAAATTAGGCAAATTTTTAGGAACAAACCGCACCTCAATCAGAGGTCCCACGCTCCCTCACGCGTTCTAAGAAGAACAAATTCAGAAAAAATAACTAAACGAAGCCCACTCTCAGCTATTCGCACGTGCACTGCACGGCCCAGTCTGGTGCTGCCACGTGGCCACTACCATGTGTTGGCCACCAAATTTCCCCTTTTTTTTAAATTCCAAATTTTTTAATTAAAAAAAATAATGATTTTTTAATTAAAAAAGTGATTTTTTTTAGAATGGGCTTCTGCCAGCCCAAATTTTTTTTTGGGACTGGGCTGGACGCAGCCCAGTCTGATGAATAGTGCCCGCACCCTTTTTTTATTAAATGAAAAAACCAAAATGGCATCGTTTCGGCATGAGGTCATCTTCAACCTCTAACGAGGTCAAAACAACCCATTTTATAGAGGTGGGTATTGGAAAATGTGCCCTAGGGGCCATTCATTGTCTTATGAACATTATTGATTTATGAATTTATTAATTGTGTTATCATATTATTTGCATGTTTACTGTGATGACCATCCTTGGATAATTCATGATCTTATCCTAAATGTCCCTGGTCGGTCATCTATGCGGGAGCAGAGATGAAATAAGACCAGTATGACTTTGAAGATGTATAGAGATATAAATCAAAGTTATAGGCACATGTAAGAGTACAAGGTGTTAGACCGACCCGCTATGAGAGAGCTGCATGGGTTACGTCATAAGCTTCTCTCATATACAAACCATGTCACTATGCCCTATGACCTGAGATCATCATGGATTCCTACATGACAAATGCTCAGCTTTGACCTAGTCAAAAGTCACTTTTGACCGAGTGATCATAAAAACTATGTTCGGGCTTAGTGTTTCTTTCATGCGGAGGAATATGAATGGTCAAGATGGAATTTGTCCCTCACTTTCGTAGAGAGATATTACTGGGCCCCTCGATGAGTGAGTCTGAGAAATGTATGGCCATACTATAATGGAAAGGTAGTTCCATTTCTATAGTCAGACTACTCAGGGATCGAGAAAGTAACGGTCAGGAATAGGAGGATGACATTATCCATGCCTCATCCATGGCCAAAATATCGCGTGACAGAAGGGACATGATATGGTTGTATAAAAGGTTATATCGTTTATCGATCCTCATATGATTTGGGTAGTCGTCATGTCTTGGTAGAGACCGCTTGCGACTTGTGGGCCAGTATAGCAAATGGCCCACTGCCAACTTCATATGGGCCTACAGGGTCGCGCACAAAATAGCCCAACACGAGCTATGATGTCCAGATTCATTGAATCTAAGACGTGTCTAGATTCAATGAATGATCCAGGGTTGATGTATATATTTATTTATATTTATATTCGTATATATATATAAGTTCGTATATATATTATATATAAGGGATATATAGAATTTAATTTATACGGATAAATTAAATCTCTATCACGTTTGAATTTGAAATTCAAATTGATAGGATATCTCATATAAGAGATATTTACAAGATTTAATTTATAAGGATAAATTAAATCTCTATCACGTTTGAATTTGAAATTCAAATTGATAGGATATCTCAAATTTGATTTATGAGAATAAATCAAATACAGTCCAATCTTATCTTTATTTAAATTAAATAAATAGGTGAATTAAATCTGTGGGATGGATTTAAATATAAACATTATTTATTTAATTAGTTTCTTATCAAATTATACAATACGTGATATTGTATTCGGATTTAATATAGATTAATTTCAAAATCCAATTCGGTTGGGAAAAACGCAGAGCATCCTATATATCTGATTTTAGGAGCTACGTTTTGCAGACAACACATAACACAAAAGGCCAAACAGAATCTGCAAAAGGTTTGCAGATAAGAAACTGCTGAGGTAGAGACAGAGAGGACGAACTCTTGAGAAAGCATTAAAGGTACAGGAGACGCTAGCACGTCGTTCGTGGTTGGAACGCTGTTCGTGTGGATACCAGTAGAGGAAGCCGACCTGAGGCGTCGACTTCTCGCGATCAGAAAGAGAGCGCGAGCCGCGGAGAGAAGCTGTGGACATCTTCTTGCGATCGGAAAGAGATCACCAGCCGCAGAGAGAAGCTGTGGAAGTCGCTAAGAAACACTGAGGGTAATGCTTCTTCCCACTTGACTTAAACACATACGGTAGATCCTAGCAAGGAATGAAAAAGTTTTTAAATTAATTTCCGCTGCGTGTCTTCCAATTCCTTACAGTGGGCAGGTCCATCGACTCGCCATCTTCTCTGCTCCGTAACTCCACCGTCCGACGTCCAATTTTGACGTTCTTGGTGTCATTTTCTTCATTTTTTCATGCTCTATGCAATGGGATCAATTGCAATGCCTGAATTCTTTATTTTCTAATGACCCAATTTCAAAACAAAATTGATCAGTTACGGTTTACATTGAAAATGCTTCTCTTTATGGTTTAAATGCATGCTCTATGCATATTATCACTAAATAAGCACTTTAAAACATATATATACAATGGAACAGTGCATAACTAGAAACTTTAAAAAAATCACAGAGAATCATGTGGAAGCATATAACCAGGCTTTGATGCCAATGAAGGTTTTGGGCGTACTTGGAATCGTTTGTTTGACTCACTGAATACCCACACGAGACTAGAGTACTTTAGAAGGCTCACAGTCATGTTTGCACAACAAATTCACCGAAGGAGGAAGAAAAAAACAAAGAATGTCCATTGCAATGTGAACACATAGAGAGAAAAAGAAGAGCACCGAAAAAGACTACTTTTCTCCTGTTCACTTCTGCCTTTGCTTGGTGGGGAAGAGTGGAATTCATATTCAACTTCTCACTCTCGTATTTGTCTCTATTTTGAACTTGGGAGAGTAAAATCGTTCCCTCCATTTCCCACCAATGCATATTCTCATATGGATTTGGGTTTAATCCACCATGGGTGGTCTGGCCCATTTCCCAACATAAAAATATATATTAAATGATTAGATAAATTCAATTTTAAGTTTATAAAAAAATTGACACTCCATCACAAGTTTAAAGTTTATATTTTGAATTGGAGAGAGTAATCTGCTGAGGGTTTAACGTCTCAGCTCTTGTTTATTTCCTTCAGAATGATCAGTACATATATAGGTGAGTCAGATTCTAATATGATAGGATCTTTGACTAGCCTAAATATGATATCTCTAAACCGGTATTTATGGGTAATTTTCCCATTAATAATCAATCTATATGTTTGTATGTAGAGATTCTAAAAGCTTACAAGTAAGTTTTTTAATATTCACGTAATTTTAAAACATGATAAATGTCATTTATACAATGATATTACTCTTGAAAACTTAACGTAGCATATTACTTTTATTTTTTGAAGAAAATATCCTAATTCTGATTTTTATTGAAATGAAAAAAAAAGAAAAGAAATAGAAAACTGAACGTAACACATTCTTTGAAGATTTCTTTTCCTTTGTCGTCTTTGCCTTTGAAGTATTTCCTTTTTTCTTTCCCTTTGCCTGATTCAACCTAACTTCGGATACCTTCGTTCTAGCCATTGCTTGATTGAAAGGGTGATGAGCAGTGAAGGTTTTGCAATGACATAGAGGTAGGTTTAGGATTTGGATGAAAGAATTAATTTGGAATATTAGGGGAATACTTATGGAATTAGTTATGAACTTTGGGTTGAATTGGTTATGAACTTTGGGTTGAGAGAAATAGAAGGATTTGTCGAATAGGATTTCAATAAACTGAATAATAATGATCATATTTTCAATGAAAAACTTAAATTTATCGATAAATCCTTCAACAAATATATTATTCAAAGTGTTTATCTATAAATCTTCAAACAATGGTAAGAAATTTATCGAATAGCTCTCCGATAAGCCCCTTATCGATGAATTGTTCAATAAATTACTACTTTTTCCAATCAAATCACACAAAATTTAATAATTCTTGGAAAATTCTTATTAAAATGTTTTCGATCAGAACCTTCAATTATTTTGTTAAATACACTTCATTTATGGAATAGTTTTTTGATAAGTAAACTTATCGATAAATTTTTTGATAAATTTTAAAACTTTTTATTAAATAACATTTGGATAAGTGTTCTGTTCGAAGAATTTGATGATAAAAAGTAACACAAAATAGTTTACAAAATTTTCAAAACAATTCATTCTTATCAAATACATAATTGATAAATAATTTTATCAAATAGGTTTTCGAAAAGATTAAGTTCATTGATTGTTTACACCCTTCATATTTTATCTTATGTTTATTGAAGCTTTTCTTGATAAGAACCTTTATCGATAACTTCTTCTATAAGTTCATGATTTTTTAAAAAAATTGAATGATATTTTCAAAACATGAACTTTTAAAACAATATATTTAAAATATGATGCATCAAGAGAAGATCGAAAGCACATAAACACATATAACATGAAAATATTATTATCAAGAAAGCTCAGATATATATTCTTCAAAATGAAGAAATGGTTTAGAAATGCTCATTTAGCTTTGGCATTTTTAGATTTCTCCTTGTATTGTTTTACCTTTCTCTCCTTGTGTTTGAGCATTATGGATGATAATCCTTTCAACTTGTTGCCAAGTGATCTTTGTAGCTCTAGTACTCATTGTATTAATCCTCAGACTTGATCCAACAATATAACCCTTGAGAAATTTTCTCCTGTTATGAATATAAATTATTTTCTTTCTAGGGTAATGGTTAGAAAGGTCAAGTAGAAAATAATTTCCATTTATATGTGAGACTATATAACAACTAATAATCAAAACATATTAATTCTAAATGAATACAATTGAGCATGCTAAAGAATTGATATTGTAAAATATAGATACAAAGCTCTTCATTCCTTAAAATGAGTCTATCTTCAATGATAATGCTTCTTTTTGAAAGTGTGTTATTTCAAGTTTATTTTCAAATATAGGCCTTTGAAAATTAATTTCATGAAAATATAAGAGATCAGATGATTAGAGAAAAAAATCTTTGTAGGATTACATGTTGAACAACAATATTAACATGTGTGGGATTTTCTTTATGAGCAAAATTGGGATAGAAAATTAGCAAAATAATTGGTTCAAGGATTTTGCTCATTTATTTTCCAAATGATGGTAGAACAATGAGTATATTAACTCTTTAGTCCAAATGACTCAGATCATCCAATATACTCTAGTGAATAAACACATTAGTGTAAGGCTTAGATGTAATGCAATCTTGTTTAATTGAAATATTTGAACTTGATTAGAGTGTTAAACAAAAGTATGTTTAACTCATTAAAGGATAAAGAGTTTAAGCACACAATAGCACATTTAGGATCAATGACTTTTGGAGTATTTTTGAAATATTCATTCAAATGTATTATTCTCCAATGCTTATGTTTATTAATTTCAAAAATAAATTTTCAAATCAATTTGTATGCATTTTGTAATCAAAGCATTTGATGCAAGAATGTTTATCTTTGAAATAATGAATGTGCATATTTATAAATTAAGATAAATTTATGAGTTGAAAATTATGAAACAATTTATATATGAAAATATGGATATAGAAAATATGCACAGTTTTCTCCATTTAGCAATATGAAAATAATTTTTGAAAAGTTGATTATTGCTAAAGGATTTCAACAAGGAACAAGTATTCATTACCCAAATTTATAATTCATTTAAGTACTATAAGTGAGTAAAGATTAAATTTCACATATTTTCTCTTGTCCTTGTTGTAGCTCGTTTGATTTTAGTGAATTGATATTGAGCACCAAAGACTCAAGCTTCACCTGTTCATCTTCATCAAGGTTTGAATTATTTCTCTTTGTAGCCACAAATGAACCTTTCAATCATATTTCCTATAGAACAATTGCATTGATTTTCTTCCCTCGTATCCAACTTTACTTGGATCCATCATTAGTTAGTTGTTAGGAAATTGAATATAATTCACATGCTCAAAATGAGTATAAACAATTTAGAACAGTTGAGCATGTTTACTTTATGCATATAGATAATATTCTTCATTTTTAGAAACATGTATGCATAAAGAATGAATTATTGAAATATTGTCTTTTTCTTCTTTACAAAATATTTATTAGTTAAGTTTTTGCAGGAGTATAAAAGTATTTTGAAATCAGTTGCAATATTCATTTCTAAGGATACATATATAAACTTCAAAGATATGTTAAATATGGTAATGCAAGATGTTTACCGTTCCACCTTTTACCTTTTTGTGGAAGAATGATTGTTTTTACATACCTATTGCATCCATGTATTTCTTCTGACATATGCTGTCTCTCAATTGATATGAACTTTGATGCTCAAGAGATCCCTCTTGTTATGTTCTCAAGATAATTGAATTCTTGAGGTAGAATGTATTCCTTGGGCCTTTATCCATTGCTTCTTATAAATTGATGTTATAGTTATTGTAATGGATTCTCCATGAGTTTTCTTAATGATTTGGCTTTCACATATGCACAAGAAATTATTGGACGCCCCTTTTTCCATGTACTATGTCCATTCGTCTTAATGTTATCTTGTACATTTGAAATACTGGAAGGACATTTTGGTACTCATTTAACTTGAGTTCTTGAGTATTAGTTTTGAACCTTGATTATCCTTTAAGAACCCAAATATATTTATTTCTCACATTAGAATTTCTTCTAAAGTAACATATATGAGAAATATAACCTAATTTTCTACAATAATTGTAGATAAAGAATGATTTACTTTAGATATATATCTGCACGTATTGTGTTGGTCTAGTGGAAGCATATTAGAATCATTGTATAAAATTTATTTCTTCCATGATTATTCAATGATATCTTTAATATGCAAAACATTTTTACTCTTTGAAATAGTATCAATAATTGGTTGCAAAATCATGTCATGAAAACTTTTCAATTATTTTTTTTAAACTTATATGAGGAATTGAAAATGTTTACCATTGAAGAATTTCAAGCTCTGAATGATTATTCATATATATTGAGCTCTTGTTTTTAATCCACTTCTTTCTCTCTTTGAATGATGATTCATATTCATTGAACACTTCTTTTTTATCGTCTTCTTTCTCTTCCTCTTGTTTCCTTGTGTTGACCATTTCACGAAGATGTTCTTGATTTCTCCTTCTCATCTTCCACTTGTTCACTGGTGGAGGATTTACAACTTTTAACTATTGATGAACTATCAACACCAATAACTTTAATGTAATTGTAAGGGAAATAGATAGAATCAAGAGTTTTAAAAGTATTCCCAACATTAGAGCAAAATTTGATTTTCAGATAATCATTTTTAGATAAAGCATTGTATAAAATTTTCATTTCTCTAAGGTTCAAAGAAAACAATTTCTTTTTCAGTTTTATTCTAATCATTTCTTAGTTTAAAATCAAAATCATTTAAAAAGATTTTCCTCATATTATAATCAAGTGTTTTAAAAAATATAGTCATTCGACATTTCCAATACAAAATCTCAAAATTTTCTAAAATAGGAGGAATGGTGATATCAAAATATTCAAAAAACATTTCACAATCAAATGCAACAATGATCTTTGCACTTGAAATCGTTAGATCCTTTAACAAGTGATCTTGCTCTGATACTAAATGTTGAGTCTAGTTGTATCATCCAAGATGGGGTGAATTGAGGATTTAAAAATTTTAAAAACTCTAAAGATATTTGAATAAATTTAAATAGAAGAATTTAGAATAATATCATCAAAGGAAGAAGTTGTAGGAGAAATATTGAATACAATTATGTATACTAGTTCTGCCTAATCCACTTGGCCTATGTCCAGTCTCCACATACCTCTTCTGAGTATTCCACTATCTCCAAGATTCTAAGAGTTCTTGGTGCCTCAGTACATTCATGTGAGAATGCCTCTCACTCCCCCTTATACCTATAAGGTTATAATCCACTCAAGAGTATCACGCTCTTAAGCAATTTAAAAAGATGATTTATACAAATGAAACTCTTTGAGTAGAGTAGTAAGATAAATACTTAAGCTCACAACTCTATAAGTTTCTCTTGCTAAGAATATGTATGTTTTGAACCAATGAAGAGAAATAGAGTGAAATAGAGATATAGATCATTGATTGTGATCAAAGTGTAAGCATTTGTTGTATTTCTATTTTCCAACTTCTTCAACTTTCTCATTTTGGCTTCTTCCTATTTTATTCTTAGTTCTTCATAATTCTGTCGAAGTAACCGTTAAGATAGCCATTTATGAATATAACTATTGTTTGCATTATTTATTGACATGTGCACTGATGCTTTTTGGCTCTATCGTTGATCTTTTCGTTTAATATGCAAATGATCTTGAAACATACTTTAGAGATGATATATAGTCAAATATCAAAATCTGATAAAGTCTGAAGAATAAATAAGCTATTCAAATAGCTTATCAATAAATGCTGAAGAATATCTTTTCAAATAGATTTTTGAAACATTCAAATATTTTCTAAAATCATGTAACACTATTGGAAACAGATAATCAAAAGATCATTTATCAATTTGGAAAAAAAGATATCATCTTATATCATATCAGAACAAATCAAGCTTGACTGAAATTATTTAGTATATCAGAATAAATCATGAGTATATAATAATTTAGCAAATAATATCAGGCTACAAATTCATGAAGATCATTCATTCAATCAAATCAAAGTAATTAATAAGCTCAACTAAGATATTTCAAAAATATCATAATCAGATATCATACCAATTTAAGCTTGATATAAGGATCTTATCGAATATCTCTTCAATAAGTATATTGATTGAATAGATTTATTGATAAGAGTATAATGAATCAAACTTTGAATCTTTTATGAATAATCTTATCTTCATAATTTAGGACAAATTAAACTATAGACGGATGATTCAAGCATATCAATCAAACATTATAAGAAATGAATCATCATCAAAATATTTCAAACAATCAAATCACCATCATAAACAACATTCAAAATCAAGATTCCAGCTATTTGAATTTGGAATAATTTATCTTTTATTTCTTCAATTGATATTATCACATAACATCCTCAGTGATCTAGATAACTTAAAATATTTCCAATGATCATATTAAAAACTAAAAAAAAAATCTTTCCCTGATCATAAGTTTTGATAAAACATCTTGAGAATATACCTTATCAAATGCAAGTAATTGAAAAATTATTTATTTTAGTGTTTTTGTAAACTCAAAAACTTTTTCTTATTTGTTGAAGAATTATTCAATAAATGTGTCTTTGAAAACAGTTTAAAAATCAATGTTGATTGATCAAAGTTCTTATCGATAAATACTTTGTTTGATTAATTCTTCAATAAAAACTTTTCATAAAATTCTTATCACAAAGCTGAATATGTGAAATACTTATTGAAGGCTTCTTCGATAAATCTCCTTATCGAATAAGTCTTCTAATAACTTCAGTTTTATAATGATGACTCAGAATTTTCATGAGCCAAATTTTTATTAATTTATCAAAGTCTTTATCGATAAGAGTCTTATCAAATAGGTATTCGATAAGTGCTTTTTTACAAAATAATATGTTCCTTCAAAAAAAATTCTCATTTTTTGTATAACTTATCCAATAACTAATTTATCAATGAGCTTTTCGATCAATGCTAAGTATCAATTAAGTTTTATTTTAAAATATTTTCTCAATTATTTGTCATCATCAAAATATTGGAGTCTAACAAAGTCTACCACCCATTTTTTTCACATTAGAGATAATAAAGGCTTGAGAAATCATTATAGTGATAACCTAATCACCATTACTATCACTTCCTTTAACCATATTTACATTTGGCTTAAGAAAATTATCACTTCTTGTCTCTTTAGCACTCTTCCTGCATTCATATGCATGATTACTTATTTTGCTACAAACAAAACATTTGCATTTCTTCTTGAACTTGGGGTCAGCATTCTTGGGTTTGTAATCAGACTTATTATTCTTGTTTTTCTTCTTATTGTGTTTAGAGTTATACCTGTTGTTGCCCAATTTTGTTTCTACCAAGTTTGCCTTAGCAATCATCTCTTTCTCCTTTGCTGCTTGAATTGTTCTCGGTTGGTGTCTTCAATAATAATATGAGTGATCAAGTATGTTAGAGATAGTTTGCTTCTGTTTGTATTTTAATTGTTGTTTGTAGTGGTTATATGATTTTGGCAACTTTTCAATTAGAATTCTAAAAATAAATTCATCAGGTAGATGAATATTTTCATCCTTGATATCTTCAATCAACTTGTGATATTCATTGATATGAATCTTGATAACACTATTGTCTACCATCTCCTATCTATAATAATTCTCAACAACAAACTTATGCTTCCTAGCATCCTCCACAGTGTATTTAAAGATCAAAGAGTTCCAGATCTTATTTGCTTCCTTATTGATACTATACACATCAAACAGGTCATTAGATAAAGTACGGATCAATGTGTTATGCATACCTTGTTGGCATATGTCCAAACATTTGTTTGGGCTTGCTCAGTATCTGGGGATGGTTTAGATTCAATAAGTGCAAATACCACTCCATGCGTATCAAGAATAGTATAGCCCCGCTCCTACCAAAGCCTGAAGTTTTTGCTATCGAACTTGGATTGTTAGGAAACAGACGAGGAACATGGGTTGAGATGTGAGTAACAACATTGTTGTTCTGACCATTTGGATTTCTATTGTCCCCAACATTATTAGGAATATTGGAAGCCTCCATCGTCTAGAATAACTCTTAAGATTTTAGGTATCATCACCTACAAATAGAGAACAAACAATCTGATTTGAGTCCAAGGCACTATCCTTAATTATTTTGTGACAACTGGAAAGATGAAGTAGCACTTCCTATGATTAAATAGATTCTTCTTGTATAACAAGGAAATAGAATCTAGTAGAAGCAAAGAAACTCAGAAAGAAATGAGCAAGAGAGAAAGAGCATAATGGTAAAAAGAGCAATTCCTATGCGCTACTTTTATAGGCACGAAAAGGCATAGGTTACGTCCAGAAGAGATGACCCATTTTTAGGCTGAAATAGAGTGAAGCTAAAAGGATGTCAGAGTCACATCTCACAGTCGACAACAGTCGCACCCAACAGTCAAAACGTTAACCCTCCATATTTTATTTTGACTGTAGGGGTCTAAGGACTTTCCTTTTAAGCATATTTAAAAAATTATTTTTGGTAAAACTAAAAATATTTTTCATTAAAATTGACTAATACCACGCTCTAACTAGTGCATAGGTCAAATCACCGAATTTTAACTAAATTTCCTATTGATGGCCCGTTATCGTGAGCATAACCCACCTCTCTTCTAGGCTCATTTACTAGCCCATGATTGTATCTTATTATATATACACTTGAGCCTTCACTCTCCCAAGCAATGTGGGACTTTGGTTTCTTTGAGACACCCACAAAACTATAGATTTCACAACAAACTCTACTCCCCAACACTTTTCAGGTACACAAAGCCCCCAGTTGGACTCACAAACTCTTTTTAGGTATATAAATTCACCATCTCTAAATAATATCTTGCGGTGCCTCCAACATATTTATTATAAACAAAAATGATGAATTCATACTCTATTGATTTATCTCCAATAAACAATAATACATAAGATTTATTTAGGTGGAAGTATTATATTTTTTAGATCATTAGAAGTATATATGGGATTTACCTCCCTACTACTTTTTTTGTTCTTCTACCTATGCTTGTATTTCTACCTTTTTTTGAGTTTCAGATGCTTTAAATCTACAATCTTCAATTGTTTTCCTTTTGCCTGGGTTTTTTCAGTCTTGAGATCTTAGGTCTACAATCTTCATTCTTTTTCTAGATCTCTTGATACCATATTATATTATATTTTTTATATTATGAGTATGTATTGAAGTTATTTTTCTATAAAAATGACTTAAATAAATTTGATAGGATTTCTTTGACATTATATACCCTTAATCATCTCTTTAATTAATCAATGTGGGAATTCTTATTTCTATATTCTAATAGGGAGGCAATCTAGAAGCACATTCTGATACTAAATTTTTTATCTTAGCCAAGTCGTAAAATGCTTCATAATATGAACAATAAATTTTAGGAAAAATGCGACGGATTTGATTTTAACGAATGAAATGATAATGACAATGAGTCCTCTAATATGTGTATGAAGGTGATGAAGAATCAAGAGGCAGTGAATCTCACAAGGCACATAGAGAATTCCCACGAAGCTGCTAAATGCTTGGCTAGAATGAACAAAAGCAACATCTCGTGCATCATCATTCGATTCGACTAATTCAAAAAAAAATCCTTCAATTTTTTTTTGATATACACTATCGTTCCGTGGATTGTGGCGATAATTTTCTTCACACAAAAACTATAATTTAAGGCCACTTATTGGTTAATCAATTTTTGGTTTTGAGATTATGTGTCTTTTATTTCTGTTTGTAATGATTGACTAATAGTAGCCATATGCGAACTGTCAATCTAAATTCATCATTTGGCACTCTCACATCCCTACTTTGTGACTCAAAAATTGTAAGCTGTGCTTGGCAATTTATTAATGTATATTTATATTTATTATATTAAGTATATGTTAGTATTTTATACTTGTTATGAAAATATAAAATATTATATATATATATATATATATATATGCAAAGAGTGTAATGTTTCCATTTAACATTTTTAGTTAAGTGGGGAATTACTTTTATGAACCTATTAGTGATAGCGCATAGCATTGAGTATATAGAATGAGAGAATAAACTATTAATACTGACCTTTGTGACATTGAACCGCTGAGTTACATATTGAGTTGTACGAGGTTGTATGGAGTTTTGAGCGTGGGAGGTTCGATTCTTTTATACATTACCAGGCTTTAACATTCTCAGGGCCATTGACATCACCTTTCCTTGGTCGGGTTAAGGGTTAGCTCAAGGGACGTGGCACCTTTCCATATTCAAATGAAATGGAACCCATGGTCTTATTTGTTAGCAGCCTAGGTGTTGAATCAACGATTATAAGGAGGTTAGAAGAAAGGTTGAGGGACTCTTATGCAAGCTTAATTACTTCTTAAACTATTATTGTTTTTATAAAATTGTTTGTACTTTATGTTATAAGAACTAATATTTAGCCTGCTTAATTATAATATAATCATTTCATGCATGCTTATTAAATTGGATTTGTGGTTAGTGGGTCCATATAACTCACGCCGTTGCCTTTAACAATTTTTTAGGCAAAGTTTCCAATGAGATACATTAAGGAAAAAGGCTTATCCAAATGGGATTCTCCTATTAATAGGGAATGGGCTTCTCCTTCTTTTTTTTTAATAGGGAATGGTCTTCTCTATTTCTTCTATTTCTTTATGAAGATGGGCCATAAAAATAATAAAGTGGTGGTTGAAAAAAGGGAAGTTGTAAAATTGGGACGTGGCTAGACATTTTGAGGGTGATCTCGAGTCCTGTCTCGAGACCATTCCATCCCAAAATGGTCGGGATTGGGACTAGTCAACTAGGAAGGGTACAAGGATGAACAACCCTACTCTTCTTTATCAAAAACCCATTCACGACCCTCTTTCTTCAACGCTTCAATCTTAGTCTGTTTTTTTGTTAGCATTCCCTCTCACATAGAACTATTTCGTATTTCTGTCTCCAGGCATATACCAGTCACATTTTGTCTTTTGAATCAAAACTTCTTCAAGCTCACGCCACAGTTTCTGCATCACAATTCCATAGAGTCTCTATCAAAACATTGATGAGCTATATGATTAAGCCCTTCCAATCTGTTCAGTAGATGTCTCCTTCTACGACCCAAGTGATAAAAAACTTCCCGACTTCAAGATGTAATAGCAGATTGGAAATTTGAAATATTCTCTTAAGTCCAATCCCTATATCACGACTCTTTAACAAAGCCTGAAAACTTTTCATGAAGCGCCAAGAAGCTACAAACCTAAAAGGCATAGCACCACAAGCATTTCTATAAGAGATCGAATTAGTCGATGGTCAAATTTAAAGAAAGGAAGATACCAAACATTGGCATTCACATATAGTTGACTGAAGGTTGAATTGACTAGTACTCGATCTAACGTACTTTGTGTTGGCGAAATCTGCAAAAGCACAAAGAATATAGTTCGAGTCGCGTCTGAGGATATTGTCCTTGAGAGATATTCCGCGACCCCTCATCAAATTAAGAAGCGACACTCCTTAAGATTAAACAAACTCTTCATGTAATAATACAGAGCAACATAACTGGTGGAAGATAAAAGGTAATCTTAGAATATTAGTGTATCATTCTCTTTTATTCTCCTTAATCAAGAAGCCCCATTTATAGAATGTGGAAGGTCATGAGACATGTCTTTTAGACATATGTCCCTTAGATTCAAGAGTTATGTTAGAAAGACGCTTCTTTCTTCAACACACCTCTCAGAAGCTTGATGTATCATTCTCTTTATTCTCCTTCATCAAGAAGCCCCTTTTACAAGAATGTGAAAGGACACGAGACATATCTTTCAGACATATGTCCCTTAAATTCAAGAGTTATGTTAGAAAGATGCTTCTTTCTTCATCATACCATTTCACAACTGAGAGTTATGTCAGAAAGACATTTCTTTCTTTAACACACCCTTTCACAATATTTAAAATATTTTCAATAATCCCCCACATGTGTCAAAGAAACACTATTAGCTGAGTTATACACATGGACATAATCATTGTATCTAGTAGTCCTTTGAAATATGAACTAAACCTAGACTTATAATACTTGGTACACAGAGATGCTAGTAGTCCTATAGACTATGAACTAACACTTCTTGGGTGTATACCAGAGGTACTAATAGTCATATTATACCCCCGCACATTTCTATTATTTACCATGTTATTTTGTGCATTAGGCGACCATGCGCGTATCCTTCACTCGTATAGGTAATTTCTTTAAGTATATATGCACATAATACACCATCTCGTAGGATTTGAAATCATTAAGAGCTTTGCTCACCTTCCTCTATGCAATATAGCACTTTCCTGCACAACATAGGAAATGACTAGTAATAATATTTTAGTGTTAGCAGAACTAACAATCAACTTGTTCTTACCCATTGAACCTTCTTTATGGGATCACCAATCACAAAGGTCGTGTTACCATGTTGTCGTTATCAAACTGGCTTTAGTCCAACTGCCCTCGATGTCTCAACAATTTGTTTTCCTCCACAGGGATTTTCTTAACGGATCAGATAGATCTATTTTTCACTTCACCAAAATGGATTGATTCTCTCAAACGATTACACTATTATTCTCTTAACAATATTTATTGCCATTCCGCAATCATAACTCATCAACAATAAGTGTTGTTCATCTTTGTTTTCCTTAACAAAGGTTATTGCCATTTGTCAAATATAATTCATCAACACTAAGTGTTGTACATCTTTGTTATCCTTAACAAAGGTTATTGCTATTTGACATACATAATTCATTAACACTAAATATTACACATCTTTGTTCTCCTTAACAAAGGTTATTGCCATTTGGCAAACACAATTCATCAACACTAAATGTTACACATCTTTGTTCTCCTTAACAAAGGTTATTGCCATTTGGCAAACACAATTTATCAACACTAAGTGTTGCACTTCTTTGTTCTTCAACAACGATTTTTGCTATTTGACAAATACAACTTATCAACACTAAGTGTTGGTTTTACATAAAAATTTTTGTTAAAAGGGTTTCAATCACTTAGCCCCAGTTCCAACCAATTCCATAATAATAAATTCATAATAGAATTGTTTGATTGGATGATTTTCATGTGGTTGCACTAGCACCAAGAATAAATACATAATCACTAGTAGATTTTGACCCTTATGAAACTGAGATCTAGTTTGCATCACTATATCCTTCTAATATAGCGGGAAATCCACTATAATGTATATCATAATTAATGGTGCTTTTAAGAAATCTCAAATAACCTTATTAAAGCATCCCATTGTTTACTGTTTGGATAGTGATTATATCTACTCTATCTACTGAGTAATAAACGCAAGATAAATTACTACTTAATATCTGTGGATTTTAACACACTGGGAATTTGCCATACATTATACCACTTAAGAAATATTCACATTATGGTTCTTAAAATCAAACTTTGAAATACTTGAAAAGATAATATATTCCTTTATGATTTGAACACTCAAAATCATATTTGGTTGATCAATTATTTCAATATCATATTTAAAATAACATGATAAAAATTCAATATATTTTCACAATAATAATGTATATTTGCTTTATGATAAATATAACTATAAATAATAAAAATTTAAACACATTTATTTCTCTACTAGACAAATGATTATATTTTTTATATCCTCAAAATGCTTGTTTCAAGTAACAGAAAAATTAGATTATTCTCAACAACAAACTTCGATATACATCTTAACATGATATATCATTACTAGTCATTTATGATTTTAATTTTCAAAATCATATTTAATTCACCCATGCTTTCAAACTCAGTATTACAATATGTCATCCGCATCATATATATTTATACTAAGATAAATATATATCTATAAAAAATAATATCATGAAAATTAATCATATTTATCTCTCCAATAGATAAATTATCAAATTTCATGCTTCCATCATAATGCTTATTTTAAGCCACACATAAAGTTTGATAATCATAAAATTTACTATAAATAACAAATAATAAAGCCTCCATTTAATTAATATTTAATGATAACACATAACTTCATATCTATAAAATGAAGCTAGCAAGACATGTCAATTTTCAACTCATAAATTTTATATGAAACTAATTTTTTCCAATTCAAATTTTATAAAGCATTCCAAATTTTAAGCATCCCCACACTTTTAAAAATCAAATTATATCTCAATAATAATTCTAATAAAATTATAATTTCATACCACATAATCATTTCTATTCTAATTAATTAAATTTTTTGATATAAAACTCCAAACACTCAATTATTTGATAAATTAACTTAATGAGAATATTCCACCTAATATCAGGTGATAATTCCATAAATAATAACCAAATTTATAAGTTTATGTTTCCAGTGTGGTGAAAATTGTCTCCAGCCATCAGTGCAATTCAAGCACCCTTAAACTCATGGAGATTATAGATGAGACGGATGAAGCTTTCTCCGAGACGCGAGATTCTCATTCTATGGAAACACAAGAAGTTGCAGAAATTTCTTTTCACACTATATTTGGAGGTTCGTCTTCGACCACCATGAAACTATGTGGTACTCTGAAGTCAAAGACGGTATTGATTCTTGTTGATATTGCTCTTGGTTTGCAAAGATCAGAGGCACCGAAGAACAAATTTCTCTATCCAGCTGGAGAGAAGTTGATTTTCAGCAAATCTTTTATTACCCAATACGCCATCGGTAAATCTTCTCACATTACTGCCTGAAACTTCTCCGTCAGAGAAATTCTCGTCCTCTCCGGCTGAAACTGAATTGATGTTTTCCTCCCTTCTGCAACGCATCTTGCCTGGAAGACAAGAGGTCCGGCACGAAGAGGTTCACTCGCCGGAATAGGTGCCAGTTTGACAGCAGAACTGCCACCGTGAAGATCCGCCGAAGCCGTGGATTGGGGTTAGGTTTGGCTTGTCAGGATTTATTTTTGGAATTGCGTGACGGTTTTGTTGTCGTCGTTGTTCAGTGAGATCATGCATGGGGACATATTGGATAACCTGAAGTTAAGTATTAAGAGGAATTCAAAACCTGCGATATGAACACGTAGTAGGATTGATGCTTGAAGATGGTGATTTTGCTTCTCAAAACCTAGAAATTCAGATCTTGATAAACTCAAACTTGTGCAGAGAATATTTCTTAACATTGTTGGCAAAATCTGCAAAAGCACAGAGAATATGGTTCGAGTCGTGTCCGAGGATACTGTTTTTAAGATATATTCTATGAATCCTCGTCAAATTAAGAAATGACACTCTCCATAATTAAGCGCTATAGGGCAACATAACTGGTAGAAGATAAAAATTAGTATATTATTCTCTTTTATTCTCTTTCATCAAGAAACCCTTTTTATAGAATGTGGAAGGATACGAGACATCTTTTAGACATATATCTCTTAAATTCAAGAGTTATCATAAACACGTTTCTTTTTTCAACACCTCCTCTCACAACTAAAAGTTATATCAAAAAGACATTTCTTTCTTTTACATACTCTTTCATAATATTTAAAATATTTCCAACACTTTTACTTCCTTCTCTTTTCCATGTGAAAAACAGACCACTACACGCTAAACAAAGGAGCACCAATTCATCCACCCATGAACTGAAATCACCATAAATAGGCTCCCAATTTTTGAATTAGATCTCCACTTTTGCAAGGACAAAGTACCATTGAAGTCCCCTCCAATACACCATGGCCCTTGAATCAAATTATTACTGTCTTTAAGCGCACTCCAAGCAAGTCTTCTCTTGACAGGATTAGGAGTAGCATAAACCGCAGGGAGAAAAGATTTGGAGTTTCCATTTTCAAAACAAAAGTGAACAAATTGTTCATGCGTCGCCAACACATCAAACTTTAGGTTATTGTCATTCCAAAGAATCCAAATACCACCACTAAAACCATGTGCATCCACCACCTCTACATTCGCAAAACCCAACCTCTTAGTAGTAGCCAAGCTTTATCTCCACGTACAACCACCCCTAAAACCATGTGCATCCAATTGTTCAGTTGAAGCTGTTGACACAGTTTTTTAAAATAAATTTATAAGAGTCAATGTAATTGTCACATTAAATTTATAAAAAACATAAGTTTTATTTATGTAATATAAACTGCAATATATCATAGAAAAAATAGTCAATATAAAAAATTCATGGCACTGCATGCTAGAGACAAATCATGGATTGAACTCAGTCATACTTTCTAAAATTGGTTCATTCTTTATTTCGTTTCCGTTCTTCCATTTTTCTCTAAATTCCACTTCGACAATTATGGCAATCCACAAATTTGGTGTTCCTTCCTTCTTTGTATCTTCCATGGTCATTTGAGAAGCTAAATTAGGAACCTTATCTCCTCTTTTATAATGGGAGGATTGTATCACTTTGGTGGGTTTAAACAAATGTCTCCTAGATTATTAGTTTTGTTTAGCGTAAATAACTGATACTTTCTTTATATACACACAGATTGTGAAGTTTGTTTTCAGCATAGCACTATGGGTACTCCATTCCTTAAGCAAATCAAGAAGCAGACAACGTTTTTTCTACAAGAGAAGTACAAATTTGCCCGCTTGAAATTTACTGATGTTACTGAAGCTGAATTGTAAGTGACTTCCTTTGTTTTTTAACGGTTTGAGAAATTAGATATATCATTATCGCATAAGTAAGATGTAGAATAGTATGTGGTTATTCATAAATTCAACGGAATGTTAAGGCCGTTGTTGGTTTAGTTCTTTATTTTTTTTTTCATTTTCTTTGGATTTTTCTAATATATATATATATATATATATATCATCAAATATTTTAGAAAAGAAACTTTGAGTTATAAATTAAATGGGGAATTACTATAAGGTCTTAAATAAAGGAATTAATTACTAAAAAGTTTTAAATATTATAAACTTGTTGTTAATCCCTGAAACATGTCATTATTAGCTTTTAAGATGTTATTATGTCTTTTAGGTAATTAAGTCCTCTCTTGGGACCTCATTATGATTCCCCCTAAATTAAATATCTATACATCAATTGATGGTTGAAATGCGTATAATTAAATGAGAAGATGAAATGCTGATATCGCTATTATCAACATGTAGGTTGGCTGAGGAGGCAACAAATAAGGAACCATGTAGCCCAGATGCCAAAACAATGACAAGAATTGCGGAAGCATCCTTTGAGGCGGACGATTACTGGAGAATTGTTGATGTTCTTCACCAGAGGTGATTTTTCTTCTTTAACCATATTATATATATACATACATACATATATATATATATGTAGGGAGAAAGAAACAAAAATACCTTCCAAATATGAAAATATCAATTCAGGACCCCAAAGACTTAATCACTTTGAGGTCCTTATGGACTAGTCTGGGATTAAATGTTGTAACAAAATTGCCTAAATTCCCTTAATTAGAAATTTGAGAAATGAAAAAAACTAAATGACAATAATAGTTCAACAAATAGCAACTTCAGCTTATCAAATGACGACAACAACAAAAGTAGTAACAAGCTAATTTTACAAAAATGTCTTACGAATAACAATCACAATAACAGTTTAACAAATAATGACTTTAACTTATCAAATGAAAATAATACTTAAGGTTGGAACAAACTAATTATATATATTGAGGATTTCATAGGAACTGAGCCATTTTTAAGGGATCATTTTGAGATTTCCATATTTCGGTGGTCCTTATTGTCGCCCTAATGATAATTGCTTTATGTATTGTTGTGACTATTTTAGTTAGTGGATTGAAATGTAGATTGGGGGGCTTTAACACGGAGGAGTGGAGGCGATCTTATAAAGCATTGGTGCTGCTTGAGTTCTTGCTAACCCATGGCCCAGAGGACTTCGCTGTTGAGTTTCAATGTGATTCTGAAGTCATTGAGGAACTCCGAAGTTTTACTCACATTGATGAAAAAGGGTACCTCACAAAATTCCTCATATATTCTCTAAAACCCATGTGACAATAATATGGTATCATTAATCACCATTGCTTCTCTTTATAATATGACATAATTGAAGAGTTAATTAATATTGGTATCAAATATAAGATATATTTCTCAGTAATAATCAAGTAAGAGAAGGGGAGTAAGATAATGAAGATAATTATGATGTTTTAGAAAAAATATGATATATTAATTAATTTAACTAATATTCTTAATTTAATTAAATTAGCTAAATAAATCCTATATTAAGGATTAAGGAGTAATAACTTTTATTTACTAGCAAATCAAAATGGAAGCAAAGAGAAATGACAATGCTTAGGAGGAAATCAATATATATATCAACATCAAATATATGATTTAGAATAATATCACTATATATAAGTTAAACTTTAAGTGGAAAGAAATTTTAGAAAGGAATGAAGACTGTGGATTGAGATTTTATTTGCTTTTATAGTTAGAAGAAAAATTATAAGTGCCATATATTGGATAATATATAATAGACTAACTATATTATTCATAATTTGTGAATAATGAGGCTTGATATAAATTTTATATTTTGCATTGACTAATATAGTGATTAAAATGAAGTTAACATTTGTATATACTATTTAGTTTATATAATTTTGCATATAAAATGCAAAATCTATGATCTTGACGTGTGGGTATCAATATTTGATAACCAAAATTAAAGAAAGAAATGGTGGAATAAATTAAAACGATGTGTTACCTTGGTTTACCACTAGTTTGCTTGGTATATATATATATATATATATATATATATATATATGATGTAAAGAATTAGTAAAAGAAATTTAATTTTAATTTTTAATTAAATAGGTACAAAAGTAAAAAAGTCCAAAATGCCTTACAAACCGAAAACGTATCCCCTCTCTCCATATTCATCGTTTTCTTCTTTTGCTCAACCTAAATCAGATTCAACCAATAAATTAATCAAACCAGACTCAAATACAGCAAGAACAACCAAATACAATTTTTTGGCAATCGTGATTGTCATGGGAGACGCCATTACAAACCTTAAAGGGCATGTTTGGTAAAAGAGAAGTGGAATTGGGAGTGAAATATTCTAATTTCCTTGTTTGGTACAATGGAAACTACTTTCATTTATTCTTTTAATATTTTTAACCATTTCAGTTCTATCAAAAAATTTAGAAAATAAAATGACAGAAGCGTAAGTGAAATATTTTATACTATTTTACTCTAAGTTACAAAATTTCTAGATAACTTTAATCCTTACCAAGTTATAAAAAAATATTTTAGAATATTTTACTATAAATTATAAAAAAATACATAAATTATATACGCATTTCCATTCTACCAAATAAACTTTTAAAACACTTTTCAATTTCCACTTCAACTTCCAACAAAAACTCTTGTATCATATCAAATGTATTGTAAGGGCATGTTTGGTACAATAGATGTAAAAGTGGAGAAGTGGAAATGGAATCTTCTATTTCCCTTATTTGGTACAATGGAAATCACTTTCACTTCTAATATTTTTTGCTATTTCAGTTTCATAAAAAAAAAAAGAGTTGAGAAATGATATGATGAAAGTGGAAGTGAAATATTTTAGATCATTTCACCCTAAATTATAAAATTGTTGGACAACTTTAACCCTTTACAAGTTGTAAAAAATATTTCAGACAATTTTATCCTAATTTATAAAAAGTACATCAATTCTATACTCATTTACATCATACGTAACAATTTTTTAAAGTTTATTTCTAACTTAATTCTATTTTTATTTTCACCTACATAAAAAAAAATTTACATCCTACCAAACCTACCGTAAGACCAACCAAACACAAATTTCAAGGAGGTGCTGGAACTGAACATACAAAATGGACCTATAATAAGCTGCATTATTCATAAGGATACACAAGGAAAGGGAAAATTATATTTAAGGGCCCTTTGAGAACATTAATTACAATTAGGATTCTCGAGATTTTGAATTTTTAAAAAAGAACCATGATCCTTTGGTTGGAATTAAAATTTTCCTTATTTTTATTTTTAGTACTCATCTTCCATATTTTTAATATTTATCTTTATTGTTTTTAGTATTTAGTTTTTTAATTTTCAATTTTTAGTAGCTATCTTGATGTTTTTACTACTTATGTTCCATGTTTTTAGTATTGAAAAGAATCAAAGATAATATGTGTGAAAAATGAAAAATAAGTATTGAAAACATCTAAGATGACTACTAAAAAAATTAAAAAATTGATTATTAAAAATATTAAAGATAAGTACTAAAAATATGCAACATGAGTGTTGAAAAAATTAACTAAGGAAAATTTTAATTACAACCAAAACCTATAGTCGTCCTTTTTTAAACTGTTAAAATTTTTAAAGTCCTTAATTATAATTAATGTTGTTAGAGTGCCCTTGAGTGTCATTTTCTCCAAGAAAGTATGTTTAGTTATTGAAAAAACCAATAGACCTCATCCATTTTAATCTGCAACAGACACAATATAGCTTCTCTCTCCCTCTCTCTCTCACGCACGCGCATTCCTATTAATTTTATTTCATTATTTATTTGTTTCAATTTCATAATAAGAAGTCTAAACTTGTGGCAGGTTTAATTGGGGAGTAAGAATGCAGAAAATATCTGACCAAATACTAAAACTGTTACAAGGTGGACCAACATTTCGAGAAGCACGCTTAAAAGCTCTGAAAATAACAAATGAAATCCAAGGCTTTGGAAGTTCAGAGTACTCTCCTTCATCAGCATCAAGCAGTTCATCTTCTTCTAAACCACATTCTACCTCCTCTTTCTCTCCATTCTCTTCCTCAACCACCACTCCGACTTACTTTGACTCCATCATCGAACTCAATAAGAATCCATTTTCTCCCAACAAAGATTCATTCACAGCCTATTCTAATGGAGGAATAGTTTCAGATGAAAACACCTTGGTCTTCAGGAGGAAGAATGTAAATAATCATAATGAGGATGAGGACCACCTTTTTGATGGCACTTCTGGTGAAGAAAGAGACTATTTGGTGGGTTCTGAAGTGGAGGATGACGATTATGAGAAACCAAAAGAGAAACAAAAGTTAGGGTTTGTCAACAGCATTTGCTCCAGGATTGCTGGAAGTAACAACAACGGCGATTTTAGAGCGAATTGTGATAATAAGAAAGTTGAGTTTGGATGCCTCTCTTATAATGGACTCAAGGAAAGTACAAAGAAACTTCAACGCCAACATTCTCTTTGGTACTAAAATACCTTAACGCAACCTAAATAGACCCATAGGCTACTAAGGGTGACAATATATATATATATATATATATATATATATTGTCACCCCTTAACATTGTCATTTTGGAAGTGTTGTATGGGTCACATTTATATACAGCGATCTAGTTGCAATAAGTGAACCTTTGTAATAAATCATGTTTTAGTAAAAGACTTAGCAACCAAATCATAAAAAAGAATTAAGGTTGTAATAAAGGGGGCCAATTGCTTAAAAGATGTGAAAATGATTATCTTCTCATTTTTATTATCATCATGTATTACTAATCGAGGTTTTAATTACTTTTATTTGTAAGAAGCTTCTTATTTTATATTTCTTTTATGCTTCATTGTATTTTGCATATCAAATAATCTAAGAAAAATTAATTCCTTTACTAAATAGATGGTGTAGATCATAGGTAAAAGCTCATATTTCAAATCCTTATTATGTGATAGGTAATCTAGACTGTTTTTTTCCACACTCTCAAAATGTAAATAGTTTTTATTTTTCCCATTAAGTGTACTTCCCCGTATTCTATTATATATTCACTTAAGTCACTACTGAACTAAGTCAAAGCTACACATGTCACACGAAGGTTTACACCTCTATCCCTTCAAATTGTAATAATCTCTATGAAATACAGAGTTTGAGATCCAATTTCTAAATTCTATCTGAAAAGTGTGGCTTCTGATACAATTCTGTCTTGCTCTGATCATCATTGCCAACACAATATCGACGACATGAGTAGTGAGGTCTTCGATTACCAATAATCTCTTCTATTGTTTTTCGAATCTCAACTTACGCTCAGAGTCGTCATCTGGATCCTTGATCGGCATTGAATCACAATATTGGATTTGCTAGTATTCATTTAATTAGATTGAACTTTTTCTTAAAGACGTTCTTTGTGTACAATCTGCTACTAAGAACTTGATGAGTGTGAATAGATTGATCAATAATAATCCGGTCAAAGTTTATTTTAATAATCAATATTTCATTATGAAGGATATGAAGATACGCAATCCACTAATATAGGGAGTTCCAAAGGACGGCATGTACCCAATGGTAGACAGTATAATCAAATTTTAATAAAAGCGTCATGCTCATACTGCTATTGTTGTCAAGTAATTTTCCAATTACTCTAATTTTCTCAAATGGTAATATGCCTTAAGAATCCTAGTATTAGAATTTTGAAGCAAGTTTTGAACAAATGTAATCATAATGTTGATATTAATGAGAATTTTTTGTATGAGGCTTGCTACTTGGTAAATCAAAATTGTTACCCTTTCCAAATTCTGTTTCTCATGCTATGTCACCACTTGAATTAATTCATACAGATCTTTAGGGGGCCCCCTCCTATATAATCAGTGCGAGGACACCGCTTTTACATTCATTTTTTAGATGATTACAGTCGGTATACCTGTAAGGAATTGGAAGATACGCAGCAAAAATTAATTTAAAATTTTTTCCATTCCTTGCTAGGATCTACCGTATGTGTTTAAGTCAAGTGGGAAGAAGCATTACCCTCAGTGTTTCTCAGCGACTTCCACAGTTTCTCTCTGCAGCTGGTGATATCTTTTCGATCGCAAGAAGACATCCACAGCTTCTCTCCGTGGCTCGTGCTCTCTTTCTGATCCAAGAAGTCGACGCTTCAGGTTAGCTTCCTCTACTGGTATCCACACGAACAACGTTCCAACCACGAACGACGTGCTAGCGTCTCCTGTCCCTCCAAGGCTTTCTCAAGAATTCGTCCTCTCCGTCTCTACTTCAACAGTTTCTTATCTGCAAACCTTTTGCAGATTCCGTTCGGCCTTTTGTGTTTTGTGTTATGTCAAAACGTAGCTCCTAAGATCAGATATATAGGATGCTCTATGTTTTTCTCAACCGAATTGGATTTTGGTCCCACTATAGCATTAAGCCACTTTTCAGAGTTTGGTCCCACTATAGCTTCTCGATAGGTAGTCGGCTCATTATGCTCAATGAGCAACACATCACGACTGTCAAAAATCAGAAATCCATATCTCTGAGGCTGAAGTCTTGTTCTATTAGACTTCTGTGGACCTTGCGTGACTTGAGGAGTCTCAACAACTTGTTGTGAGTCTTCTCTATTTTCCATCTGCAGTTCTGTGGTGTCTTGTGGCTCTCGAACTTCTTCGAGGTATACCTTACTCCCACTGGTTCTTTTAGAGATAAATTCTCGTTCGAGAAAGATACTATTTCTGACAACAAACACTTCGTTATCAGCAGGGTTGTAGATGTAATATCCCTTGGTTTCCTTAGGATATCCCACAAAAAGGCACTTTGAGGATTTGGGCGCTAATTTGTTTGAGGCTTGTTGCTTAACATAGACCTCGTATCCCCAAATCTTGAGGAAAGAGAAACTAGGCGTCCTCCCAGTCCATATCTCATACGGAGTCTTTTCAATTGCCTTAGATAGAACAAGATTGAGTGTGAACGCAGCTGTCTCTAAGGCATGGCCCCAAAAGAAGGGCAGAAGATTTGTTCGACTCATCATGGATCGAACTATATCTAATAGTGTTCAATTTCTCCGTTCAGAAACGTCATTCCATTATGGTGTCCCTAGAGGAGTCAATTGTGAGACTATCCCACAACTTCTAAGATGATCTATGAACTCTTGGCTCAAATATTCACCTCCCCGATCAGATCGAAGGGCTTTAATTGTTTTGGCAAGCTGGTTTTGTACTTTATTTTGAAATATCTTGAACTTTTCAAAAGATTCAGATTTATGTTTCATCAGATAGATGTACCCATATCTGCTGAAATCATCTATGAATGTTATGAAGTACGAATAACCTCTTCTGGCATTTGTGTTCATCGGTCCACACACATCTGTATGTATGAGGCCCAATAAATCAGTGGCCCTCTCACTGTGCCCAGTGAAGGGTGACTTTATCATCTTTCTGAACAAGCAAGATTCACAAGTGTCATATGATTCAAAATAAAATGAGTTTAGAAATCCATCTTGATGGAGTTCAGAAATGTGTTTCTCATTTATGTGGCCCAGACGACAGTGCCAGAGGTATGTCGGATTCAAATCGTTTGGTTTGACCCTTTTTGGCGGTTATGTTATATATATTTCCATGATTGGGTTTTTCCAAATTTAATATGTAATGATCAACATGCAAATCACCATGAGTATAGAAAACATCATTACGATAAATAGAACATCTACTATTCCCCGCAATGGAAGTGAAACCTTCCTTATCCAAATAAGAAAGTGAAACAATGTTACTACTTAAAGCAGGAACATAATAGCAATTGTTCAAAACTAACAAAAGCCCAGTGGGTAGAACTAATTCATAAGTGCCTATAGCTAACGCAGTAACCCTTGCTCTGTTTCCAACTCGTAGGTCAACCTCACCCTTTTTCAGCTTCCTACTGTCCTTTAGTCCCTGCACATTTGTATAAATGTGAGAACCACATGCAGTATCTAATACCCATGAGGTGGAAGTAGAAAGATGAATGTCTATAACATAAATACCTGAAGTGATAGCCCTGCTATCCTTCTTGTTCTTTTTCAGATCTTCGAGGTAGAGTTTGCAATTCCTCTTCCAATGACCAGGTTTATTGCAGAAGAAACAGACTCCTTCCTTTAGAGGCTTTGCCTTCTTTGGTGCAGGCTTAGTTTCGGGCTTGCCTGACTCTTTGGTCTTACCTGATGAGCCATGACCCTTTCCCTTGCCTTTGCCTTTCTTTTTCATACTCTTTCCTTTCTGAACCATCAAAACAGCACTGGGCTTCTTCTTAAGCCTCGGCTCAGCAGTTTTAAGCATCCCATGTAGTTCAGAAATAGATTTCTCCATGTTGTTCATGTTGTAGTTCATGACAAACTGGTCATAACTTTCTAGGAGTAAGTTCAAGATCAAATCCGTAGCTAACTCCTGGCTCATGGGAAATCCAAGCCTTTCAAGGTAATCAATGTACCCTTTCATCTTTAAGACATGAGTACTGACTGATGCACCTTCAGCTATCTTGCAGGAATGTAAGGCCTTGGTGGTCTCATACCTTTCTTGCCTTGCCTGTTGTTGGAACATTTCCTTGAGATGCACAATCATCTCATAAGCCTCCATGTGTTCGAGATCTCTTTAGAGCTCCGGAACCATGGTGGCTAGCATCAAGCATCCCACATCGACAGAGTCTTCCTTATGCTTCGTGTAAGCATCTCTCTGAGCTCTAGGAGCATTAGCCACTGGTCCTCAAGAATGGGTTGATCTAGGACATGCACCTTTCTTTCCTGCTTGAGAACAATTCTCTAATTCCTAAACCAGTCAAGAAAGTTTGTCCCATTAAGTTTGTCCTTCTCAAGGATAGATCGCAGCGATAATGTAGCAGTATTACTAGTCGTCATGAATCTACAATTTAAAAATATGCAATTTAATTAGCAATCTCCCACTAAATAAAGAACCCTCAATGCAATAGTTAATGGGCTAAGATCCATATTTGGCTCAAACTTAAGTCCGCTTTGGCAGGACGCTTAAATTAAGTTATTTAGGTAGGTAACACCTTTACCAATTACATCAGATGTAAGTCTTAGATGTTCATGGGATTCTATCATCATATAATCTGTCATGTTTTTAATCCCATCTAATGCCTTGAGACCCAAAACCGTTTTGTTAATCTCAATTAAGTCAAACAATAATAAACATGTGAGAGTAGCACCATTACTCTTGCTTATCTCCCCAAGATAACTTAAAAGCACCCACTTTGGTGGAGTCTACAATTGAGCGATCAAGGTTTTGACAAGTGTTCATAAATTGACAGCAGTATGACTTAAGATTTCATTTAGAGGGCTTAATTTAACTATCTGGTTTATAAGAATGCATGTTTCTGAGGTTGTATCTCATACAAGTAATATGCATGTTTCTGATATAATCATAAGATACATAATTTAAACGTGATACAATATGGCTCACCTATCCTAAGTTCCCTCAAGTCAATGAGAGGAGCTCTCTAGTAAGAGAAGGGAAATTACATATAGAAACCTCTTTTAACATTCGAGGGGAGTGAGATGAGAAGAGAAGGTACATTGAGAGTATATAGAGGAAGGCACGACACGCAGGTCGTATTTAAAAATTACAACACTTGCAATCTAGAGCCATATTGTTCACCATACCTAAACATTCAAGAATCAATATTCAGATTTAATTCAAGGGCAATTAATGTTTCATATCTAAAACATTCATCAAATAACATATGTTATGGTTATGTTGCGCTACGAACAGGTAGCCACGGCGGTCCCGCCAGCTATGTTAATTGGTCAAATTAAAGCGCATCACCACCGATTTCAATTCCCTTTTAGATTCCTTTTATGTCATACATAACACAGATTCCTCATATGTCATACATAACACAGATTCCTCATATGTCATACATAACACAGATTCCTCATATGTCATACATAAAACGCATATTATATGATCGGCTACGACTAACACATATTATATGAATTAACAATCAATCCTAACTTAAACACAAAACGGCATGGCTCTGATACCACTGTAAGGAATTGGAAGACACGCAGCGAAAATTAATTTAAAAATTTTTCCATTCCTTGCTAGGATCTATCGTATGTGTTTAAGTCAAGTGGGAAGAAGCATTACCCTTAGTATTTCTTAGCGACTTCCACAGCTTCTCTCCACGACTGGTGATCTTTTTCCGATAGCAAGAAGACGTCCACAGCTTCTCTCTGCGACTCGTGCTCTCTTTCTGATCCAAGAAGTCGACACCTCAGGTCAGCTTCCTCTACTGGTTTCCACACAAAGAGCGTTCCAACCACGAACGACGTGCTAGCATCTCCTGTCCCTCCAAGGCTTTCTCAAGAATTCGTCCTCTCCGTCTCTACTTTAGCAGTTTCTTATCTGCAAACCTTTTGTAGATTTTGTTTGGCCTTTTGTGTTTTGTGTTATGTCAAAACGTAGCTCCTAAGATCAGATATATAGGATGCTCTGCATTTTTCTCAACCAAATTGGATTTTGGAATTAATCTATATTAATTCTGAAATTAATACAATATCACATATTGTATAATTTGGTAAGAAACTAATTAAATAAATAATGTTTATATTAAATCCATCCCACAGATTTAATTCACCTATTTATTTAATTTAAAATAAAGATAAGACTGGACTATATTTGATTTATTCTCATAAATTAAATTTGAGATATCATATCAATTTGAATTTCAAATTCAAACGTGATAGAGATGTAATTTATCCTTATAAATTAAATCTTGTAAATATCTCTTATATGAGATATCCTATCAATTTGAATTTCAAATTCAAACGTGATAGAGATTTAATTTATCCTTATAAATTAAATCCTATATATCCCTTGTATATATATGAATTTATATATACAAGAATATAAATATAAATAAATATATACATGAACCCTGGATCATTCATTGAATTTGGACACGTCTTAGGTTCAATGAATTTGGACATCATAGCTCGTGTTAGGCTATTTTGTGTGCGACCCTGTAGGCCCATATGAAGTTGGCAGTGGGCCATTTGCTATACTGGCCCACAAGTCACAAGCGGTCTTTAGCAAGACATAACGACTGCCCAAATCATATGAGAATCGATAAATGATGTAACCTTTTATACAACCATATCATGTCCCTTCTGTCACGCGATATTTTGGTCATGGATGAGGCATGGATAATGTCATCCTCCTATTCCTGACCATTACTTTCTTGATCCCTGAGTAGTCTGACTATAGAAATAGAACTACCTTTCCATTATAGTATGGCCATACATTTCTCAGACTCACTCATCAAGGGGCCCAGTAATATCTCTCTACGAATGTGAGGGACAAATTCCATCTTGACCATTCATATTCCTCCGCATGAAAAACCACTAAGCCCGAACATAGTCTTTATGATCACTCGGTCAAAAGTGACTTTTGACTAGGTCAAAGCTGACGTTTGTCATGTAGGAATCCATGATGATCTCAGGTCAAAGGACATAGTGACATGGTTTGTATATGAGAGAAGCTTATGACATAACCCATACAACTCTCTCATAGCGTGTCGGTCCAACACCTTGTACTCTTACATGTGCCTATGATTTTGATTTATATCTCTATACATCTTCAAAGTCATACTGGTCTTATTTCATCTCTGCTCCCGCACAGATGACCGATCAGGGACATTTAGGATAAGATCATGAATTATCTAAGGATGGTCATCACAGTAAACATGCAAATAATATGATAACACAATTAATAAATTCATAAATCAATAATGTTCAAAAGACAATGATTGGCCCCTAGGGCACATTTTCCAACAATACCTAGTTATATCCATTAAAGCATAAAGGTGATATTATTGTAGCCTTCAAGCATTTCAAGAGTCTGGTGGAGAATCAATTTAATTCCAAGATAAAATCACTTTTGTGTGACAAGAGAATATAGTTTAAACCTTTCATTCCAATAGCACAAGAAGAAGGAATTAATATGAGGTTTACATGTCCCTATACCTCAATTCAAAATGGTAGAGCATATAGGAAGCATCGACATGTGGTTGAAACAGGTTTGTCCCTTTTAGAGCTCTTATGCCTTTAACATATTGGGTAGATACATTTCACATTAAAAATGTTCTTGATCAACATACTTCCTACACCAGTACTCAATGGAGAAACACCTCTTTTAGGTTGTTCAAGATAGATATTGATTGCAAAAAATTCTAGCCTTTTGGGTGTGCCTGTTACCCTTGTTAGAAACCATATAATGTGCATAAGCTTCAATTTCATAGTCAAAGATGTATGTATCTTGGTATTGTTTCATAGCAGAAAGGGTACAACTGCCTCAATCCATCAGGAAAGATTTTCATAACTCGACATGTTGTTTTTATCCTTTTGTTTTTCCTTTTACTTTAAGTTTTCTTCATCAAATATCAGAGTCCAATATTCATAGGGTGTAGCTTCTCTTATTATACAAACTTCTAGAGGAAGTGAACAAAATCCTCCTATCCTAATTGATGACTCTATTGCGCATACTTAGCTGAATCTACAAGACTATGTTTCGTCTAGCTCGAATGATCAAAATGATGTTGATTTTATGAATTCTATTGAATCACGATTTAATCATATTAAGCTAGCTTCTCTTATTATACAAACTTCTAGAAGAAGTGAGCAAAATCCTCCTATCCTAATTGATGACTCTACTGCGCATACTTAGCTGAATCTACAAGACTATGTTTCGTCTAGCTCGAATGATCAAAATGATGTTGATTTTATGAATTCTATTGAATCACGATTCAATCATATAAAGTTGAATCACGATTCATTCAGAAATGTCTTCTTCTCATTTATTTGATGCTGCTCGCTCTAAACCAGCTCACTCATTAGGGCAAAGCTAGTGTTATCAAGCCTAAATGTCCTTATGTTGGGCTTTTAAAAGCTGAAGTTACAACTTTGGCGTTACAAGATGGAAGATGAAGTTACAACTTTGTAGAAGAACAAAACCTGGACATTGGTTCTATACACCAATCAAAAATTGGTAGATTGCATATGGGTGTTTATGATGAAGTTGAAAGGTTTTTAGCAAACACTAGGTGTCAACTATAGTGAGACATTTAGTCCAGTTGTAAAACCTACAACAATTCGTGTGGTCTTGACGATAACATCATTGTTCAACTAGGAAGTCTGGCAATTATATGTAAATAAGGCGTTTCTCAATGGATATTCGCAAGAGGTTATATATATGAAGCAATTAGAAGATTGGTTGATTTGAAGCATCCACTTCATGTCTGTAAGTTGGTTAAAGCTATTTATGATCTTAAACAAGCTCTGAGGCTTGGTTTGATCGATTACGCCTAACCTTATTACAATGGGGTTTTCATAATGCTAAGAGTGATATCTCTTTATTCATGCTTAGAATTCATAATCTGACAGTATTTGTTCTGATATATGTTCATGATATTTTGGTTACTGGGAGTGATCTAAGTATGTGATGCATTTTATTTGTAAGTTGAATATGCTATTCTCCCTCAAAGATTTAGGACCAGTGTATTATTTTCTGGGTTGGAGGTTTTTCGTGACAAACAGAGAATATATCTTAATCAGGCACAATATACTCTTGATCTATTGAAAAAATTTGATATGTATGACCATGCACCTATTTCTGTTTCAATGATTACAGGTAGGCAATTATCTTCTGATGATGGTGAACCATGACAAACCCCACTAAATATAGGTAAGCTATAGGATCACTTCAATATCTCATTATTACCCATCCTGATATTGCCTATGTTGTGAATAAATTAATATCTTGCTCAAACTAGAACTTGTCATTTCCAAGCTGTTAAAAGGGTTTTTAGGTATCTCAAAGGTACTTACAACATGGGACTACTTTTTAAACCTATTAGACATCTTCAACTTCATGGTTACACTGATGCTAACTAGGCTACTGATATAAATGATAGAAAATCTATGGCTAGTTTAATAATACTTTAGTTTCTTGGTCGTCTCGTAAGCAATGAGTTATTTCTTGATCGAATATTGAATTTGAATAAGGGCATTAGCTGATGGTACAACAGAGGTTAAATGGCTTAATTCTTTATTGTTTGAACTTGGTTTGGTTATGTGGAAACCTTTTAGATTATGGTGTGATAACTTAAGTGCACGAGCCTTTGCTGCAAAACTAGTGCAACATGCTAGAAGCAAACATATTGAAATTGATGTTCACTTCATTCGAGATCTAGTTCTATTTAGGTTAGTTGATGTTAGATATATTCCTTCCATTGATCAGACTTCAAATTGTCTAACAAAATCCCTACATTACTCTCAATTCCAATGTTTCAGAAGAAAACTCGAGATGGCTATTACCCCTCTCATTTGAGGGGAGATGTTAGAACAAGAATATATTTATTCAGTATATTCTTTTGTATAGCTTTATGACTCCTATATACGTGTATCTCTCTCTGACTATTCTTTTAGCAATTGTAAATACTCATTTGCCTTGTAGCTCACAATATATAAAGGAATGAATAAGCCCAATCATCATTACGGGCTAAAGAAATATTATAGTAAAAACCTATTCTGTCTATCTTTCCTATTGTGGAAATAATAGGTGTACTTGATGGTAAAATAGCACCGCCTTCAACACTTCCTTGATGGTATGATTCCTACGCTGTCACCCTTGATTCAGGATGAATTCAATCATCATGTACCAAATCCAGATCTTGACGAGTTTAGATCTCTGGATTCAACTCTTGCCTCTTAGTTATAGCTTTGTTTCTTCGTTGATTCTTTTGAAACTCGTAGAGCTTGAGACATCAGCTCAGGTCTGGAAAAAAATGATTAAGCTTTACTTAAATAAGTATGACTCTAAAATATTTTTGTACAAAAATAAATTGAGTAGTAAGAAGAAAGGAAGCCTTATCATGCGTGAATATCTTGCCAACATTAAATCCATCTACGATCATTTAGATGTGCTTGGAGAGAAAATTGATGAAGCCATGTAGATCTCATCTATCCTCAATGGACTGCCTGTTAATTTTGAAGTAGTAATTACAATCATAAATGCAGTTGGTCCTTGTTTTGATCTGGTTACTAACATACTAATAGACTTTGAGGCATGTCAGAAATTCTTGTTGACTAACAATATGCTAGCTCAAGTGTACTATCTAAATCATATACAATCTAATGGTGATGAATATAATGAATCTTCATATGCTTTTTACACTCAAGCACCATTGTCTGGTAGAAATCGAGGCCATCATCCTCCTAGTGGTCTGTATCATGGAGTAGATCAAATATAGGTCATGGACAATTTCATTCTATTCCTCATCCTTAGTGTCAAATCTATTGCAAAGTTGGCCATATTGCTACGAATTGCTATGTCAGGTATGATAACACATATACTTCTTCTCCTTTTTGTTGATCCTAATGCCTACTATGTTCCTCAACAAATGCCTCAGAATAATTTGATTAAGCAATATGGTTCACAAACTGATAATCACAAGGCTACTTCCAGTGATACTTCCTCCGTTTTTACTGCTAAGAATGTGACAACACCAAAGGTTACTCCTACACTGGCACAAAATTATATCATGACTCCATCGTCAATTGCTGATCCAAATTAGTAATTGGATTCTGGAGCTAAGTAACATATAACCTATGATCCGACAAATCTTAATACTCTGACTCCTAGTACTGTTGGTGGTAATGTTCAGGTTGGCATGGGTGATGCTGCTGCTATTACTCACACAGGCATTTTTCCATCTATTCTCTTGTAGGACAATTTCATATAAAACGAGTTCTTTGTGATCCAAAAATGAAGAATAATCTACTATCTTTTGCTTGTTTTACAAAAGAAAACAATGTTTTAGTAGAGGTTTTCCCTCACGAGAGTGTGGATAAGGATTTACAGACTCAGAATATCCTTATACATAGGTCTAAGCACTTTGGCTTGTACCTTGCTGCTACTGGCACTACTTCTTGGTCACCACATTCATCCATTGCTACAGGTGAATCTTATGCTGTTATTGTCACTGATAATTTGCTACTTTGGCATTATAGACTAGGGCATCCATCATTTGACACTATAAAGTTAGTTCATCAATATAGTGCTACTCCTTTCTCTTTTACTACCAACTATGTACTTTGTTCTGCATGTCAACTAGGGAAAAGGCATACTCCCATTTTCTAGTTATATTATAATGTATCAAACTCCTTTGGAATTAATATCCCTTGTGTCTCATGGATTTGTCTATTATTTTGCATTCATGTCTACTTACATTCGATTTACCTAGATATATATATATGCTTAATAAGAAGTCTGATTTATTAACTGAGTTCAAGGAATTTAAGTTTCTTGTGGAAAACAAAGTGGCCTGTAAGATGAAAGCTGTTCAGAGTGAAAATGATGGTGAATTTATAGATTTGAACACTTTTTTAACTGAGTATAACATTGAACAAAGATTTTCATGCCTATATAAATCTGAACATAATGGGATTGTTAAGCTTAGGCACAGAAGTATAGTAGAAACAAGACTTTGTTTACTTACTCACGCCTCTTTATGGTGGTATTGTTAGTCAGATGCATTTATATATGCTATTTTTCTTCTTAATAGACATCCTTCTAAGGCTATTTGTAGGAGATATTAGAATGACCTAGGAGGAATTAGAGGAATTAATTAAGTAAGATTATGGAAGATATGATCTGATTATACTATTCAATAACTTTCTTGATTCTCTCCATGTATTATGCTCTTCTGATTATGTATTACAATGTCTATATATGTACAAACACAGAGGACATAGATAGTACATAATTACCATTTATCCCAATACCCTCTTCAAATATTCAGACTCGTCTCCCCTCCTATATGGTATCAAAACCAAGTTCAGATTCTGCAATATCATCCTCTACCGAAGTCGACTCCACCATATCAAATGGTGGGTAGTGTCTCCCAATCAAAGTCATTTCCATTGAAGGTTCCTCTATTATCGTAGTTCCTAAGCATCTTACTGGAGAAAATTACTTGGAGTGGGCCCAGTCTATGTACTTAGCCTTGATGGACGTGACAAATTTGAGTTCATCTTAAAATGAGCCACCACCTACTGATGATATTGTCTCTTATCATCGGTGGAAAATTGATAAATCCCTAGTTGTATCTTGGTTTCTGAATGACATGATTTTAATAGTATGCAATAGTTTGATGTTCCTCCCATCAATAAAAGAGATTTGGCTAGCCATGAAGACAACCTACGGTAAGCATCTGACTGCCTCACTAGTATTCGATTTGCTTTTGAAGTTGTGGATAGTTCATCAAGGAGATCATCCCTTGAACGTGTATTACTTGGAGAAAACAAATCTATGGCAGGAATTGGACCAATTGAACCAAATGGTGTGGAGAAATACTGAGGACTCCACTTCTTATCGATAGGATTTCGAAGAAGAAAGACTCTATGAATTTTTAGTTGGATTGAACCCCATCTACGAGGACATCCATAGAAGGCTTCTCAGGCATGTGCCCTTCCTTCTGTACCAAAAGCCTTTACCCTCCTACATGATGAGAAAACTCAAAGACAATTCATGCTCTTAGCCCCTACCCCACCTCAACCCATGATCACTGAAGACTCTGGCTTGGCTACTCGAGCTCTAGACCTGAAATGTGGCTGATCTATTATGAAAACTGCAAGAAAACCAAACACACTAAAGACAAATGCTGGGACCTCTACAGGAAGCCAGCTGATTGGAGGCCCATACAACATAAGCCAAGGAAAACATGGTAGAAATGAATCCAGATAAAGCCAAATTTTTACTGGTTCAACCTTAATTCACTGTTGGACCATCCCATTTCACTAATGGTTCAACACAGGCCCAACTCAATGCTAGACCATCTAATTTCCCTTCTAGTCTAACACATGCCCCATGCCCATATCTATTTACTATCATCATAGATCTCTTGACTGTACTTGAAAACCAGTCTCGTAAATAGTCCATTGCTATTGTGGTACAACGAGGTAATTTCTCTCATGCCCTTACTAGCAGTAAATACATGCCCTCATTGGATAGTAGACTGAAGTTCCACTGATCACATGACCAGTGATGACTCATTTTTCTCTAAATATACTCCTGTCACATCATGTCTTATAGTTAAAATTGATGATGCCTCAAATTCTCTGGTTGCTAGTAGTGATACCATCAATGTTTCTAATATTCTGGCATTGCACAATGTTTTGCATGTTTTAAAATTAAAATAAAACTTTATCTGTAAGTCAATTGACTAAGGATGAATGCTGCCACACTAACTTCTTTGCTACCTACTATAATTTTAGGATCTACTTATGGGGACGATGATTAGTGTTGCTACAAAGCTAGATGGGTTTTATTACCTGGATGACTGTCACAAGTCAGTATCTCATGTATGTAATAAATTGTCTCTCCCTAAGACTAGTGAATTGGAGTTATGGCACAATCGATTAGGACATCCAAACTTTCAATATATGTGTAAGATGTTTCCTTCAATCTGCTCTAATAAAAATCTAAAATTTTCCTGTGACTCTTGTGAACTTGCCAAACATCATCATACTCACTTCCCAAGTGTCTCGTATTGCCCATCTAAACTTTTTTTCCATTATCATAGCGACTTATGGGATCCATCCTGAGTCTCTAATTGTACCTTGTTAAAATGATTATTGACACTCATTGATTATCATACCCGTGTCAGTTGGGTTTTTCTCTTGAAGGAAAAAATTGAAGTACACCAAACCCTTGTTGATTTCTATAATATGGTCATTACCTAATATTACCCAAAAACCTAGACTCTCCATACCTACAATGGCATTAAATACTTTAACCATGAATTATCTCATTTCCTTAAAACACACGGTATCATCCACAAAAGCTTATGTCCCTATAGGCCCTAACAAAATGGCATTGCTGAACCAAAAAAAAGGCATATCCTAGAGACTACTAGAGTCCTTCTATTTAGTACTCATGTCCCAGTCTTTATTGGACTGATGTTGTCCTTATGGCCACCTTAATTAAACTTGTAAGCCCTTGTCATTCCAAACTCCTCTCCAGGTTCTCCAACATCATTTTCATATTCCTTACCTAGAAAACACCCTTCCTCTCAGAGTCTTCAGTTGCACTACATTTGTTCATCTTCATCACACCTCCAAACTTGATCTTAAAGTTGTCAAATGCATTTTCCTTGGATGTGCCAGTACCCGAAAGGGGTATAAATGTTTTGATCTCTTTGCTGAGCATTTGTATATCACATTTGATGTTATCTTCCATGATACCATACCTTTCTATGCCTCATCTTTAGCTCAAGGGGAGTCTTGGAATGATCCTCAGTAATTTCACACTAACCTTGCACTTGAAACCTAACATCAATGCCTTCACCATGAACTTGACCATGAAACATCCTTACTTTCGTATATCTTAGGGACCATTCAGTAGCATTTAGAACCACTTACAAGACCTTAGAAGTCCATTAGCTAAATCTAAAATTTTACTCTTCTTGAGTTACTGTTCATATGGTATTCTAGATTAAGCGACGAACTTTAAAAATCATAATTAATTCTACAAAAATAGAAATAAAGTGGTTCAAAAAGCTACAAGAAGATACCATCTTGAAATTTAAGGGAAAAATTATTTCTAGACCAAATGCTTAGTAAATTAATATAGTTTATTCGTCAAATATTACTGTTCATTTGGTCAAAAATTTTGAAAACAGATTATGGTCCCTTACTTTGGAAAATCCGTTCTCTTTGTATACACATCGAACTACGGCATTCTTAGTGTCAAAATAAAGCTTGACATGTTAACTAAATATTTGTAAAATTTATACATTTATCTCATCATTTACTATTTTTCATCACATCATGAACATTGAGGCTCAAACATGTCATATAATAACATTACACATAACAATTCTTCACATAACATTTATACTATCTAATCCCTAGCTTCTCTTCATGCTTTATCATCCTCTTTCATCATTCATAAACCTTCTAGGATTGGGATTACATAGAGGGAGTGAGATTTCTAGGGAAATCTCAGTAGCAAATGGTACTAAATAATGCATGCATTAATGCAAATACTTGTACTTAATTGTGAAAGTGTTAACCTTGTGTAATGTTCATGCTTCCATGTTGCATATGAAATACGATTGGCCAAAGTAATCATAGAAATAGAGCTTCAATCATAAACACATATGCAACACAATTCAACCAAGCATAACATTCAATACATACAAGTTTAGGATAAGTTTACTTCCTCATATACTTTACTTTCTTTCACTTTATCTTGCCTCTTTCTTCTCACTTCTCTTTGATGTGTGGCTGCCTCCTTGTAGTCCACCATCAAATCCTAATATCACATAATCATCTATCTATTACAATCAAACTTCCTTGGACATTAAACTTATTTTAACTAACATAACTTCCTTTGATCTCTACTAATTGACTTGGCCTTTGAACCAATTGATGTCTTGACTTTACCCTACACAATTCCACCTTTTGAATCCATTTATGAGCTTAGAATCATGAAATTCTAGCTCCTATGTACTATTCTGGACAGATTTGAAAAACATGCATAATTCTTCCAAAAATTATCATATTGATTCCAATTCTTCCCACACTTGTTTTTCTACTTTATCCCACAAAACTTTTCATTTTAAAACCATTGAAAACATCAAAATCATGAAATTATAATTGCTATTCATATGAGTGAACAGTAATAGACTACAACTTCAAAAACTACAACTTAGAATTCCAATGCTTATAATTAGCCCTAGCCCACATACTTATCTAAAAATATAATGGCCTATAAGGCTCCATTTTGGGCCCTCTACATGATCCACTACCTTCATGGGCTCAACTCTCGAGAAATTCTCCCGAAACATATTTATTGGGTATTTTAATCCACTGTAAATTCCATAATAAATTCTACATAACTCTTTTTTAAGTTATGTCAGTTTCATAAATTCTCATATTAATTATAAGAATTTAGTAAAAAATTCCATCTAATTCTTAGGTCTAGAGGATACTGTATTAATTTTCCTTTCTTCATAAATTAATATAAAGTTTTTGGGATTTCAAATCAAAATTTTGTGTTACATCAAACTGATCAGAATAATTTTCTTTATTTGTTGAGAAAATTTGGGACTAATATGATTATGGGCATTTTTGGCTCAACTTTCAATAATTACCATTTTGCCATTGAACTTTTAAAAATTATACTTTAGGCCCTCAACTTCTCATAATGACACTTAATAGCCCAAACCTTTTGTCTACTTTCATTTTCTACTATAGAACATTTAAACTTTTCATTATAGTCCCTCTCTTTCTTGAAGACTCGTCTAACCTTTCTCATTCCTTCTTATCATCATCACAATCCTTTCTAAACCTCTTTCCTCTATCAGTATTATACAGATAGGAAACAAATAGGATATGACAGACCATATCTATACCCTTGACATACCCATACAAGAGAAACCTAAGGAATCTGAAGGGCCAACTAGTTTAGGGGAGACACCAATAAGTAGAGACAAGTGTATTCCCACAGAAACACGACAGGTAATGCTCCTCAAGTGGATGATGTCCACTAAGAGTCTGAACCAACTACTGGTCTGATATAAATTTGAGACCAGAATGATTATCTTGAACTTCTGATAGCAGTCAAAAAACCATAAAGGACATGTTCCAAACACCTAATAGAAAGCTTTATTTCTTACCATCCTTATCATCTAAACAACATGCTTTTGTCTCTCACCTTAATCAACTCAGAATACCAAAAAACATACATGAAGCTCTAGCTAGACTTGAGTGGAGATAAGTAGTGATAGAAGAAATAAAGGTGTTAGAGAGCAATGAAACATAGACAGTAGTTGAGTTACCAAAAGGCAAGAAAGCAGTTGGCTGCAAATGCATATTGACCCAAAAATATCTTACAGATGGAAGCCTTGACAAATATAAAGCACATTTATTAGCTAAGGGCTTTACTCAGGTTTACAATATAGATTACACTAAGATATTTGCACTAGTGGCAAAGTTGAACACTATCAAAATCGTACTATCGTTGGCTACAAATTTGGATTGGCCACTACATCATATTGATGTCAAGAATGTATTCTTAAATGGGGAGTTGAAGGAGGAAGTCTACATGAAGATACCTCTAGGATTTTCTGGAAAAAAGAAAGATTAGGTATGCAAGCTTAAAAATCACTGCATGGATTGAAATAGTTTGTTCTTTAGATATGCAAATGGGAAAATTGTTGTATATGTAGATGGAATTATACTCACGAGTACAATTCAATGAAGATTGATATAAATAAAAGAGCTCTTAACGGAGAATTTTGAGTGAAATATATGGGAAAAATAAAATACTTTTTAGGCATAGAAGTCGCTAGTCTGAGAAAGGAATTAGTATCTCGTAGAAAAAGTACATATTGGATCTTCTAGAAGAAAATGGTATGCTAGGTTATAAACCTAATGATACTTCTATTCAGGATGACAAGATTAGAGATGATGAATACCTGGGAAAGGAGGTAGATATGAGAAGATATTAACGTATGGTAGGTAGACTAAATTTACCAATCACACATGAGGCCAGATATTGGTTATGTCGTCTGTATGGTAAGTCAACACTCTCATAACCCTAAAAGAAGCACCTAAATAAAGTTTATAGAATTCTTAGATATTTGAAAGGCCAACATGGCCTAGGTCTCCTATTTAAAAATTTTGATAATAGAAATGTGGAAATACACATGATGCTGATTGGGCAAGAGATGACGTTAAAATATCCACTTTGGGCTATGTTACCTATGTGTGGGGAAACTTAGTCACGTGGCACAGTAAAAAGCAAAGTGTGGTCACTAGAAGCAGTGTTGAAGTTGAATTCAGAGCTATAGCTATAGGAATATGTGAAAGTCTATGGATAAAACAAGTACTAGAGGAATCGGGAGTGCTAGTAGAATTACCTATCAGGCTTTACTCAAACAATATGGAAGCTACCAATATGTCACACAACCCAGTCCAGCATGATGAACAAAACATGTGGGATAGATTACCACTTCATAAGAGAAAAGATTGATGCTAAGATGATTGAATTAAAATACATTCCCTTCAATTAATATACTTCAATGTGCTTACAAAGGGATTAACTTGAGACAAATTCAATATCTAATTGGCAAGTTGGACATGATCAATATCTATGTTCCAACTTTAGGGGGAGTGTATTATGCTCTTCTGATTATGAATTACAGTGTATATATATATGTACAAACACATACGAAATAGACAGTACAAAATTACCATTCATCCCCACGCCTTTGTGCAAATATTCATACTCGTCTCCCCTCCTACACTTTTGATGGGGCTACACATTATAAGAAACTATACAAGTGCTAGCCAAATTACTCTTTACTGTTCTTTAGGTGTGAATGTTTTCCATGCATAAGGACCTTTAACTTGACTTCTGTTCAACTCCTTGTCTATTTCTAGGCTATAGCAGTCAGTATAAAGGCTATAAGTTCTTTAATCTATAAATTGGTAAGTTATACATCACTAGGCATGTTTACTTTAATGAGAACATTCTTCCAGGGGATCTCAATTCAGTATTCAAAAACAAGGTTATACAACTTTCCATCCATACATCCATCTCCTTACTTCCACTTACTCTATCCTCATCACTCTTGCTCTGCCTATGCTAAATATTTCACCCACTATACCATATTCACCTCCACGGATTGTTGGAAATTGTGCCCTAGGGGTCAATCATTGTCTCATGAACATTGTTGATTTATGAATTTCTTAATTGTGTTATCATATTATTTGCATGTTTACTGTGATGACCCTTGGATAACTCATGATCTTATCCTAAATGTCCTTGGTCGGTCATTTATGTGGGAGCAGAGATGAAATAAGACTAGTATGACTTTGAAGATGTATAGAGATATAAATCAAAGTCATAAGCACATGTAAGAGTATAAGGTGTTGGACCGACCCGCTATGAGAAAGCTGCATGGGTTAAGTCATAAGCTTCTCTCATATACAAACTAGGTCACTATGCCCTTTGACCTGAGATCATCATGGATTCCTACATGACAAACGCTCAGCTTTGACCTAGTCAAAAGTCACTTTTGACCGAGTGATCATAAAGACTATGTTCGGGCTTAGTGGTTTTTCATGCGGAGGAATGTGAATGGTCAAGATGGAATTTGTCCCTCACATTCGTAGAGAGATATTACTGGGCCCCTCGATGAGTGAGTCTGAGAAATGTATGGCTATACTGTAATGGAAAGGTAGTTCCATTTCTATAGTCAGACTACTCAGGGATCGAGAAAGTAACGGTCAGGAATAGGAGGATGACATTCTCCATGCCTCATCTATGACCAAAATATTGTGTGACAAAAGGGACATGATATGGTTGTATAAAAGGTTACATCGTTCATCGATCCTCATATGATTTGGGTAGTCGTGATGTCTTGCTAGAGACCACTTGCGACTTGTGAGTCAGTATAGTAAATGGCCCACTCCCAACTTCCTATAGGCCTACAGGGTCACACACAAAATAGCCCAACACGAGCTATGATGTCTAGATTCATTGAATCTAAGACATATCCAGATTCAATGAATGATCTAGGGTGGATGTATATATTTATTTATATTTATTTATATATATATAAATTCATATATATATTATATATAACATAAGAGATATTTACAAGATTTAATTTATAAGGATAAATTAAATCTCTATGACTTTTGAATTTGAAATTCAAATTGATATGATATTTCAAATTTGATTTATGAGAATAAATCAAATATAATTATGTTTTATCTTTATTTTAAATTAAATAAATAGGTGAATTAAATCTATGGGACAGATTTAATATAAATCCTATTTATTTAATTAGTTTCTTCTCAAATTATACAATATATGATATTGTATTAATTTCAAAATTAATATAAGATTAATTCCAAAATCCAACTCAGTGAGAACACCGATAGCATCCTATATATTTGACATTAGGGGCTAGGATTTTCAAGGAGAGTGAACAAGGAGGGTGCAAAAGGTTTGCAGATAAGAAACTGTCAAAATAGAGACGGAGAGGACGGATTCTTGAGTAAGCCCTGGAGGGACAGGAGGCGCTAGCACATCGTTCGTGGTTGGAACGCTGTTCGTGTGGATACAGTAGAGGAAGCCGACCTGAGTCATTGACTTCTCGCGATCGGAAAGAGACCACCAGCCGCTGAGAGAAGCTGTGAACGTCAGAAAATCGTCCAGAGACTAACCGTCACAACGAGAAGCTGTGGAAGTCGTGACTAAAAACTCCAGAGCCGACCAGTTTGGACTAGTGGATACTAAGGTCGCGACCATATATTAAATACCAGAGGTAACACTTCTTTCCACTTGACTTAAACACATTCGGTAAATCCTAGCAGGAAATTGAAAAATTTTTAAGTTAATTTTCGCTGCGTGTGTTACAATTCCCGACACGAAAAACCTCACGTCTTGCTTTACCTTTACTTACCTATAGACCTACCCTCAATCTACTTCATCACCTACTCAGTCCTCCGCAAACACAAACCTACTTCTTCTTGCTTCTGTCCTACCTGAATGTCCAAATATTAATCACCCTATGGTTATTATAGCAAAGGTAGGAGTTTCAAAATGTAAGGTCTTTCTTAGCTTATAACCTATTGACTATAGAAACATTATTAGATAAGTTATGAAAAATAGTTGCTCAAAGAAGAGTTTTATGCCCTTGTAAGTGGCTCTTCAAGAAGAAGACGAATGCTGAAGGAGTTTTAGCACAATGCAAAGGTAGACTAGTTACTAAAGTGTACTCTTAAGGTGGGCTTGATTACAATGACACCTTTAGTCTAGTAATTATGGGTATAACAATTTGGATTTTGCTTATTGTTATAGTTATTAATAATTGGAGATTATGGAAGGTAGATTTCATCAATGCTTTTCTTAATGGTGACCTCTCAAAAGTGATTTTCATGGATCCACCTCCTGGCTTTGAACATCTATTTGTTGATTCTGCTAGTGGACAACAACTTGTGTTTAGACTTAAGAAGGTGTTGTATGGTCTTAAACAAGCACCCCAAGCTTGCTTTAATAGACTTCAAGTATTTCTGTTCAGCTTAGATTTTTAGTCATCTTTTATGTTACTAGGCTATATCAAAGTGTGTTGGGGAAACTTCAATATCTCTGCTACAGGAGACTTAAGATTGCATTCTCAGTTAATCGCCTTAGTCATTATCTTTGTGAGCCTTGACTTCCACATTAGAAGTGTGTTAAGCAATTATTGAGATATCTCATTAGGACCACTTTGTTTGGTATTCTACTTAAACTAGCAATATAGATTCAGGTTCAAGCCTTCACTGATGCAGACTGGGGTACTACTAATGAGTATCATTGTTCAATTAGTGGAATATGCACTTACTCTAGCTCTAACCCTATTACATGGCTTTCTAAGAAATAACGTGGTATCATATTCCACAACTGAAGCTAAGTACATAAGCGTCACTAATTCTGCCATAAAAGTCGTGGGTTATGGCTTTGCTCAATGAAATGAAAATGCATGCTATTTCTCCACCCCTGTTCTGGTGTGATAATTCTAGGACAGTGGTACTAGCTACAAATCATGTTCTTCATACCAAGACTAAGCACATAGAATGGGACCTACCCTTTATTCTGGAGTAGGTCGTGGCTAGTCTTGTTCACGTAGGATATGTCCCTGCTTTAAACAAATGGTGAATATTTTCACCAAGCCACTCTCTCTGGGTTATTTTGATTACTTTCACTATAGACTCAATGTTATGGGTCTAGATGAAATCTTAGCTAGTACTCTTGATTATGATGATGATTATATTGATGAATGACTCTGTATTATTTTTTAGTTTTCACTAGAATATGAGAGTAGTTAAGGGGATATTTTCAGTATAGTCACCATTGGACTAAGTCAAAGATACACATGTCACATGGAGATTTATACCTTTATCCCTTTATATTGTAATAATCTCCCATATTATGAAACACATAGTTTGAGATCCAATTTCTAAATGGAGTTTAGGGCAGAGGAAGACCAAAGATAATGCTTAATGAAGTCATTGAATGGGATCATTTGATTAACAACCTATCCATGTATTTAGTTATTGGTTTGTTTCTTCTTCTTTTTTATCTTCATTTTTTCTTCTTGTTTTTTGTCCTAAATCGAAAGGATCTTCATATCATATATGAGAATTTGGGAATTAAGTATATATTTAAGTTTTTCTTTCTATCAAAACATCTTAAACCAATTTCATAAGAACTTTCCTATTATATATCTTTAATCCTTTCTCTAATTATTTTAACATCTAGTAAGTACAAAACTGAAACATTAGCATGTCAGCTGAATTATTTGCTTCTTATTTTCCTTTTGGAGCAAGACAAATAGAGGAAATGCACAAACATGCCAACTTGCAAGTTTAAATAATTAAACTAACTAATTTCTAATAAAGGGCCTATTTGGATAGGTTTTTGGAAAAGGGTTTGGAAAAAAGAGCATTTAGATAGCTTTTAGAAAAGGGATTCTAGAGAAGAGCTTATGAAAAAAAAATAGTTATAAATAAATAAGTGTTTGGATAGTAATAACTGTTGTTTTAATTATTAAACAAAACTAAGCTAACAAATAGTAAAGTGAAGCTAACATAGGTCGATTCACAAGGAGCTTAAATGGATGCTAAAGTACCTAACTAATCTAATGAGCCACAAGTTAACAAATTAATCGGATGATTTGTTATATGAGCTATTGATTAAATTTTGAATATAAATCTTATTCTATTGTTTATGATTTTTAGTGTCTGTGCTGATGAAATGTATTAATGACAAGTGTGTTCCATTGAAGACTACCTCACATTCATTATCCACAAAATATTTGGAGTTAACCAGTCGAATTAGAATATGTTAGCTAGTAACTCACCAGTTAAAAGCTCAATCAAAGCTACAACTCGCATATATTGAATACAGAGATTAGAATCATTAAACTTAAGAGATAGAAGAAGATGAATCAAATAGATACAACTATACTCTATTTTAGAATTCTCTAATTAATTACAACCATATCTAACTCGGTCCACGGATGAAAATCAATCAAAGTATCAAGTATACAGAAATAGGAAATCCAACTTGGTTCCCTAATCATTAATCATATACTAACTCTAATTAAATCAATAATTCTATAGTTAACTACATTAACTCGATAAAATAAAATCTAGGTTAAAGATACAATAAACTTCCTATTCAGCTCAAGGATTATGGTTCAACATCATCTTCAAGAGAGCACAGCAACTTCTAGCCTTCCATTGCTGTTAAGACTTCAACAATAGTGAAACCAGCAGTAGTCATTGTATGTGAGTATGAGAAGATGAAAATGAAAGCAGAACTTTCCTCTTGTTCTATTGCCTAAAACAGAGGAAAGTTGCAGATGGAAAGAGAGAGAGATGGAAGAGAGAATAATGGAGAATGGCGTGCGGAATAAAATATGTGTTTTTGATGGAATGGAGTGAATGAGAGATGTGTGCAGTGTGAGATAAGTAAGCTACAAGTTTGTGTGAATGATGTCTCTATTTAGTGGTGTGAGCTCCCCTCCTAAGTACAGATGATGTGAATATATAAGTGTGAAATGAGTGATGTGGTCTGAATGGAGGAAGTGAGTGAATTAGTTCTGAAAGGTATGTCATGCGTGAATCAATCTCCTCTCAAGTGGTAGCACAGGCTTCTAGGTAGCTATTAGCCCACTTGCTTATGTTATCATATCCTTCCAACATGTGATTCTGTTAGCATGTGCATTCAACCAAATGCAACTCACTTATTCCTATTAGCCATCAACTTCTTCAATCTAGCAAATGACTAATTTCGTATCCAGCTGTCAGTTGATCTACATCTAATCTACTGATTGATTACTATATCCTATAATAGAAATCTAATAGATTATTTATCCAATAAATCACTAAAATCAAATCAATTAATTTACACTTGTTCTGTTTTTATTTTATTTATTAATTGCTTAAAATATTGATTAAATTGGGCTAAAAATTAATAATAAAACTCTCTTTAAACACACTAAAATCACTACAATTATGAGTTTATCAACTCCCCCACACTTAGCTTTTGCACTCTGAGCAAAATTATGGATCCAAATTGAAATTCAAACACAACTATCCAACAAATTTGGCAAAATAGATTTAGAATGAGTACTTGCAATTATCAATATTTTTTCTTCAATTAGCAACAGTCCAAACTAATGTCATATCCATCAAACAATCTAACTCTTGCAATTAAATCATAGTAAGCAACTAGGTTGAGATTTCCTCATAATGTGTAGTGTTTAACTTATTCTCTTATAAAGGTAATTTCACTCAACTATCTAGCTTAGGCTTCCCATAGGCTTGTAACCATCCTACATCTCCACCACTGCATGCCACAAGGGTTGTGAATCAAAGGGTCTTTATTAAGTTGTAATGTTGGAAAGGCTAAGTGATGAAATGGAAATGCATGTCAATGATTAATGAAATACTACACATGATATTACTTCTTCAAGCTATTTCAATAGTTAATCACAATCTAAACTATGCAACTGTAGAAAGTATTAGTCATAAGCTAATTTCCTTTCATTGAACATCACATCTTGTCCACTGGTCTATCTTTTTCTCTTTTCTTTCTTCTGTCTTTTTTCTATACTTTTTCTTTGTGTTTTTCTTTTCTTTTAACTATTGAACCAGAAAACAACTACATTGAAGTTCAGATATTCAAGAAGCAGTGCAACTTTAATATTTATTTTATAGTTAAAGACTTACTACAGCAGCAAATATCCTGTACAATATTCATTAATTAAGGATAGACTTTTAAAAGAAAGTGAAGGTATCAAAGGGGTAAGCAAAGGATTTAATTTTTATGTGGCTATAGTTTGGTCAAAAGGTATTTGAAAGAAATTCTCTTATCATATTCACAATTCCAAGAAGCTAATGTGGTTTTGAATCAATGATTGAGGCAAGTTTTACAAAGTTACCAAATTAGATGGTATCACACAATGTAAATGAGTATATGTTGGGGGTTCAAAATTCTTCCATCTGGCTTACTAACCCTAATCAACTCACTATGACAAGATTGCATAAGTATTAAACTAAATATATGAGATCAATCATTTATGCTACACAATTTCCAGTAACCAATCAATGAAACTAGCAACTCATACTTTATCAAGTTTGCCAATGTTCAAAAGTATGTATTCAAAATTAAATTTTAAATCCATGATAGTAGTTCCATTAAACCAAGCAATAATAAGACGAAACATAAGAATTTTTCAGCAAAGATTAAATTGTGGTCACGATAAAGAGGACTTCAGGTCGCGACTATTTTACATAGAGAAGAGATTTTTAGAAAACAAGGAATACTGGTCGTGACTCATAATCACAAAGAGTTATCTTGCTAAACACACATGCTCAGGTCACAACTCAAGTGTCAATCTAGTCACGACCAAAATTCACAGAGAGGTATAGTTGCGACAAAGATAAGCACAGATCACGACTACACATCATAGATAGGTAAACATAAAAAAATATGAACTATTGGTCACCAAAAAAAGAAGCATTAATCACGACTAATATTCACAGAGAAGAAATTTGACATATTTGCACACATTAGTAGTGACAAAAACAACACAAGGTCATGACCAGAATATAGAATCAAAGCAATTATCTTATTTTATTTACCCATTTCACACACTACTTCGCCAAACTTTATTTCTACATTGTTATAAATGTGAAGAAGTAATGAAGCACATGCAAAAGCATAAGTAATGAGGACAAAACTAAACTAGAATCCAAGATGAACTTATTAATTTCTATCTACCTTACTGACTTGGTCTCCTCCCCCCACACTTAATCAACAAATAACAACTCAAGTATATAAGTAAAACTATGTAAAACAGAATATGGTAAGTGGGTAAACAAGGAAGGAGACAACCTGAGTATCATAGGGGTTTAAAGTTCTCTTCGTATAGCTTCAATAAGTAGCCATTGACTTGAAATGCTATACCATTCACTTCATATATCAATTCAATTGTTCCATAATCGTGGATCTTGGTCACCACATATGGATTATCCTATCTTACAGCAAGTTTTCCAGGTTTGAAAGCATATCTAGCCTTAAATCTCAAAATCTTATCTTTAACTTGAAATTCCTTAAGCAGGAACTATTTATCAAGAAAAAACTTGGCTCTTTCTTTATAAATCCTAGAATTATCATAGGCATCCAACCTTATTTCTTCCAATTCCTGAATCTACAATATTCTTTCTTCTCCAACAATGTCAAAATCCACGTTGCAAGCTTTGACTGCCCATAATACTTTATGCTCAACTTCTACTAGTAGATGACATGTTTTACCATAGGCCATTATATTTGGGGACATCTCAAGTGGTGTCTTATGAGATGTTCTATATGCCCATAAAGCTTCATTTAACCTTTTACTCTAATCTTTCCTTGAGGGTCTTACTATCCTCTCCAAAATCCTCTTAATAGCTTTATTGGAACTTTCAGCTTGACCATTTATTTAGGGATGATAAACTGTTGAAACCTTGTGCTTGATCCCAAGCTTAGCAAATAACCCACATAAAATCTTATTATAGAAACTAGAGCCTTGATAACTCAATATAGTTCTTGGCACACTAAACCATGAAAAGATGTGTGACTTGAGAAATTTGAAAACTGTCACTGCATCATCTTTCCTTGTTGGTATAGTCTCCACCCATCTTAAAAGATAATCCACAGCTAGTAGAATACATGTATATTCAAAAGATGGTAGAAATGGTCCCACGAAGTCAATGCCCCATACTTTAAACACTTCAGAAAATAACATAGGTTGCTGAGGCATTTCATGTCGTTTGGTTAGTCCACCAAAGAGTTGGCACCTATCACAAGCTTTGCAGAATTTATAGCAGTCTTTGAATAGTTGTGACCAATAAAAACTAGCATCAAGGAGCTTCCTTGAAGTCTTCTTTGCACTGAAATGTCCTCCATAAAGAGAAGAATGACAAGCTTTTAGAATGTTGTCCACTTCTTAACTTGGCATACATCTTATAACTTGATCACTGCATATTTTGCACAGAATGGGTGATTCCCAAATATAAAATTTTGCCTCATGCTTGACCTTCTATCCCTAGAAATGAGATAAAGAAGGTGAAATTAGACCAGTAACAATATAATTCACTATGTGGAAATGCCAAAGTGTAATTATAGAATCACAGAAATAGAACAATATCTAAATATATCACAAGTGGTATTGTAATCTAATACTCCCCTTGTATTTTCAAGGAACCTGCTTAAATGATCATCTACCATATTTTCTACTCCTATTTTATCCCTTATCTCCACATCAAATTCTTGGATTAGTAGCATCCACCTCAAGAGTCTAGGCTTGGACTGTGACTTTTTAAACAAGAACTTGACAGCAATATGGTCAGTGTATATAATCACTTTAGAATTCAAAAGATAAGATCTAAATTGTCTAGTGCAAACACAATGGCAAAGAGTTCTTTTTTTGTGTGGTAGTGTAGTTCTTTTAAGCATTATCTAATGTTTTAGAGGCAAATGAATTGACTTTAGATAGCTTACTATCTTTCTGTCCTAACATTGCACCTACAGCTTCATTTGATGCATCACATGAAAGCTCAAAATCTAAATGCCAATTAGGTGTAGCAAGTATAGGTGGTGTGATAAGCATAGCTTTAATAGTGTCAAATGCTCTCTTGCAAGTATCATCAAAATAGAACTCTATACCTTTTTTCATTAGTTTAGAAAGTGGAGATATAATCTTGCTAAAGTCCTTAATGAACCTTCTATAGAATCTAGCATGTCCTAGAAATGACCTTAATTCCTTTAAAGATTTAGTATAAGGAAGAGAAGAAATAACCCCAATCTTAGCTTTATCTACCTCAATCCTATCTTTAGATATTAAATGCCTTAGAACTATGCCTTTATCTACCATGAAGTGACATATCTCAAAATTCAACACAAGCTTTTTCTCAATATATCTTGCTAAAACTTTCTCTAAACTTTCTAAACATTCATCAAAGTCCTTACCATACACTATAAAAATAATCCATAAATACCTCTATGTTGCTTTCTAAGAATTCACTAAATATAGACATCATAACTCATTGAAATGTTCCAGGAGTATTGCACAAGCCAAATGGCATCCTCTTATAAGCATAGGTACCAAATGAACATGTGAATGTGGTCTTCTCTTGGTCCTCTAGTGCAACTGGAACCTGAAAATATCCTAAAAATCATCAAGAAAATAGTAATGGGCCTTTCCAACAAGTCTTTCCAACATTTGATAAATAAATGGTAAAGGAAAATGGTCCTTCCTAGTTGCATCATTCAATTTCTTGGAATCAATACACACTCTCCATGAGTTCTACACTTTAGTAGGGATTAGTTCATTCTTTTCATTCCTTACCACAGTTATACCCTTTTTCTTAGGCACCACATGAACTGGACTTACCCATTCACTGTCTGAAATTAGGTAAATAATGCCAGCATTCAACAGCTTAGTTACCTCTTTCTTGACCACATTAGAAATCAAGGGGTTTAGCCTTCTTTGTTGTTGTATAGGTTTAGGTCTATCATTTAACAAAATTTTATGTATGCATATAGATGCATCTATACCAGGTATATCAGCCAGAGCCTAACCTATTTCTCTCGTGTTTTCAAAACTAAAATTAGCCTTTATTCCTCAAAAGAGAAAGTGGGTTAGCAATTATAACAAGTAATGTATCATTTCCAGCTAAAAACACATATTTAAGGTTACAGGAAGTGGTTTGAGCTCCAACTCAGGTGGTTAGACAATTGATGGAACTGACTTGTTTGTTTCCAAAGCTATCAACTAAAATATGGTTAATACTTGACATATCACCACTACTATCTAAAGAAAATTCAGAAGAAGAAGAAATTTCATATTCTAGCAATTCACATTGAGCCTTATCAGAATTTTACAGCAGCAATTCATGTTCCTCTTTAGCTTCTTGAATGTATGCATCAATTGTACCTAAGCCTAATAGTGAGTAATCTTCAAATGGATATCTTATTGCTTCATAAACATTAAAACTTATGACATTATCACCCACTTCTATTGTGATGCTCCTATTTTTTATGCTTATCACAGTGTTGGCTGTTCTAAGCAATGGCCTACCCAAGATAATAGGTCCGTCTGAATTTGACTCATGTGACTATCCAAGACATAAAAATCTGTAGGTATAATCAAGTCTTTGACCTTTACTAATATGTCCTCTAGAAGTCCCTCAGGTTTCCTAGTGATTCGATCAACAAGTTACACTATCATTGATGTTTCCTAAGTGAGCCTATGCTTATGCCTAATAATGTATAAATGGAAGTTGGCATTACATTAATGGATGCACCAAGATCTAATAGAGCACTAGCACACTAAAACTTTCCTATAGTGATTGGGATTGTAAAGGAAGCTAGATCATCACATTTAATAGGACGTTGTAGCTTAAATAAAGTTGACACACTAGTACTTGAACCCTTTCATTTGGTTTGTAGATTCTTTTATTAGTGCAAAGTTCTTTCATGAATTTCCCATACTTGGGTATACTTCTAATCAGATCTACAAGTGGCACATTAACTTCCAATTTACCCAATAGATTCAAAATATCTTGTTCCTATTTATCCTTTAAAACCTTCTTTGGACACATGTATGTATTAGGAAAAGGTAAGTGTTTAATACACATGTATCTTTGGAAATAAACATTGCAATTTATCATTATATACTCCAGATATGATTTGATCTACAAATATTTTTAAGGAGGAAAAAGCAATGTTCATAAGTACAAATCTTTATGCATATATGGTTCCATAAAAGAAAAATATTTCTTTTATGCATAAAGACAAGTATGTTTCAATATGCTCAATTATCTCAAAAATGTATGTGTATCCTACAATTGACCTCTAATGGATCCAAGAAAGTTGTATACCCTAGAAGACAAAGATCTATGTTGTAGGAAAGAAAGTAAGAAAAAGCTGCATCTCAGAGATATGGCTACACAGAGACAAATTCACATTCTAAGAAAGTAGACTTTTGATTTTAGTGGTGCTAAATCCTACAAATTTGAAGAATCAGTAAGCAGCCCATAGAAATCAAGTATACACTGGAACAAGAGCAATAATGATGAAATATATTCTTACCCTTGTGTATATTAAATTAAGTTATAAGTGGGTAATAGATACTTGTTCCTGGTTAGATTAAATTTGCAATAAGTTTATTAAAGGTCTTCCAAAATTTATATTGCTAAATGGATTATTGAATGATTTATAAATATTTTTCAAACAATATGAATATATCAATTGATTTACAAAAATGTATATTCATTGTTTCAAGAAAATTTTCAAACTTATGCATCAAATTTTTTAAACATTTCTTGTTTCATATAAATGAATTTGAAGATATTTGATTCTTTATATGTTTAAGAAGTCAAAATTTTTAGAGATTTAAGAAAAGGACATTGAAAATGCATATTTACTTTAGATATTATTTCATGATACTCTTAAGAAAATGAGGGCTTCATATACGTCTATTTTAAAAACTCAAGTCTTTAAGCTAACTCATCTCTATTCACTGAAAAATGATATGCTTTTATGATTAATTATGTTTGTGTGATCTCACATATATTTTAGAAATTAATCATTCCGTGATCATACTAACCGTTCTCCAACAGAGAAAGATATTTGGATTTATGAGATGAAAATAAGAAGATATTTCAATACTGAGGTAACTGATGAGGAAATGAGCATTGATGCTGATCAAAGAAGGAAAAGGAAAATGAATTAATACATAAAGTTACAAAAATCTCCATAAGATTTCTTCAACTTTCTCTTTTCATTTGAAAATATGTTTGTAGAATTTTAATGCTAATGTGTTATTCATGATATATGCTTGTGTGAATATATTTTCTAAAATCTCATGAGAAGAGTTAACATTTTTATTTCAAAAGTTAATTGATTGATAATTTCAGTAAATGTTGTTTGAAACTTTGTTTAAAATGGATTTACTTTGAGAATAATCGATTAAATATTCTATTAATGACAATTAATAGAATATCTAATCGATTAATTATAGTTGAAAATTCATTCAAAGTGTTTTGTGTTAAAATTAATCGATTAAGAGATCTATTAATGAGAATTAATTGAACATGTAATTGATTAATGTGTTAAAATTGTTTCTTTTGGATTGATTGATCGATTAATGTGTATTAATCAAACATCTAATGGATTCGTTAGAGTTATCTTGTGTTAAAATGTTGTTTGGTTCACAATTAATCGATTGACTATTCAATTAATTTGAATTAATTGAACACCTAATCAATTTATTGGAGTCTGTATACATTTATTTGATGAAATTAATCGATTACTTAATCGATTAGTAGCCATTAATTGATTAGTTAATCAATTAATATTGGGTTTTATCAGTTATCAGTCGTGACTCTTTACTATTCAACTACAACCCTAATTGTAAGGGTGTTCAACATGCCCAGTGCCCTTATGCCCGCCCGAGCCCAGAGAAAAATAGCCCGGCCCAGCCCAAAAAAATTGGCCCAAAATATAATCGGGCAAGTTTGGGCCGGGCTAACTGTCGGGCCAGGCAGGGTATGTCGCCCTGCCCATTTTAGCCCAGCCCGATATATATTATATTTTTAATTACTAATACAGTGACCGTGACGTGAGGCGTGAGCAGCAGCAGTTGGAGACCTTCAGTCCTTCACATATCAAAGACAAAATCGTTCTTTCTTGCTAGGGCACAGAACGCTTCTTCTGTATCTCACCGGAGTCACCGCTCTTTCCGCTAGTCTACGCCTCTACGGTATCTTCTTCCTTTCTCTTTTCTTTTTCTCTCCATATTTGATCTGTTTGCCGATCATGCTTTCTGATGATTTGGTTTCTTATGTTTTTGGTATTAGCTGATTTTTTTTTCTTTTTGAATTTCTGTCTTGGTTTGATACTTCGATGGTGTACAGGTGTAATTTCTATCTTTCTTTGCTGCATAATTTTGTTCTTCAATCTGGGAACATGTCTTTTGATTTCGATTTGAGAACAATCCCTTGTTGAAAATCTTGTCAAAATGACTCAAAACAGAGTATCAATGTGCGCACAAAGAGATTAAAATCGATCTTTTTCCTCAGGTACTTCTTGTAAATCTTTTTCAAATAGGTTGGTCTTGCCAATCATTTCAATCTCTGCTTCTTGAATCTTTTTTTTTTCTGTTGTAGACTCCTCATCTGCCACAACTTGAGTTTCATCACCCTTTCTTTTAGCTTCTTTCATTTCTTTTGTCTTTGTGTCTTTTGGTACTTTCCTTTCATCCATTGATTCTGCTATTTTCATAGGAAGCTCTTGTACACGATGTTACGCCTTATGTTTAGTTCGTACCTTGGGATCTTCGGTTTCCTTCTGAGTTCTCTCCGTTCTCTCCTTCTTATTATCTTTCATGGAAGGACTAAATATTGAACCTTAAATATTATCTCTCTGTTCCCGACATCTATTTGGGAAACTTCGTTGTATCATCTCCTAACTCCTCAAACACTTTGCTGACAATAGTCTCTTGCACATGTTGTCCATCTCTAGAGGATCTAATGAAATTGGCAATGTTCATTTTACCTTATTCCCCAAGCTTGATAACTTGTGCTCCCAAGAACCTATAAAGTTGGCCTGCCTTGCTGCTTCTCGATACTAGTTCCTTTCTTGATAACTAAAATTATGATGCCTTTGTCCCCTGCAGCTGTATAAACTCACTAGCTCTTTTTTATTCTCCCTTTTGTTTACAACTGTCTGTAATACGAATTTGTGTTCATTTGAATTTAATGATGTCAATTCTGATTAAGTTGATCATATGCATAAAATTTGTTGGTGGTTTGTTACCTTTATTTATCCCCATATTTGTTGGTGCTTATGGGTTTAGTTTTTAGTATTTGTTGAATTTGAGGTATGAGCTATTGAGCTGTTTTCATTATGCTGCTAACTCATAAGTGAAGTTCATATTAAATAGTGTCCTATTTTCTGAGTTAGCAATGTTATTAAATAGTGTCCCACTTTTTGGTACTTATTAAATAGTGTCTTATTTTCTGAGTTAGCAATGTTATATATGCATGGATACGTAGTGCTTGTTTGAGTTTATTTGCCTTCCAACCTGCATTTTGAATTTATAATGTTCTTCCATTTTCCCTTTTAAAAAATGTGTCATAATAGTGCTCTGATGGACTGTGAACACCTGGTAATGTCACTAAAAAGTACTTCTCCAAAATTAATTTCATGTAACTAGGAGGTTAGTAGGACCAATATTAGTTTTAGATTGGTGTCTTGCACTTTGCTGCATGTTACATTTTTTCTTCACCAATATTAGTTTGAGTTTGTTTGCACTTTGCTATTTTCTTCGGCACTTTGAAACTTAGGCTCCTGAATTTCTTTCAGTTTTTCCCCTTCACTTTTGTCTTCATCTCTTTCTATCGCCTCAAAAGTAACCTCACTAACCATACTCCTATGCCACCTCCACCTACCTCTCAATCTCTCCTTACCTATCCCCACCCTCCTACTTCTCAATCTCCCACTCCCACCAGCCAAAAACAAACAGAAACTAATGTGGAAGGTAGAGGTACAAAGAGAAAGGAAAGAGAACCCAAACACACATCAGAGGTGTGGGATCACTTTATTAAATTGCCATTAGAAGAAACTAATGGGGAGCACTTAGCAGCTTGCAAGCATTGCCATATGACCTATAAGGCTGATCCAAATCGCCATGGGACACATTCTTTGTTGAGGCATATCCCAAAGTATAAAGAGAACCCAAACAAGGCCACTACATATAGACGGCAATCTATGTTAAGTCTCTTGTCTGGGGGGTCGAGTAGTCAAGGAAGGTCGGTGGTGGCACATCTATATAATGAGAAGAGATGTAGGAGGGCTTTAGTTGAATTTATTATATCCGATGAGCAACCATTCAGAATTGTTGAGAAGCCTGCATTTAAGAAATTACTGAATGAGTTTGAGCCCTGCTTTTCAATCCCTTCAAGAACAACAATTGGAAGGGATGTGTGGCAGTTATATCTTGGAGAAGTTAAATTGTTGAAGAAGTTCTTACAGCAAAGTGCAAAGCGTGTTTGCCTTACCACATACTGCTGGACATCATGCCAAAATTTCAATTATATGTGTTTGACAACACATTTTATTGATGAGGACTAGAAGCTTCACAAGAGGATCTTGAATTTTGTTATGATTGAAAATCATAGAGGTGATACTATAGGGAAAACCATTGAGCAATGCTTGTTGCAGTGGGGGATTGAAAATATCTTCACAATAACTATGGATAATGCATCAGCTAATGACATGGCGTTGGTATATCTGAAGAGGCGTTTAAGGAGTTGGAAGGGGTTACTTTGTGATGGGGATTATATACAATTAAGGTGTTGTGCCCATGTCCTTAATTTGGTGGTTAATGAAGATATCAAAGAGATGAAGGATAGCTTTAAAGCCATTCGAAGTGCTGTTAGATATGTTCGTTCTTCTCCTTCACGCTTCTTGAAATTCAAAACTTGGGCTGAAGCTGAAAAAATAGAAATTAAAAGCCTTGTTTGCCTTGATGTAAATACTCGATGGAGCTCATTATACTTGATGTTGGAAGCTGCGATGAAGTTTCAAAAAGTATTTAAACGGATGCGTGATGAAGATAATGACTATATTTCCCACTTTAACTCCAGTGCTGCAAATTCTAGGCGTAGTGCTAGGCATAGCCAAGATGACTTCTCTGGTCCTATTGGTAATGATTGGGATAATGCTAAGATCTTCATCAAATTCTTGAAGGTATTTTATGACATTACATTGAAATTTTCAAGCTCCCTTTCTGTAACTTCAAATGAATGTTTTCACCAAATTGCACGTGTTCATAAAATGTTACAAAAGAATATTATGAACAGAGCTAATAGTTTTTTGGGAGACATGAGCATCAGTATGCAGGAAAATTATGACAAGTATTGGGGTCAAGCAGATAATATGAATCCGTTATTATTTGTGGCTGTTATTTTGGATCCTCGATATAAACTAGCCTATGTCAATCATATGTTTGACGTCCTTTACATTGACCCCGAAGTATGTTCACTTATGAAGGAGAGGGTAAAAGATTGTTTGTATCGGTTGTTTGATGAGTACTCTTCAAGGGTTTCTATTGAATTAGGGACTGTTTCAGCAGGTGCAACTTCATTGCCTTCTTTTGATGATGATGATGATGATGATGATACTAAGGATCCAGGTCATAAGTGGTTAAAATCTATGAAAATAAGAACTTTTACAGATCCTCAAACTAAGTTAGATAGATATATTGTAACTAACTCAAGAGATGAAATCCCTTCTGCATCTGAGTTTGACATATTATTATGGTGGAAAGCTAATTCTCAAAAATATAAAATTCTCTCCCATATGGCACGAGATGTATTGGCTATTCCGATTTCTACAGTTGCTTCTGAGTCTACTTTTAGCACTAGGGGACGTATAGTTGATCATTACAGGAGTTCTTTGTCTTACAAAATGACAGAAGCACTAATTTGTAGTCAAAATTGGCTACAAGCTGGCCAGTCTATCAATGATTTAGTTGACAAGCTTCGGGAGTTCGATAATTTTGATGAAATGGAAAATGTCATTCAGCTTGCAGGTAATTTTTTTATTTTGAAGCTCATAAATTCCATTATATATTTTACTTCATAATATGTAACAGGTTTTCTTTTATTTCTTCCTATAGATGCTACACTTGGAAGAGAGAACATGATGACTACTGATGAATGAAGATCATTTTAATTGTAATAGATTTCAAAACTTTAATTATTATCTTATTGTCGCCTTGTTTTAAGTTGATTGTTGCTATTTTTTAAGTATTTAAGACATATGGTATTATTTTATAAATTTATGATTGTAGATTTTTTTCTATAATATGAGTAGGACATCACTATTTAGGCATGCCCAGCCCGCCCATACCCAGCCCGCATATGCCCAGCCCGCATATGCCCAGCCCGAATTGGTTAGGGCTTTTACCTGGCAGGGCCGGGCATCGGGCTGCAAAATGCAGCCCATGGTTTTTTCGTGCAGGGCACCGGGCAGGGGGCTGCCCTGCCCATGCACACCCCTACCTAATTGATTATTCGCTAAATTCTCTCAACTCTAATCTTCAAAATCCCACAAATTATCTTAGGGGAAAGATTGCGCACCATCTTTCGATCAAAACCCAAACAAAACCACCTCCAAATTCCTCCATTCCACTGATTAATCTGTCAAAAACCCTATAGGATGGCTTGAACCAAAAACACCTCCAAATTCCTCCATTCCACTAAGGACGACGCCTATGCCTTACCCTGAACTTGTGTCATATATCCTCAAGCACTTCAACATTCATCATCTTGAAGGGTGAAAGAAGGAGGATATTAGTACATTTGGGATGGTTTAGCTTAACAAGATAAAGATCAAGTTGCCATATGATGCCAAGAAAGGCAAGCTTATGAGGGATCCTCAGGCTAAGTAAACTTCTATTAATACTTCCCTTCCATAGGATGAAGGACATTCCTCTGCTGGTCCACAAATATCTACAGTTCCATCATTATGGGAGTTTATATTTAGAGGTACTTTCAGACTGAGTTTGCAGAGCTTGAGAGCATACTCACCTTCTTTAGGAAGAAGCTGACTTAGTTAATGAGAGATGAAGCTATGGGATCCAAACTATACTTGAAGCTCACATATGGGATTTCCAAGCTTTCATGGAAGAGGTCAGAGAGTAACATGAGCTTTTATCTGCACGCTAGGCTTGTATTCATGAAGAAAAGTCTGACATCAAAAACCTTATAGTATCATATATTCACACCATGTGACCTTATTTTACTTAAGAGAAGCTTCAGGATCCCCTACCTTCCCAGCCTGACCAGCCTGGCTCAGTACCTTCCACTTCCATTAGTTCTGAGCCTTCACCCTCAGCCTCACCTGCACCATCATATACTTTAGCTATTCCACTCCCTCCCATCAGTTCAGCATCATACTTACCATTACCATAGCTTTCCCTAGTCATTCCTTCCTCCCTTGCTTTGACCTTTTTGGATGATGTCAAAAAGGGGGAGAGTATAAATGAAGAGGAGAAGGAATCATCCATGGAATCGCTAGACTGATGCTTGTTTGAGTGATTTATTTTTATGTTTTGACTTTTATATATTTGTTGATTTTGATGCTTGTTTGACTAATTTATTTTTATGTTTGAGTGTTATTCATTCAATATCTATCGCATTGTTATATTCAATTGAGTTTAAAAAGTTGTTAAACTTAAGTTCACTTCACTTTTTACAAGTTTTGTATCATAAAAAAGGGGGAGAATGTTAGTATGAATATGTTTTGATGATATCAAAAGAGGAAAGAGAATTACATTGTTTTAAATGACCTAAAAAGTATTTTATGGAATAATGAAAATGAATTTGAAAACAAATGAAGTTAAAAGAAGTTAGAAGAGTTAATTGATTAGTTATTCAATTATTGAACATTAAACGATTAGTTAATTGATTAATTTTAATTAATCGATTGATATATTAATTGAAAAGGTAGCCCTCTAGTTCTAAAAAAAAAATCAATTAATCGATTAATGTTTTTCAAAACTTAATCGAATAACTAATCAATTAATTCCAATTATTCAATTAATTTTTGAAAAACTATATTTCTAACATAATAAAGATATTTCTCTTAATCAATTAATACATGTTAATCTATTAATTGTTCGATTAATCAATAAAGTATTTATTTTGTGAAAATTTAAATATAAATCCATTAATCGATTAATGTGTATTAATAGATTAAGTGATCGATTAATTTGTGTGGGATTATTTTCTCATTAATTTTTTTAAACATATTAATCGACTAGGCATTTAATTAACTTGTATTAATTGATTATTTTATTGATTAACTTCAAAAATTCTAGAAATTTGAAATATATCTCTGTTTGGAGTTACAAAACTATTTTTGATTTCAAATGATTGATTTATGAGATGGTATGTTGTAACATCCTAATTTTCTTATGTCTTAGGGACTAAATAATAGTATCTGGAACCACTTTTAAGGTTATTGAAGTCAAATTACACAATCTGGAATTTTTATTCCATCGAGTACTGTTTACTGTACAAATTCCAGAGAAGTGGCTTGATTCAAAAAATCATAATTAATTCTAGAAAAATTGAAATCAAGTGGTTCAAATTGCTACACAAAGCTAACTTAATGCTATTTCAGGGAAAAATAACTCATTAACCACATCTTGACCCAGTCAACTGCAGTCAATGCTCAAAGTTTACTGTTCATCCAGCATCCTTTCCCTAATTCTAACGTTTTTAGTCCCAAATTTGACAAATCATATCTCCATGTGTAGACATCCAAATAAGATGTTCTATATATGAAATCGAAGCTTGGTATGTCTAATATTTACTTGTAAAATATTATATATTTATTCAATCATTTACTATTTCTAATTACAGCTCAATTGTCACTGTCTCCCCACGAGTTACTGTTTATAGTGACAATTTCCAGCAACTAATTTATACATACATTAGTCAAATATCAATCACGCTAAATAATTATTAACTTCTCTTCATGCATCTTTATCTCATCCATCTTGAGAAGACATGCTGTAATTGGATTGATATGGAAGGGGTGAGATTTCTAGGGAAATCTCAGTAGCAAACGAAAACCATACATGTATGCAACTATATGCTTGATATTACTATATGTACACTTAATGATCATGCTTGCATAATGATAACATACATGCTTCCGTGTTACTTACTTATAACATATGGCCATAGCATAAAAAGAAACACAGCATTACTTAATCATCCATGCTTTACATCATCAAAGTAAGTAAACATCACATAACACATCCAAGTGACATAAGCATACAAGTAGGTAAGTTTACTACCTGATATGTAGCATTTCCTCTAGCTCTTAGCCTTTTGCTCTAAGGATCCTTCTTTTCTTAGGTCAAAGCCTATACCTAGCATAATAATATCTTCATTATTATCCTATCCAGTATAACTCTACTTAACTCATGCTTAACTTGAAGTAATACCCTCAATCTGAAAATCCCCTAACTTTCTTTATATCCACGGCTAACCTTATCAAGAGAGATATTTCTCTATTCTAACTATTAAATTCATAATAAAAATCCTCTAATTTATTAGAGTAGTGACTATAATAAATTACTTACCTTATTCCTAAGCTTACCAAGTCCCTAAACTCCTTGGATTGCTCCTAGTTCCCAGAACTCCTTCTTTTTCCTTCCTTTCTTTCTCTTCCTTTCTTTCTTTCGCTCTCTCTTTTTCCCTCTTATTTCTTCCTTTTTCTTTATCCTTGCCATGAATGGAATGGAAGGAGGGGTGGGGTATTTATAGGTGCAGGGAGGTGGAATGGACAGCTCAGATCGAATCGCGATTAACGGCTCAGATTGCTTAGATTTCTTAAGAAGCCTTGCTTACATCATCATGATGACATTATCATCCTAGATGACTCATCAAAGGAACACCTCACATGCTTAGGTGGCATAATGGTGGGGCCCTTGGGATACCTCTCAAGCTAACTCAGCGTTTCTAGAGAATTCCAGAGTCCTGTCCCGGAATGAACGGCTGAGATCATGCCACGTGTCCTTAGCTTTTTCTTTTTTCCCTAAACTCATGCCATGTGGTGCCTTGTGGGTCCCATGAGGACACATTTCATGTCACCTCATGGTTCTAGATGAGTCTAAAGCTTTATTTGATCACTTTTCTCAGTTTTATCTTTAACCGGGTAACTTTACTTTATAAAAAGTATTAAACTATTACTTTAATGCCACTTAAACTTAACATAATCATTGGACCACGTTTTTAGACTCTTGAATGCTATGTTGGCCTCTAATCAAGCTCAGACACTCTGGTGGCTTGATTCCCAAGAAACATCCCTTAGCAAATTACCAAAATGCCCTTGGTTACTCTTTATTTCCTTGAATAATTCTAGGGGCATTATTGTCTTTTTATACCTAGCCAAAGTATTTTTTGACCTTTTCAACTATCTAGATAACCTTCCTTGACTGTTTAACCCTAGTCAAATGACCAAAATACCCTTCACTCATTCTTTAATTATTTTATAACATAAGGGCATTTTCGTCATTTCACACTTTTTCTGGACACTGGCCCCTTTGACCGATGAACTAATATCATGGGTTTGAGCCTTACTTGGCATCATCATGAGCCTCTCTATGACATCATCTGAGCTTATTCAGCCATAACTTGCTTACTGCTAAGTTTCATAGTCAAATTGCGGGCGTTCACAACCTCCAGTTAAAATTTACTAAAACGTGAATAACTTTCTCTATAGAACTCCTTTCGAGGTTTTGTCAGATCCATGACATCTGGCATCATAGGGCACACCTTCCTATAAATTTTTACTTATATTTGATGTCAATAGGATCTGATAAAAATTTCAGATAACTTTCAGACTATGAGATAAATATTAGCTATCTAGAACTTCAATAAAATTCTTGTATTATACTATATTAACTAGCATAATTTTCTTTATCTACTGATGAAATTTGGGACTGAAATGCTTCCAGGCAGTTCTAAGCCTTTCCTGGCTAAACTTTCTATAATTACAATTTTGCCCTTAGAAACTTTTAGAAATTACACTTTAATCCCTCAACTTTTTATAATTACACTTAATGGCCCAGAACTTGTATCTACTTTCATTTTTGACTTTGAGACTTTTAGACTTTTCAGTTAGTCCCTCTCTTTCTTCAAAATGACCATTATGCCTCTAGGGACTTTCACTATTTACAATTTAGTCCTTGATCTTTCACTTGTTGTTTAGTCCCTGAATATCATATGTATACTTATGGGACTTCTGCTCTACAGGGCCTGTAGCCTACCTCTTTCAGGCTACATATTGGGCTTATAGGCCTAAAAATCAGGATATGACATATGTCAATGTTTCTCATTATTCTTCATGGTAAATCTTTGAAGAACCTTATTTATTCAAAATTACATCATATATGTTGGAATAATTCAATCAATATGATGCTCTGTTTTCTATTTCACACGATAAATATAGAATAATATTTGAAAACAAGCAAAAACTTTGTATGATCTTAAAAGTGTTTATACCTGAATTAATCTTAAACAGTTTTATCATTGATTGGGTTATCAAATTATGAATGAACATGCATTTTTCTACCATCATTCTTGTTGAAATTAAATCTAGTCAAGTTTAATTTCAAATACTTAAGTCCTCACTTCACATATTTATATACTAACGATAAAATCTTGAAGTGTTTATAGGATTAATATCATAGAGTTCAAATTTTGTTAAGATCAAAGAGAATGGACCAATATCAAAGCTAACGAATGTTCAATGACAAAAAGACAAAAAACCTCAATGGCTATAATGGCTAGTTCAATGATCATATTTCCAACGGATAAGCAAACTCAATGGAAAGGAAATCTCCACGGAAACAATGATCAATGGTTACAAGATCAACTATAAATAGAAGAGCATTCAAAGTTTTGAGGTTGGCGATAATGAATGATATTATGATGATGAGATATCAACGATAATAATACTTAGCCATGAAAGCATCAAATAGCCACTAACCCAGAAAATATTCTAACTCTCCAATCGTCATGTATTATTCTTTGAGAGAGATTTTCAGTGAGCTTCAATGTTTATTCATTCACTCTTTATGAGAGTTAGCTTTTACCCTTTACTCTTCATCTCTTTTAGAGCAAATTCTTGGAATCAGGGGATTTAAGGTTGCGAATCACTCGTATCAGTTGAAAGGGGAGTGTAACCACAAATTGTTATAAAGGTTGTAAAGGTTGCCAAGAGCCTGTTGTAATCTTAGTATGTAGTGGATTGGAAAATCTCAGTAGACAGCTAAGGACTAGACGTATGTCAAGGAAAGACCGAACCAAAATAAATTCTTCGTGTAAAATTTTCTTCCTAAACTCTTTTATTTCCATAAAACATATTTTCAATTCAAAGTTTTCAAATTACATTGTTTTATTTAGAAAGTTTTCAAAGAGTTTTCAAAAAATTTTAAAATTCATCGTTCACCCAATTCAGCCCCTCTTGGATAATCTAGTCTATCTACCTGAAACTAACAGAAGTTATAGAGGAAAAATGAGTCAGGTCTATACAACCCAGTCATGGTTAGGGATGATCAAAATGCACCCTTTTGATCATCCCAAAACAGCGTCGTTTTAATCCTTTATAAAAAAAAGAGGATTGATGGCTACTATAGGCTAGGGAATAGAATAAACAAATTTGGGTGGCTGCTCTTAGACTACGTCGAGCCCAACCTAGTTGAAAAACGAAGGTTTTTGGCTACTTCATAATGGGTCGAGCACATCCCAGTCCAACAATTTATTTGAAAAAATAAATACATGTTTGGGCAGTAGGAATATTGGGCCTAGTTAGATTAGTGGATCAAACCCAGACCCACAGTATAAAAATTATAATTTTTTAATTTTACAAAAACAATCTGGTGGCTGACATATGGCAATAGACACGTGGCAGCACACATGACGGAGCGTGTGACCTCCAATTGAGGTGTAGTTTGTTCCTAAAAATCCCTAAAATTAAGATATTTATGTTGATATATAATTTGTCCATTTTTGGGGGCAATTCTAGACTTATTTGCGAGTATTCAATATATTTTTTGGTTTTTTAGAGTTTAAAATTCCAAAAATTATAATAATTAATATTTGTTAATCTTTAGATGAAAATGACTTCATCTAGCACTAAATTCCTGGGATATAGTTTATATGATGATATCTCATATTTGGATAATGAGTTACTAGTGTTTAACCTTAAAATGATGATGAGGATACGGAACTTCTGGGTAAAGGATCCATATATTAATCTTATAGAAGGTTAAGATGTTAATGACCCAAAGGAGAACCTTCAAGAGGACCACGAAGGGGAATATGAAGAGGATCCATAACTAAAACTTAATAAATTTCCTGAAGAAGACCCGGAGGAGTTGGTGGAGAAAATACCATAAGAGGAACCTCAAGTGATATTTGATTCCAGACCAAGGTCAAAAACTTTATTCTCTATCGAACCCCTTCCCGAGAAATATTTCATAGTTTCTTTAGACTCAAACTTCAAGTAGATGCCTACTCTTCATGATGAATCTCCAATTGAGGAGGAAGAGGAAGGGAACCAACCTCTTATCCCTACTTTGGCTATGAGCATAGTTGAAAGTTATGTAGCTGAACTAACAAATATAAAAGGTATTAATAGCCTGCTTGCCAAATATATTAGACTTATGATAGATAAGGAGAATATTGAATTCTACCTAAAAGTCATAATGGAATATATAAAAGCAACTAATATTACAGGCAAGCCCAAAGAAAGACCTATAAGGAAGATGTTTGACTTAGACTATAGAGTTTGTATATAACTGTCAAAAACTTAGACTATAGAGTTTGTATATAACTATCAAAAACTGCCTCGCAAGCTTAAGAAATTGAGAAAAATGATGATTGCATGCTATAATGATCATATCAAATTAGGTATATTTATATTTGATTTCTTCTGCTTTGCTTTGTCAAGGACATATTTTATTACTCTTTGTTTGTAAAGACTTGTAATTTATTATATGCCTTATATGTGAAAGAAACATGTTTCATTTCATTTTTTTATCTTAGTTAGATTCATGTACACTTTTTATAAGTGGGAGCCTTTTAGATAATGATCTTCTAAAAGCAAAATTTGATGAAAATAATGCTTATATTAATTTTGATAAGAAGTGATGGTTATTGCTAGTGCCTATATATAAGAGGTACAAATGTATTCTTCTGATCATGGGTCTAGTGATGTTATTATTTTCTAATAAAAAATGATAAAAGTACTATTGGAAAACATGCCCTAGGGGCCAATCATTGTCTTATGAACATTATTGATTTATGAATTTATTAATTGTGTTATCATATTATTTGCATGTTTACTGTGATGACCATCCTTAGATAATTCATGATCTTATCCTAAATGTCCCTGGTCGGTCATCTGTGCAGGAGTAGAGATGAAATAAGACTAGTATGACTTTGAAGATGTATAGAGATATAAATCAAAGTCATAGGCACATGTAAGAGTACAAGGTGCTGGACCGACCCGCTATGAGAGAGTTACATGGGTTACGTCATAAGCTTCTCTCAAATACAAACCATGTCACTATGCCCTTTGACCTGAGATCATCATGGATTCCTACATGACAAACGCTCAGCTTTGACCTAGTCAAAAGTCACTTTTGACCGAGTGATCATAAAGACTATGTTTGGACTTAGTGGTTTTTCATGCGGAGGAATGTGAATGGTCAAGATGGAATTTGTCCCTCACATTCATAGAGAGATATTACTGGGCCCCTCGATGAGTGAGTCTGAGAAATGTATGGCCATACTGTAATGGAAATGTAGTTCTATTTCTATAGTCAGACTACTCAGGGATCGAGAAAGTAACGGTCAGGAATAGCAGGATGACATTATCCATGCCTTATCCATGACCAAAATATCGCGTGACAGAAGGGACATTATATGGTTGTATAAAAGGTTACATCGTTTATCGATCCTCATATGATTTAGGTAGTCATGATGTCTTGCTAGAGACCACTTGCGACTTGTGGGCCAGTATAGCAAATGGCCCACTGCCAACTTCATATGGGCCTATAGGGTCACACACAAAATAGCCCAACACGAGCTATGATGTCCAGATTCATTGAATCTAAGACGTGTCTAGATTCAATGAATGATCCAGGGTTAATGTATATATTTATTTATATTTATATTCGTATATATATAAATTCGTATATATACATTATATATAAGGGATATATAGGATTTAATTTATAAGGATAAATTAAATCTCTATCACGTTTGAATTTAAAATTCAAATTGATAGGATATCTCATATAAGAGATATTTACAAGATTTAATTTATAAGGATAAATTAAATCTCTATCACATTTGAATTTGAAATTCAAATTGATAAGATATCTCATATAAGAGATATTTACAAGATTTAATTTATAAGGATAAATTAAATCTCTATCACGTTTGAATTTGAAATTCAAATTGATAGGATATCTCAAATTTGATTTATGAAAATAAACCAAATATAGTCCAGTCTTATCTTTATTTAAATTAAATAAATAGGTGAATTAAATCTGTGGGACAGATTTAATATAAACATTATTTATTTAATTAGTTTCTTATCAAATTATACAATATGTGATATTGTATTAATTTTGAAATTAATATAGATTAATTCCAAAATCCAATTCGGTTGAGGAAAACGCAGAGCATCCTATATATCTGATTTTAGGAGCTACATTTTTGGTGCACAATATATAACACAAAAGGCCGAACGGAATCTACAAAAGGTTTGCAGATAAGAAACTGCTAAAGTAGAGATGGAGAGGACGAATTCTTGAGAAAGCCTTAGAGGGACAAGAGACGCTAGCACGTCGTTCGTGGTTGGAACGCTGTTCGTGTGGATACCAGTAGAGGAAGACGACCTGAGGAGTCGACTTCTTGCGATCAGAAAGAGAGTACGAGCCGCGGAGAGAAACTGTGGATGTCTTCTTGGATCGGAAAGAGATCACCAGCCACGGAGAGAAGCTGTGAAAGTCACTGAGAAACACTAAGGGTAATGCTTCTTCCCACTTGACTTAAATACATACGGTAGATCCTGGCAAGGAATGGAAAAATTTTTAAATTAATTTCTGCTGTGTGTCTTCCAATTCCTTACAAGTACATGATATTATATACTTTACATGTGCTATATATGTAAATTCACATAAATGTTATATGGTTCAATAAATTAATGTGGGATAAGCTTGTTGCATAACCGATATTGAACAATGGCTACAAAGAATATTATTGCTAAATTAAACAAGGGGAAAACTCAATGGGACAATTGGGATATTTTACACCAAAAGGTCCAATATATTCTAGAAGAATAGGATGCGATTGAGCCATTAACGATGGCACTGGTGGAACCTAAGGCTAGAAAATGGTCTAGTATAGGAGAGACAGGAGATATACCTGTCCTAAAAAAGGAAAAATAGAATTGCAAGAATCAAGCTACTGAGTGCCATGGTTGATGACTTGATGTATGAATTTGAGACACATAGAACTGCACAAACTATGTGGATTGCCTTAAAGGATAAGTTTGATGGAGTCTCCATAACTAAGCTTAGAAGGTTGATGATTAAATTCAATACCTATAAACTAAAGCCAAATAACCTAATGAGGTAACATTTAAGAGAGATGTCCAACATGATTCGTGAACTAAAGGAGGCTAGACATAATTGATAAGCAGCAAGTGCAGGCTGTCATCAGTCACTCCCTGCCAGTTAGGAGCAAATGAAAGTTAATATGACATACAATGAAAATATCATCACTTTTAATGATGTAGCTAAGCATTTGGAGCTAGAAGATGAACGTTTGGAGGCTTATAAGGCTATTGGACAAGCCTATTTGATCGAAGGTGCTGGTCCTTCCTAATCAAAGCTTGAATTGAAAAAGGGCAAGAAATTCAAAAAAATGAGAAAAAAGGCGAACCTCCACCCTAGAAAGGTAAACAACAATACAAGAAAGGAAAGAAATGCGTCAAAAAAAGCTAGACCTAAAGAAGGTCAAATGCTTTTCCTGCCATAACATAGGCCATTTTACACATGATTGTTCTAAATAGGCTGAGAGCAAAAAGGTAACAGTGAATTATATGAATTCACATGTCTCATTTGTTTCCAGTACTTTTTTACAGAACACGTTTCTTCTTCTTGGATTATTGACTTAGGTTCCACACACCACGTAAGTCAAGGTCAATGATCTTTTGTGGAATATCGTCAGTTGCAACACTAAAGCAAGTACTTTATGTTGGGAATAATACAAGGATCGAGGTTTGAGGCATTGACACCTGTAAACTTGTTTTACATTGTGGCAAGACCTTGATGCTGCATGATGTGTTTCTTGCTCCTGACATCTAACAAAATTTAGTTTATGTTATTTTCTTATTAGACTTTGGGTTTACTGTAAACTTTTATGGTAAAGTTGCAAACATTTATAGCTACTCAATATTTTATGGTTCAACTTTCTATTTTCAAAAGTTCCTTATTATGGATCTTGCTGGTGATTTTAATGCTCATGGTTATTTTGCTACTACTTCTAATAATCCTAATATGAATATATGGTATGCTAGACTAGGACACATTAATCTAATATGGATATGTCATTATGTGAAAGCTGTCTAGCTAGTAATGTAACTAGAAAGCGATTAATCCTAAGGGAACATGAGCCGAAAATCTAATGCGATTAATCCATTCTGATATTTGTGATCCAATGAGAATGAGGGCGAGACACGTAGTGTCACATCCTTACTTTTAACCTCAATTATAATCTAGTAGAAGTGATTGGAACCAATTATATGATCATTTGCTTTGGAAACATCCATTTTCAAAAGAATTGCTCTCGGGGACTGTTCACTTTTACTGTTCATTTCGTAATTCCAGAACATGTACCCTACTTTAAAAATTCATAATTAATTATAGAAAAATTGAAATAATGTGGTTACAATTTATAATGAAATCTATTTCATAGATCTTTGAAGGAAAAATATGAAACTGAGGTTTTCTTGCCCAAATTAAATCAGTTTATTCGTTGAAAATCAATGTTCATTTGGTAAAATCTGTAAGTTCCAGTTTATTTGCCTTAAATTCAAAAATTCATTTCTCTTTGGTGACTTATCCAAATAAACCATTTTACTTATGGAATTAAAACTCTAGATGTCTTCTTTAATCACACAAAATTTAGTAGAAAAAATCATTTATTTGCTATATAAAATCAAAGTGTGAACGTCATTGCCTCTAATCACTCACTTTATCTCAATTCTAGATTTTAGTTCCAACTTTGGAAAATCATAACAATTCAGATACTTATCCAATTAAGGCATTCTTAGTGTCCATTTAAATATCTGTATCTTAGCTATTATCATGAAAAATTTCAAACTAAAACTCGTTAATTTAAGGTTAGAATCATCGTCACATCACCACAGCTTTAGAATATTGTTACAGAAACATATACCATGCATACTAGCATATCATCCCATAGTGTCATGTAGGTCATGTAACTTATTATACAAACTTAATCATCAACATATACTCTCTTACCTTGACAGGATCCAGCACCTAACATAGTTATGCATGTGCAAGGAATGAGATTTCATGGAAATCCCAATAGTAAGTTACACAAACTATAATATCATACATGAATAATTGGATACTTAACATGTTATCATGAGATAGGAGATACTTCATAATGGTACATAAGCAAATTCTAACATGCATATTGTCATGACATAACTTTCAAGGAGTTGCAATCATTCATACATCATCATCAACATGATGACATATTCTCATGCTCAACCAAACACCATAATCAACAAGCAAGCAAGCAATTAAACAAACATGAGTTATAGTTAGGTATTCTTGCTACCTCTTAGCTATTCTTGTCAAGGTCTTCTTGAGGTGATTTCCTTCCTTCACAAATGTCAAAACCTAGCGATTGAAAAGTAGTATCAAATTATAACTCAACTTGAACACAAAACCAAGATTAGGTTTTCACTAACTCCCTCTCTTTCTCTACTTTATGTTTCATACTTCCATCTTTTCAAAATAAATTCTCATAGTTCATTTCCATATAATTTTTCATTTGGAATCCAAATATAAAATCATAATTTCCAAAATCAAAACATTCCAATTGCTACAGTACCAAACCGAATGCATGCTCTTGTTTTCCAAAAATTCTCATTTTGATTCCAATGCTTCCAATACTTGTTCCCCTACTTTATCCCCACACAATTTTCCATTTTAAACTCATTGGAAGCATCAAAATCATGAGATTCCAACATATGAACAGTGTCACGCACAGCACCAGCAAGAACACAAAACTCTAAATCCAAACATACTTGAATTCCCAAGCTTATACCACTTGGTTCTAGCTTGTTTAAGCTTATCTAAACTATTCATAACATAAAACTCATATTTTAACCATATATGAGAAGCAATTCCAGAAGAAACCATAAGGGAAATATAGCATGAAAACCCCTTAAAACTATGAGCTAGCCTACTAGAACAAAGCTCAAGATCAAGGGAGATAATTACCTTGATTGTTGCTTCACTTTGTGTGTTTCTTCCTTGGTTGAATGGAAATTTTGCAAGAGTTTCCCTATGGTTCACCATGCATACCAAAATGATCTGAATAGGGGGTATTTATAGAGAAATTTGGGTTGAAATAGATGGCCAAAATTGATTTGTACACTATTTGATCTAAGGGCTCACATTTAATCTTGAATTTAACTTTTTCCAAAAAGAATAATTATGACATCATGAGGGACAACTCAAGGGACACCTCATGGGGGTATGTGGTGCCATTTTCATGCAAGGAAGCTTCTGAAAAAATTCTAGTCCAATCCGGTACCGATCGAAGCAGTTTCACAACAACCGGACTGTTTTCTGTTCCTAATTTTTTATAATATATCAGGATATGTATTCCATCCCTTGAGAAATGACCAAAATACCCTTGGTGTCATTTTTTGCACTATATTAACCCTAAGGGCATAATTATCATTTCACCCCTCTTTGTATTGCCTCAGGGAATATACTGGCTCAAATAATCATATCTATACTATGTACTACATTTTTAGTCTATCCCAAATGACCAAAATGCCCTCCATCCATCACTAGTACAATATGAGCATCCAAGGGCATTTTTGTAATTTCACACTATTTCTGGACACTGGCCCCTTCTACTGATGAGCTGGTGCCCTGGGTTTTGGGCCCTCCTTGGCATCATCATAGGCCCATATATGAGGCCATATGAGTTCATTCTATCCAGGCTTATTTACTGATAAGTTACATTATCGGATCACAGGTGTTTGTAAACTCCTATCAAAATTCACTAATATGAGGATAACTTTTTATGCAGAACTCCTTTCAGGGTCCTGTCAGATCCATAACATTTAACACTGTAGGGCACACTTTCCTGTAATCCCCCCACTTATATTTGAAGTCCATGAAATCTGATAAAAGTTTAGATAACTTTCAGACTATCAGATAAATATCTGCTGTCTGGAGCCCTAATAAAATTTCTGTATCATGTTAGATTAACCGGTGTAACTTCCTCTATTTGTTAATGGAATGTGGGACTAAAATACTTTCGAGCAGTTCTAACCCTTTCTGGGATGATCTTTCTATAATTACAATTTTGCTCTAGAACTTTTTACTTAATTACATTCAAGTCCCTTAACTTTTAGAAATTACCACTTTTGGCCCAACATTTATTTCTACCTTAACTTTTTGACACCAACCTTTTCAAATTTGCGTTTTAGTCCCTAAACTTCCTTAGTTTATAATCCCTTTTCTTTCCTTTCCCAATCTGATATAGTTCACTCCAAGAATTTCATATCTATTTCATATAAATTGTACAGCTACATTAGGTAATAAAATTGGGGATATGCCACGTAGCTTAGTATTTTATTACCTTTATTGATTACTTTTTACAATATGGTCATGTCTATTTGATCTCAAATAAGTTTGAGGCACTAGAGTGTTTTAGACAATACATAAATCAAGTAGAGAATCAAATGGACAATTAAATCAGGTATTACGAACTGATCAAGGTCATAAATAACTTTCTGATCAATTCAAATAGCTCTGTGAAGAAAAAGGAATTATTAGGAAACTATCCCTAGCACACCTCAACATCATGGGGTTGCTAAAAGAAGAAATATAACTCCTATAGATATGGTTAAGTCTATGATGGCTCTAGCAAACCTTCCAATTTCACATTGGGATGATGCTTTGTTGACAACAAACTTCATACTTAATCGTGTGCCCTCAAAGTCAATTGCTTCCATGCACTATAAGTTATGGACTTAATGCCAGCTAGATCTAAGTATCCTTAGACCTTGGGTCTCAGCGACATATATCTATGACATTTCTCATAAACATAGGAAACTGGGTCCTAAATAGAAGAAATATATCTTCATAAGGTACTCTAAACCCTCAAAAGGATATGTATTCATAAGAAAATTGAAGATGGGATAGTGACTAAAATGTAATCAAGAGATGATGTATTCATTAAGACAGAATTCCCAGTAGGGAAGATGTTGACCACACTGTATCTCTTTATAAGACTCAGGAACAGTATAGTGCTAAACAAATTGATAGATTAGAATCCTCTAGGCATGTCAATCTAAGTGGGAACCAAGACTGGTCAACTCAAAGACTGAGATAAATGAGAAAACATAAGTAAGATGCTCTTGTTAGAAGGAGTACAGGAAAAGTGTTCCAAAGATACACTTCCAAATAAAAGCCGAAGCACTCTTGATTACTCCATAAGGGGATGATAAACCCCACACTGTTCGTGAAGCCTTGGCAAGTCCTATCAAAGAGGAATGGAAGAAAGCAATAAAAGAGGAGATAGAATCAATGATGAAAAACTAAGTTTGGAATTGGTTGATCTATTAAAGGGGCATAAATTCATTGAGAACAAGTGGATTCTCAAAATCAAGAGAAAGGTAGATGGATCAATTGATAAATTCAAAACTCGATTGGTTGCAAAGAGACATACACAACAGGAAGGTATAGACTATGAGGACACTTTTTTACCTGTTGTGCACTTCAATTCAATAAGACTTATTCTAGGATAGTAAATAATTTAAACTTGGAGTTACATCAGATAGATATAAAAACTGTATTGTTGAATGGTGATTTGGATAAAGATATATATATGTAGAACAACCAACAGGTTTCATTGAAAAAGAGTTTGAACACAAGAAGTGTATACTCAAAAGATCCATTTATGGATAAAAATAGTTATTCATACAATGGTACTTGAGGTTTCACAAGGCAATAACCTCATATAACTTCCAAATGATAGAAGAAGACCACTACATCTAGGTTAAGTGTTTTGAGGGTAACTTTGTAATATTATCCTTATACATAGTCAACATACTCTTAGCCGACAATAGTCTTGACTCGATGATAGCTATTAAAGAATGGCTTTGTCAAATTTTGAGATAAAAGATATGGGTCAAATATAATACAGACTTGGAGTCATGTTTCAAATGAAGCACTCCAATAGAATCTTCACTTTTTCACAAGATAATTATATCAACAAGATACTTAAGAGATTCAATATGAGTGACTGTAATCCCATTTATATCCCTGTATCCACTAGAATGGCCTTAATTTTTGACATGTGTCCCAAAATTGAATTAGACAAAAAGCATAGGGAAAGAGTTCTATATACTAGTGCCATTGGTAGCTTTATGTATGCAATGATGTGTACAAGATCATATATTTGTTGTGTTATGGACTAGTTAGTAGATTATAGTCCAACCCTAGTGAGAAAATACAAGAAAGTAGTAAAGAGGATCTTGAAATACTTAAAGGGCACAACTGACTATGGTTGTGTTATCAAGGAAGCGATTTACACCTAGTCAAATATTCCAATGCTAATGTAGGTAGTTATGAAGAAGAGTGAAGATCAATTTTAGGATACACCTTCTTGCTTAACAACGACGCCATATGTTGGAGTAATAAGAAGTAGACCATTGCCTTACACTCCAGGAAGCTGAGTATGTGGCATGCACTATAGTAGTACAAGATGCAGTTTAGATGAAGAGATTTATCGAATACCTAGGATTTGGGAACGAGAGTACCAATCTAGTGCTGATACACTGTGACAACATTGTAGCCATAACTACACCAAAGACCCTAAGTATCATAGCAAGACTAAAAACATTGATATCAACTATAACTTTATGAGGGATTATGTAGCACAGAAAATTGTAATTGTACAATACATTTCAACTAAATGTATGGTTGTAGACCCCCTGACCAAGCCAATAAGCAAAGAAACATTTAAGAAACATGTAAAAGCCATTGCATACGTAAAATGTAAAATTAAAGACTATATGTAATATTTTATTTTCATTAACGATATCATGTCATTTGTTATTACTTATATTTCTAGGTGAAAGTATAAAATGTCTAGTATGTTGCATAGGTTGAAAAGGTTAGGTCTCTCACACGAGAAACCACCTTTGATGCTAGAGAAGCATACAAAGATAGGACAAGTGTTTACCTGTAAAGCTGTAAAAGTAATAGTATGGTATAAAAGAAACATAATAAATGTCGCATTAGCTTAAAAAGTGTAGTAAGATGAGATGAGATTCATAATTATAATATGGATTGAAATATGGATACCCATATCTATGAAACCTATTGCAAGATAATAAACTCTTCAAAATTGATGTCATATTATATGAATACAATTAAAGAGTTTGGGTTTAGATACTATGAGTGCCTGACTTAAATCTGTACAGTGTGATTGATAGAATCAAAATGACGTATACCCTTATAGGATAAGAGGAACACCATAGCATGTAATTCATATTGCATATGCTAAAGAATCGTAAATGGAAAGCAAGTGAATCAATCCTTGCTTCATTGTTATGTGAGTTCCATAAAGGTACCATCCTTTAATAAATATCCTTTGACTTTTGACAGTATTATGGAGGTATTTTTAGCGTTTGCTACTTTAGTATATGTTATATAGTCAAATTATATATGAACCAAAGGTATTATATTAGGAAAGTAATTGATTCATATCAAAATGATGTATGGGCGAAAGAAAGATTGCCAAAATATACACACCCATGCTGGTGTCTGTGACCGGTCCCTTGTGATATTATTTTGTTAATTTTATAAGTGTGGATACTATGCATAAGTGGAGGCTATCTAAATTATATGATGACTTAAGAGCGATTAGATTAGCCATAAGAAAAGTATCTATGAGTGAATCTAGGACATTTAAGGCACTATAACATATTTGATTGAGTTACATTAAAGGGTTGCTTTATGCTGGTTACAGTACTAACACGAATGGAGATGTCATGCCTATGTGGTCATAGCAAATCTCCTGGTATGAAAGAAGAAAGAAAATAAGATTGGAGCCATGACATCTAATCCACCAAGTATGAGTCAGAGATGTTGGAAAATATGTTAGTCCACTCATGGTAGATTAGGCCCAGATTTGTATGAGAAACTTTGTGGAGGAATAGTTTTTATTTGAAAGGAGGAAAATAAGGGAGTAGGAATTTATATGGGTATCCACACTCCTCCCATCATGTATACAAGTACAGGAAAACAGACGCATATGAGAATGTGAGTGCTTCACTTCATTTTTTGTTCTCTCTCTGTAGAGAAAGAGAAGTGTTCTTTTTCTTTCTCCTTTGTTCTTCTTTTGCCAGTATGTGCTTCTCTATTTTTTTCTTCTTTGGCGTCTTTGTTATGTAGACGTAACCAGAGTCTAAACAAGGTGCTCCAATTTTGTGTGGGTATCCAAGTGAACCAGAGTAAGATTCAAGGTATGCCCAAAAACCTATTAAACTTATGCAATTGAAGGCACTACATTGAACCAAATGGAGTTTGAAAATGACTTATATTTGAGTAGCTCTTTCAAAAAAACATGAGTAATCTTAAGATTTTTCAAGATCAGTTCTGATTTACAAGGCAATTATATCGTGCATCTTCTTGATGGTCTAGAAAAGTAAGGTACTTCGTTGGGAATGTTATCCTTTGAAGTCTCTACTACAGGGTTTTTGTGCATAGAAACTTGTTTAAATCTATTTGGAAAAAAGCAAAATAAGAAAACTAAGGGATAATGTGTAGGTAATTATAAACTATGTTACGTCTCAGTCTTCATTATGAGGGTTTTTCCAGTAACATAACATTTCTCTTTCTATTGTGACAGGATCTAATGAATCTAAGGATATTAAATCTCATGTTTTCCCATTACTTGGAAAAGTTGCCTAATTTCTTGTCATATCCAAAATTTTCCCTATATATATAAGACTAATAGAGGAAAGAGGTTTGAAAAAGATTGTGATGATAAATAGAGAGGAAAGATGATGATTAGACAATATAAAGAAAAGGGACTAGACTAAAAAGTCTAAAAGTTCTATAGTACAAATTGTAAAGTAGAAATAAACTTTGGGCCATTAAGTGTAATTATAAAAAGTTAAGGGCCTAAAGTGTAACTTTCAAAAGTTCTAGGGCAAAATAGTAATTATGGAAAGTTGAGCCAAAAAAGGCTAAAAAATACCCAGAATCAGACTAGTCCCAAATTTTCCCAGTAAACAGAGAAAATTATTCTGATCAGCTTGACGCAACACACAATTTTGATTTGAGGTCATGAAAATTTGATATGAATTTCTGAAGAAAGAAAACTTAATACAGTATCCTCTGGACCTCAGAATCAAATCAAATTTGGCAATAAATTCTGATAATTAATATAAGAATTTATGAAACTGATAGAGCTCAAAAAGGAGTTTTGTAGAATTTATTATGGAATTTATAGTAGATTAAAACACTTAAGAAATAGGTTTCAGGGAAATTTCTCAGAAATTGAGCCCATTAAGGTAGTGGATCATGTAGGGGCCCAAAAGCCTTATAGGCCTAATAATATTTTTAGATAAGTGTGTCAGTTAGGGCTAATAAAGACTCAGAAAAATATAACTTACGAAAATGCCACTAAGTGTGCCATTGTATTGTGTTAATGAGCCAGATATAGAAGAAGAGCATTTTGGCCATTTGACTAAGGTGAGATGGTCAAAGAGAGTTCCCAGAATAGTTGACGAGGTTAGGGAATACTCTGATAATGTGTGAAAAGATGATAATACCCTTTAAGAATTTAAAGTGAAATTTGACACCGATAAAGAGTCTTGAGGAAATGTAAAGTTATCAGGACTTCTGGGTCTCATAAAATTATGATACTTTGCAAGAAATTTATTTTATATTATAATGGATTTATAAAAATATTTGAACTATTAAAAGAGATGTCTAGCATTTATTTCAAGATTAGGGTAATTTAAGGATATCGATATAAGGAAACTATCTTGGGATTTATGCCAATTAGTAATTGGACCCAAGGAAGGCTCAAGATTTCATCCTAGGGAAGCCCAATAAGTCCCAAAAGTTATCTTGAATCCTAAGTCCAATAATGAATAATTTATGCATTTTTGAAAAAGAAAAGAAAGAGGAATAAAGTAAGAATTTGGGTTTTCACATGGTGGGACCCATAAAGCTTCACACATGGCGTTCAAGGCAAGGGAAGATAAGATTTTTGTCATGTGATCTTAGCTCAAATTGGCTTGGTGGGCAAGTTTGATGTAAGAGAAATTATGAGCCATTAGATCAAACAGTGCAGAAAGTGATCTTGGCCATTCATTTCCATAGAATTTTTCTATAAATACTCCCATATTTTCTATTCAAAAAAGTAGCTTTGGAACCCTTGGGGAGGTGCTTCCAAAATGCCAACTCAAGCCAAGACAAAGAAGATTCAAGGTACCAAAGTTTAATCTTACTTGAGATTAATGTAAGTGATATATCCTAACTGTTTTCCTTTGATTTGGGAGCTTGAACTTAGGGTTTTCATGGAAGAAATATGAGGTTTCTCTAGGGTGTATATACTATCCAAAAACCCTAGATGAAAGGAGAAAGAAGAAATTAAAGTTAGAATTATGTGATTGATGCTTGAATAAGCCAATGAAATGATTGGTTGTTGAATCAAGTTGATATTCTTGACTTGACCATTGAAGATATATTTTTGTCTATGCTGTTCATGATAGAAGGAGATAGAATTTCAATGATTTAATGCTTCCATTGAATTTATATGATGACTTTGTGTAGGATTGTGTAGGTTTTGAACCTTAGAAATATTAGAATTAAAAGTTATAATTCTTGAAACTATTCTCTATTACTGTTCACTCACATGAACAGTGATTAGAATTTCATAATTTTTATACTTTCAATAATTTTAAAATAAAAAGTTGTGTGGGATAAAGTAGAGAAATGAGTATTGGAAGCATTGGAATCAAAATGAGAATTTTGGAGGAATTATGCATGTGTTGTAAGTCTATCCAGAACAGTGTATACGAGCTGGAATTTCATGATTCTAAGCTTATAAATGGTTTCAAAAGATGAAATTGTGTAGGGTAAAGTTAAGACATCAATTGTTCAAAGGCCAAGTTAATTAGTAAAGATCAAAGGAAGTTATGTTAGTTAAAGTAAGTTTAATGTTCAAGAAAGTTAGATTGTGATGGATGGATGATTATGTGATGTTAGGATTTGATTATGGACTCCAAAGAGGCAGCCGCACATCCAAGAGAAGTAAGAAGAAAGAGGCAAAGCAAAGTTAAAGTAAGAAGAAAGTCAAGTATATAAGGTAGCAAACTTATCCTAAACTTATATGTATTGAATGTTATGCTTCGTTGTGCTATGGTTATGTTGAATTGTGTTGCATATGTGTTTATGATTGAAGCTCTATTTCTATTATTACTTTGGGTAATTGTATTTCATATGTTACATGGAAGCATGCACATTACACAATGTTAATACTTTCACAAGCAAGCATAAAGTTTTACATTAATGTATGCATTGTTATGTTTCTTGGGCAACATTTTCATTTATATACCCTATATTGTTAATTCCCTTTTAGGGGGAATAGTCTATATAACTTTCCTATTGGCCATATAATGTATATGTTTGAACAATAGAATAGGAATTGGCTATAAAATGGTGATACTTAATTATTTAAGTAATAGATTTTTTTATTTGTTCCATAATTATTTTTGCATCAAAGGCCATGTGAAGATCTATTTTTTATAACAATTTTAATGATAGGATTTCCAGGGTTTCCAAAAAACTACAAAATAGGAATTTCCAATATCTGCATTCATTTTCTGATTATCTTTTTACTAGAGTCTAACTCCATAAAATTCATTGTAGGTTATCACTTAGTTCCTAAAACTGGAATATTTGCTTGATGACACTGTCAACAAGAACATTGAATTACATATTAAAAGGGGTCGCATATAAGTAACTGTGAACTTGTTGGTGAGATTAGCTTTTCGTGGATATTATATAGTTTACAATTGTCATTCTGACATACTCTAATGCTTATGCATTTCGTATGGGAATAAAGAATGTTAACATTTTGGCAATGAACTTGACATGACCTCTCCTCTAGAAAGGAGTTCAAAGACATTCTTTATGGCAAATGGAAAATAAATGAAAAGTATTAGGTTAATGAATTCAATGTGTTGATACGTGGTGTTGGTATTGTAGCTTACGTTGCATAGATGTTAGTTTATTGAAACAAATTATTCATGAGTAAAGAGTATAAGTATGGACATGTGTATTCACTCATTCATTGGATAAGAAATAGACAGAAGATTTGCTATCACTTAAGTTAAAAGCATTGTACCAAGATAATTTAATAGTATGCAAATGCCTAAGCTATAATCATTCTTCTCCTTCATGGTACAACAATTCAAATTTATTTTATTATTTTCCTAGCATGCCACTCTTCTTTGGTCCTTTATGATTCAGGAACATTACCAATAGCCATTAGTTCATAAATGCACTTACTATTATCTTCTCGAAGTCCAAATAATGCATTGCATGTTGTATCAATGTTTCTATAGGATTCATTGGGTTAGTTAAACCTAAGCTCCTTGGTAAGGGGAAGAAGACAAATGGTGATATTATTTGGGCCCAAATTCCACTTCAAAACAATTTGTGAGTTATTGAATCAGTTGGTATTTGGTTCTAACTAGTCACCTATTTTAAGTTGTTTTCATTATTGATATCATTGTCCCTACAGGCGAGACTATGAGGTGAATGTATCGATATGGTTGACTAAATGAGAAACAAATGCACCATTTGACTATGATGAGGGACATGTTGCAGAGTTTAGACAAAACCTAATGTGGTGGCTAGTAAATCAAGAGCTCAACGCAAGGTGAGAATTTGCGTTAGGCTTACTTCCACCATAGATGGACTGGTGTTCTAACTTAGATAATCACCTTTTATAGTTCAATTTTTGAAAACTTTAACTATTGACAAATTGATGTTTTGACTTAGATAATCACTTTTTAGTGTTCAACTTTTGTAATGTTCAACTTTATAATGACTAAGACCACATTTTGCATGACTATGTACAAATTTTCCCTTAGACATATATTTGCAATGACATTTGCAATTAATTCTTTTCTCTTAAACAATGAGATTTGCAATGTATTTCAGTGTTCAACTCAGATAATAGTGTTTGCAAGTCCTCCAATGAGATTTTTATCTTTTCCTAAGACATTTGCAACTTTGACGATAGGATGTGCAACTTCCCCTAAGATATTGGAAACTCTGCAACATTAATTGCAATTCCTACAATAAGATTTGCAACTTCATTAATGGCATTTACAAATTCAGCAATAGGATTATCAACTTTCCCTAATACATTTACAACTTTATAACAAGTAATTGCAATTGTTTTCGGGTTTATAACTCCTCTAATGGTATTTGCAACTCCTTTAATAGAATTTTCAACTCCTCTTATGGGATTTGTAACTTCAACAATAGGATTTGCAACTTTCCCTAGGATATTTACAAGTGAAATTGCAAGATATTGGTTTTGGGTTTGCAACTCCTACAATGGTATTTGCAACTCCTGAAATGGTATTTGCAACTTCTGCAATGGCATTTACAACTTTCTTTAAGACATTCACAAGTAAAATTGTAAGATATTGTTTTCAGGTTTATAACACATGCAAAGGCATTTTCAACTTTTTCAATGGGATTTGCAACTTTCCCTAAGCCATTTACAACTGAAATTGCAAGATATTGCTTCTGGGTTTGCAACTCGTGCGATGGGATTTGAAACTCCTGCAATGGCATTTGCAACTTGAATAATAGGTTTGCAACTTTCTCTAAGCCAATTACAATTGAAATTGCAAGATATTGCTTTAGAGTCTGTAACTCATGCAATGCGATTTTTAACTCCTATAATGACATTTGTAACTCCTCTAATAGGATTTACAACTTTCTCTAAGCCATTTACAATTGAAATTGCAAGACATTGCTTTTAGATTTGCAACTCATGTAATGGAATTTGTAACTTGAACAATAGGATTTACAACTTTCTCTAAGTCATTTACAACTGAAATTGTAAGATATTGCTTTCAGGTTTGAAACTCATGCAATGGGATTTGCAACTCCTACAATAATATTTGTAACTCTTTCAATGGGATTTGCAACTTTCCCTAAGCCATTTACAACCAAAATTGCAAGATATTGCTCTTGGGTTTGTAGCTTATGCGATGGGATTTGCAGCTCCTACAATGGTATTTGCAACTTTAGCAATGGTATTTGCAACTTTTACAAAGATATTTACAACTATGAAATTGCAACTCATAAATATTAACAACTTACTGTACAAATTTATTCAATGACATTGACCACTTTACTAATGTTATTTACAAAAAATCATCCTGCCCTACGACAGCAATTTACAAAAAGAGCAATCAATTGCAAATAGCATAAGTAAAGTGGTCAATGTCATTGAATGAAATTATTCAATATTATGACTATTTATGAGTTGCAATTTCAGTTGTCAATGTATTAGGGAAAGTTACAAATCTCATTAGAGGAGTTGTAAACCCAAAAGCAATTGTAATTGTTTTGTTAGAGTTGTAAATGTCTTAGGGAAAGTTGCAAATACCATTAGAGAAGTTACAGACCAGAAAGCAATTAATGCAATTTTAGTTATAAATGTCTTAGGGAAAGTTGTAAATCCCATTAGAGGAGTTATAAATACCATTGCAGAAGTTGTAAACCCAAAAACTATATCTTGCAATTTGAGAGTTGTAAATGCCTTGGGGGAAAATTATAAATTCTATTGTTGAAGTTACAAATCCCATTAGAGGAATTGCAAATACTATTATAGGAGTTACAAAATTCGAAAGCAATTATAATTACTTCTTGTTGTTCACTTCATTCTCTGAAAACTTCTTCCCCCATATTTTCACTTTTTATTTTATCTGATGGAATTGTAGATTTAGCATATGATGGCATAATATCTATACCCAACAATCTTGCCACAAGGCTCGGTGTATTTGGTTGGGTGGTCGGTCGTTTGCATATCTCATCATTAATTAGTTTCTTCACTGAAACCGCATCTGAATGACAAGTATTCGCTAACAAAACTTCTTGATAATGATACTAAAAGACTTAAATCAAAGTTAATTGTTGTAGACAGAACTCAAGAATGAGAGGGAAAACACAATGCCAAAGCTTTGTCTTCATCTTCCAAGGGTAATTTGGTATTCTCATCTAAATTTGAAAAAGATAGATTGGACCTCCTACCCAATATGTTATTTTAGATATTCATATGCCCAAATTGTCATTTTGAAATTCACATGGGTTTTTCTTGTCTTTTTCCTCTATTCATTTATTATTAGTATATTTTAATATAAAATATATTTAGTTAATTTATATAGATTAAAAATAAATAAATTAGTTAATTATGATAGTTATGTATTAATTTTTTAAAATATTTTTTTAATTATTTACATTTTAATTACACTTCCTATACATCTGTAATCATATAAAAATACTATACATAAAAAATTACTAAGTATTATATTTAAGATTAGATAGAGTATTATTTTTAAAGATGGGCTTTATAGTAATTTCTGAATGGTAAAACAAAATAAAATGAAAAAAAAAGCATACCCCCTTGGCATACAAAGCATTCAAACTCTGGGCCCAACAACAAAGAACTAAATTTCCATTAGATCACCAATTAGATTTTGTTAAAAATTTACAATAAATAATTAAAATTTTAAGTCAGGATTTAATCATTATTTTATATGTCTCAGACCATAATAAAAATAGATAAAATATTAATTAAGAATGAAAGAGTTATCCAATTTTATTTTCATGGTCATTACATTTGTCCAACAATCTTAATTTTTACCTACACGTTTCTTTCACCACTGATATGCAAACAACTCTCTTTAAATATTTCAAGAATTAGTTTGTCGTACCCCAAGCTATTTTTATGACAAATCCCTAACTACTTTTTTGTTGGCATCCATAAATGGTATTATTAGGCTTATTTTGAATGCACTGCATTGGTTACTAATGTAAGGCAAATTCTTAATATTTTTTTCAAGAATCAAGAATATTAATTAACTTAAAATGAAACTCAAATTTTACTAAAACCCAACTATTAGTAGCTATTTAGAGTCAAGATTAGTTAATGAACCAAACCTTGACCTCTCTCCTCATCTTCCTAACAAGTTTAGGCATTTGCACTACCAGTAGAGATGCCCCGAATCAAAATCTTCAAATCTTCAATAAGTTTTTGAATTCCTGGGGTTTTGATTCTCTTAAAATAATTTCTATCTCAGGTCATTCTATAAGATTAGTAGCGACTTGAAGAAGTGACTCAATAAAAGTTACAGTACTAATAGAGAATCATCAAGTCTTCCACTTTCACTGTGAAATAGGTGGTAGACCTCCATTCTTATTGACACCAATCTACGCAATTCCACATTCCAATTTTCATCAAGTACTCTCGTATGATTTAAAGAATTTATCTAATACTATTTTTATTCCATGAGTACTATTTAGAGATTTTTATGATATTATTATGCCTACAGATAGAATTGGAGAAGTAGGTTGTCTTCATAATAGAATTAATTTGTTCCATGATAGAGTAAACAAATGTGGGCTTCCAGGGGCAAAATTTACATGGAAGGGTCATAGGATTGCTGTTGTTCTAGATTATCTAATTTATCTTATTGCATTTTGAAAGTACTTCCTAGAACTCAATTTTTCTGATCATAATCCTATTGCTTTGTAATTTTTGAACCATTCAAATGGGGGAAATAAACCTTTCCATTTTGAAGCCATGTGGTTTGCCCATGGTAATTTTAAAGATTGTACTTCTACTGATTGGGTGATCATGGTGATTTTAATAAGTCTTTGGAAGAATTAGGTGTTTCTCTATTGGTATTGGAATGGAACAAAAATATTTTTGGTTTTATAAAAAAGAATAAAAGGATTTTGTTAGCCCATTTGAACGGTATTCAAAGTTCACCAGGTTATACTAAATCAAAGTTTTTAAATTCTCTTGAGAAGAATCTACAAGCTGAGTTAGAAAATGTTCTAAAATTAGAAGAGATAAAATGGTTCCAAAAAGCTAGGATTGATTAGATTAATCAAGGTGACCAAAATTATCATCTTAAAACAAAGATGAGAAGAAGAAGGAATAGAATTATCATACTTAAAGATGATAATGGAAACTTGATTGGAAATGAATAGGATCTTATAGCTTTGGTTTTGAATTTTTTCAAGAATCTTTACTATTGGTTTGATAATTATCATTGTAAGTTACATACAAAGACCAATTTTACTATTGAGGTTAAGTCTAGATTATCTAATATGTCCTATGAGCCAACGGATATGGAAATAAAGGAAGCATTTTTTTCTATGGGACCTTATAAGGCTCATGGTATTGATGGGTTTTAACCAATATTCTACCAGGAAAATTGGGATACTGTCGATAGTGCATTATGCACATTTGTTGAAACTGTAAGGAATTGGAAGACACACAGCGGAAATTAATTTAAAAATTTTTCCATTCCTTGTCAGGATCTACCGTATGTGTTTAAGTCAAGTGGGAAGAAGCATTACCCTCAGTGTTTCTCAGCGACTTCCACAGCTTCTCTCTGCGGCTGGTGATCTCTTTTCGATCGTAAGGAGACGTTGACAGCTTCTCTCCGCGGCTCGTGCTCTCTTTCTGATCGCAAGAAGTCGACTCCTCAGGTCGTCTTCCTCTACTGGTATCCACACGAACAGCGTTCCAACCACGAACGACGTGCTAGCGTCTCCTGTCCCTCCAAGGCTTACTCAAGAGTCCGTCCTCTCCGTCTCTACTTTAACAGTTTCTTATCTACAAACCTTTTACAGATTTCGTTCGGCCCTTTATGTGTTATGTGTTGTACTCAAAACGTAGCTCCTAAAATCAGATATATAGGATGCTCTGCGTTTTTCTCAACCGAATTGGATTTTGGAATTAATCTATATTAATTCCGAATACAATATCACATATTGTATAATTTGATAAAAAACTAATTAAATAAATAATGTTTATATTAAATTCGTCCCACATATTTAATTCACCTATTTATTTAATTTAAATAAAGATAAGATTGGACTGTATTTGATTTATTCTCATAAATCAAATTTGAGATATCCTATCAATTTGAATTTCAAATTCCAACGTGATAGAGATTTAATTTATCCTTATAAATTAAATCTTGTAAATATCTCTTATATGAGATATCCTATCAATTTGAATTTCAAATTCAAACATGATAGAGATTTAATTTATCCTTATAAATTAAATCCTATATATCCCTTATATATAATATATATATATATATGAATTTATATATATATACGAATATAAATATAAATAAATATATACCTCAACTCTGGAGCATTCATTGAATCTAGACATGTCTTATATTCAATGAATCTGGACATCATAGCTCGTGTTGGGCTATTTTATGTGCGACCCTGTAGACCCATATGAAGTTGGCAGTGGGCCATTTGCTATACTGGCCCACAAGTCGCAAGCGGTCTCTAGCAAGACATAACTGTTGGAAATCGTGCCCTAGGGGCCAATCATTGTCTTATGAACATTATTGATTTATGAATTTATTAATTGAGTTATCATATTATTTGCATGTTTACTATGATGACCATCCTTGGATAATTCATGATATTATCCTAAATGTCCCTGGTCGATCATCTATGTGGGAGCACAGATGAAATAAGACCAGTATGACTTTGAAGATGTATAGAGATATAAATCAAAGTCATAAGCACATGTAAGAGTACAGGGTGTTGGACCGACCCGCTATGAGAGAACTGCATGGGTAACGTCATAAGCTTCTCTCATATACAAACCATGTCAATATGCCCTTTGACCTGAGATCATCATGGATTCCTACATGACAAAACGCTCAGCTTTGACCTAGTCAAAAGTCACTTTTGACCGAGTGATCATAAAGACTATGTACGGGCTTAGTGGTTTTTCATGCGGAGGAATGTGAATGGTCAAGATGGAATTTGTCCCTCACATTCGTGGAGAGATATTACTGGGCCCCTCGATGAGTGAGTCTGAGAAATGTATGGCCATACTGTAATGGAAAGGTAGTTCCATTTCTATAGTCAGACTACTCAGGGATCGAGAAAGTAACGGTCGGGAATAGGAGGATGACATTATCCATGCCTCCTCCATGACCAAAATATCGCGTGACAGAAGGGACATGATATGGTTGTATAAAAGGTTATATCGTTTATCGATCCTCATATGATTTGGGTAGTCGTTATGTCTTGCTAGAGACCGCTTGCGACTTGTGGGCTAGTATAGCAAATGGCCCACTGCCAACTTCATATGGGCCTACAGGGTCGCACACAAAATAGCCCAACACGAGCTATGATGTCCAGATTCATTGAATCTAAGACATGTCCAGATTCAATGAAAGATCCAGGTGAATGTATATATATTTATTTATATTTATATTCGTATATATATAAATTCGTATATATATATATTATATATATGAGATATATGAGATTTAATTTATAAGGATAAATTAAATCCCTATCACGTTTGAATTCGAAATTCAAATTGATAGGATATCTCATATAAGAGATATTTATAAGATTTAATTTATAAGGATAAATTAAATCTCTATCACGTTTGAAATTCGAAATTCAAATTGATAGGATATCTCATATAAGAGATATTTATAAGATTTAATTTATAAGGATAAATTAAATCTCTATCATGTTTGAAATTCGAAATTCAAATTGATAGGATATCTCATATAAGAGATATTTATAAGATTTAATTTATAAGGATAAATTAAATCTCTATCACGTTTGAGATTCGAAATTCAAATTGATAGGATATCTCAAATTTGATTTATGAGAATAAATCAAAAATAGTTCAGTCTCATCTTTATTTAAAATTAAATAAATGGGTAATTAAATCTGTGGGACGGATTTGATATTATTTTATTTAATTAGTTTCTTATAAAATCATACAATATATGATATTGTATTATTTTGGAATTAATATAAGATTAACTCCAAAATCCAATTCGGTTGACAGAGAAAAACGCATAGCATCCTATATATCTGATTTTAGGAGCTGCGTTTTAAAGAGAGAAACACACATAGAACACAGAAAGGCCGAAGGGGACTCTGCAAAAGGTTTGCAGATAAGAAACTGCCGAAATAGAGACGGAGAGGACGAACTCTTGAGAAAGCCCTGGAGGGACAAGAGACGCTAGCACGTCGTTCGTGGTTGAAAAGCTGTTCGTGTGGATACCAGTAGAGGAAGCCGACCTGAGTCGTCGACTTGTGATCAGAAAGGGAGCACGAGGCACAGAGAGAAGCTGTGAACGTCGTGACCGAAAGCTGTGGAAGTCGCTGAGACACACTGAGGGTAATGCTTCTTCCCACTTGACTTAAACACATACAGTAGATCCTGGCAAGGAATGAAAAATTTTTAAGATAATTTCCGCTGCGTGTCTTTCAATTCCTTACAATAACGACTACCCAAATCATATGAGAATCGATAAACGTTGTAACCTTTTATACAACCATATCATGTCCCTTCTGTCACGCGATATTTTGGTCATGGATGAGGCATGGATAATGTCATCCTCCTATTCCTGACCATTACTTTCTCGATCCCTGAGTAGTCTGACTATAGAAATGGAACTACCTTTCCATTACAGTTTGGCCATACATTTCTCAGACTCACTCATTGAGGAGCCCAGTAATATCTCTCTACGAATGTGAGGGACAAATTCCATCTTGACCATTCACATTCCTCCGCATGAAAAACCACTAAGCCCGAACATAGTCTTTATGATCACTCGGTCAAAAGTGACTTTTGACTAGGCCAAAGCTGAGCGTTTGTCATGTAGGAATCCATGATGATCTCAGGTCAAAGGGCATAGTGACATGGTTTGTATATGAAGAAGATTATGATGTAACCCATGCAACTCTCTCATAGCGGGTCGGTCCAACACCTTGTACTCTTACATGTGCATATGACTTTGATTTATATCTCTATACATCTTCAAAGTCATATTGGTCTTATTTCATCTCTACTCCTGCACAGATGACCGACCAGGGACATTTAGGATAAGATCATGAATTATCCAAGGATGGTCATCACAGTAAACATGCAAATAATATGATAATACAATTAATAAATTCATAATTCAATAATGTTCATAAGACAATGATTGGCCCCTAGGGCACGTTTTCCAACAGAAACAACTTTTAGAAAAAGGTTAGTTGAGGTTAGTACTAACAAGACTTTGATATCCCTTATTCCAAAGATAGAACATCCTTATGAGATTGGTCATTTTAGACCTATTGCCTTATGTAGTGTGCACTATAAATACATTACTAAGGTGATTGTTAGTAGACTGATGAATGTTATACATGAAATTGTTTCTCATTATCAATCCAGCTTTATAAATGGCAAACATATACATGACAATATTATAATTAGCCAAGAAGTCATACATATAATGAAGAAAGCTAAATGGAAAATGGGATTATTGGTGTTGATGGTTGATTTATAGAAGGATTATGATTGTATTTGATGGATTTTATTCATCAGTTCTTATTGATGTGGGACTAGAGCATAATCTGATAAGTTAGATTATGAGCTGTATTACATCTATTTCATATAATTTATTATGGAATAGTTATCAAACTAAATTTTTCCTCCCTAAATGGAGACCCTATCTCACCTTTTGTTTGTTGTGTATAGACAGATTATCATATATTATTACTGATATAGTTAATTTAAATCAATGGAAACCGATTGTTGTGAATAGTGGAGGACCATCCATCTCTCATCTTATTTTTGTAGATGATCTTCTTCTTTTCGCAGTGGCGTCTAAAAAGCAATCAAAAAGTATGACGTGTGGTCTTAATAAATTCTATAGAGCTTCAGGTGCAAAAATTAATAAGAGTAAGTCATCAGTCTTCTTCTCTCCAAAGGTGAATGTTAACAAAGAGAAAAGATTAGTGACATTATAGGAATGGCTATTTATGCAGATATAGGAAATTATCTGAGCTTTCTAATCATCAAGGGGAGGAAACCTAGAGATACTTTCCAGTTCATTATTGATAGAGTCAAAACTAAACTTGTTGCTTGGGAGAAGAATAATCTTTTAGTGGCTGGACGAATTATTTTGGGAAAATCTGTGTTAAGCTCTATACCAGTGTATCCCGTGTTAGTTGCCAAAATTAATGGGCCAGTGTGTCAGGAAGTAGAGAAACTGTAACAAAACTTTATATGGGGTCATAGTCAAAGTTCATATGGATTTCACCCTATTAGTTAGGATCAGATTGTTATGCCTAAGTTGTATGGGGGACATGGATTCAAGAAGTTTAGATGCAAGAAAAGGAGATTCTGCATATGGAAATTTATCTCACAATAGCATGATATAGTTGATCTAGGGACAATCTGACATATTAGAAATTGTCAACTAGTGAAAATTTTCACGGATAAATGGCTATTTTTGGATAAAAATTTAAAGGACTTGTGTCTTCAGCCACTTATTATAGAGGAAGAAAGCATTAAAGTTGTGGATTGGATTTCTGGTGCAACTTGGGATTTCTACAGACTTATTGCTATTATGCCAAGTAATGTATTTTAAAGGCTAATTATCATGCACCACCTATGTCGGAGGCAGGTAATGATTTGATAGTTTGGAATGCTACAAATAATAGTACTTTTACTATTAAAAGTGCTTACTATCTAATTGAGAAGTATTATGTACATGCCTATAGGCCTATATGCAAAGAACTATGAAAGTGGAAATGTGTAGAATGTATTCGTGTATTCATTGAGGGATTGGTTTGCTATAAATCTCAAAAGGCAAGTGAGAGTTGATGGAGGCAATAATTGGGGTCTAATTTGGGGTGTTTAATTTGGACCTTATGGAAGTGGAGGAATCAAGCTATATTTGATAATAATTTTTTGAAACCATCGGATCCCTATTCGGTTATTATGCAAACATGGAAAAACTTTGTACAGGTTCAGGATGAATATTTTTCTAATGTTTTGAGTTCATCAATTTCATCTATTTGGCAATCTCCCCCACCAGAATGGGTGAATTAAATGTCGACTGAGCACTTACGACAACTCACAGTAGAGCGAGCTATGGTTGAGTTATTAGATATTATTTTGGAAGTTAGGTTGTGGGATTTGCGAGTGCTCTGGGTTCATGTAGTGTAATTGAAGCCAAACAAGGGCTGTCTTTAAGAGTTTAAAACTTGCTTAGGAGTTAGGATTCAAGAAAACCATACTTAAATTGGATACTACGAATGTGATAGGCATGTTAATGAATTTGACAGTTCATAGATGCAACTTATTAGTCTCACAGCTACAGAAATTTTTGAACCTATCTTGGGAACTAAAAATACAACAGTATCTAGAGATCAAAATCATCTGGCAGATGTACTGACAACTGAAAGATTGAGGTTGATAGAAGTGCTATATTCATACCCTCCTTATTTAAGAGTTATAGTGGTTAGGTGTGTTTGGGATTTGATCCCCTTGTAGATTAATTTCTTTTATTTAGGGCGCAGAAGCCCTCACTTATACCAGCAAAAGAAATTCATGGATAAAACCCTCTACACGCCCCTCCTTATCTTTATAATGTTTATAAAAGAACACTTTGGAAGCCATACACCAAAATCCGAAGAATGAATAATGAATAAGAAATTCGAAGGAACACGAAAAAACGAGAAACTAATAACTAAAACAAGGAAAACGACATAAAATTAAACGGGGAGCTTTAGGTAACTGTCAAAGGAAAAGCTTTTCCACTTCTTCTATGACTCTTTCAATTGGATTGAACCACCAGTATATATAGAAGACCAGGAGACAACGATGCAGCTCATAGAAAAATAATATTTCGTAGATCAATTTATGTTTTAAAATATATGTTGCCCTAAAAGTAGGAGGTATTAATCCTGAATATTTCTGAAGTAATATATTTTAGTATAACTTTAATGGATTTGTAAGTTTTATTAACGGACAAAGTTGCCCATCAGTGATCCGCCCATATATTAAATATATTATTAATATAATAATGTAAATATTATGTATACAATATATAATTTTTTTTGGTGTCACTCCAATGGGGTCCGAAACTCCACATTCGGTGACGCCAAGTGCTCATAGCAATGTGCAAATGTCAGTTTTGTTTTTCAATTTTTGCCTCTTTTTATGTTCCTTTTCTCCCTGAGTAGTTGTAGGTTGATAAGTTTTTCAGCCTTCTGAAATATTTAAACTTAACAATTAACAATAAAAAATAGAGGAAAATAGAGAGAAAATGTATTTTAAAAACTTTTAAAAATATTAAAATTATTTACTATTTTTAAAAAAATCTAGTATTTTTTCTCTTTTTAATTGTTTTTTTCCATTCAAACAACGGGCTATGTTTGCTCTTACATTTTTATTTTAAATAAATACCCTTTAATATAAAAATATTATTAAAACATTTATATTTTTCTAAAATACAATTCTAATACATATAATCTCAAAGAAAAATTAATTATTTAATGCTTATAGTTTTACAGAATTTATAAAACAATCCAAATAACTTGACAAATCATAACTCAATTCTTATAGTTTTACTGAATTTATAACTCTATTCTTACCATTTAGAAAATAGTTGAGTTCCTTATAACTCATCTTATGTGGCATTGATAGTGTTTAACATTGTTTAAATTAGCTTATTTGGGATCCTTCTCAACACCACATCTGAACATCTGATCTGTTTGGTATCATGGTGAGGGCCCTAAAAGGGACTTTTCCATAGTTAAATCTCTTTCGGACTCTTACATGATGTTTGGATGGTCGGTTTTCATATCTTGCTTATTGAGCTAACTGCACGTTTAGAGAGAAGCCATCTTTTCCTCCTTTTGGTGATGGGCGATGCACGCTGAGCACTAAAATCTTTCACCTACCCAGTTTTGCCCTTCCTCCTCTTTGGCCAATCTGTGCACGCAGTCCCTTGGGTTGAAGTCGCCTCGTCGGCCACCATCCATTAATCCTTGTTCAAGATGTTCTGTTGAAGTAGGTGAGTTCTCGATCTGGAATCATAGGCTGGGGAGAGGGATTAAGATATTGAGAAACAGTGGTGAGAGGCCGCAAGGAGTCTAATCGTTACTTCCCACGCGAATAGTGCCATGTCAATTAGATTCTATAATGTTTTGATAATGTCAACACGGGAATCAAATAATCAAATTGTTTGTGCTCTTGTGTTCAACAAGATGCTTAAAAAAAATAGAAAAAGGTAATCGATTAGTCATTCGATTAATAATACTTAATCTATTAGTCAATCAACTAATGATATCAATTAATCGATTAGTTATTTGATTAATACATCAAACAGTGTTCTATGCTAAAATGAAACATCAATTAATCGATTAGTTAATCAATTAACGAGTGCCATTTAATCGATTAAGTGTTCAATTAATGTCATAAGCATACATTCTATAATTGAACAGATAAGTCAATTAATTGATTAGTTAAGCGATTAATTATAATTAATCGATCAATTATTTGATTAATCTATTGAGAATAGTTTTTCAATTGAATAACAATAACTCTATTAATCGATTAATTTACATTATTTGATTAAATGTTCGATTAATCTGTTTTGAACAGCTTTCTGATTCAATTCCTCTAGAGACATTAATCGACTAGATATTCGTTTAATTTATATTAATTGATTAACTTCATATATTTTAGATTTATTTCTCTCTTTAAGCTAAAAATGTTTTCATCTCTTTCAAAACTATATATGATTGATTTAGATATAAAGTATAGTTATGTTTTTCATCACTCTTCATGATAAATATTTTGAGAAACTTCTTACTAAAATTACATTATATATGCTTGAATAATCCGATCAGTGTGATGTTTTGTTTTCTGTTTTACACATTAATTGAAAACATTAATCAAATTAATTCTAATTAATCGATTAGGTAATCAATTAGTATAACATATTTTTTGAAAGCAATTAGAACCTTATATGATCTTGATGAGTTTATAACATGAGTTGATTCTTTATACACTTGATCATTATTGAATCTGCCAACTATTAATTCATCTTAATAAGCATGCGTTTACTATCATATCATTCTATGATTAACTCTCTTTAGAGCTTAAATCTATTGCATCAATCTTCACTTCATATCTTTAACTACTAACAAGTGAATCAAATGAAGTGATTACAGGATTAAGATCAGAAGTTAAGATTATGTTCCAACCGACTCTCAACGATAAAAAAGGTACTTTGTGAAAAAGCTTTAACTGATACAACAACTATTTACAATGTTCATATTCTTAATGGAAGAAAAGCTCAATGGAAATAATGCTCAACGGTATGAAGATCAACATCAACTATCAATAGAAGGGCATTCAAAATTAAGATGACAACTAATTGATAGATGAAAGAAATGAGATAAATGCTTCATCATGAAAAATCTTCAATAAAATCAAAAAGCTTTCAACTTTCTGTTCTTCATGTTTCATTTCTTGAGAGAGAAAAATATCATGTACAATAATGTATTATTCACTCTATCTAAGAAAGTTTGATATCCCTTCATTCTTTTACATATCTAAGAGCAAATATTGGAATCGAGGAATTCAAGGTGGGATTTGCTAGTATCTTAGTAAAGGGAGCATTGCCACAAGAGAGTGGTGTTACCTCAGGATTGGGGTAGTTGTCAATTAGCAGTGAAAATTGAGTTTGTAAAGGCTACCAAGAGACTGTTGTAATCTTGGAAGATAGTGGATTAAAAATATCAATGAAAAGTTGAGGACTAGAAGTGTGTTAAGGAAGGACCAAACCAAGATATATTGTTTGTGTGATTTCTCTCTTCCTTAACTCTTTGTATTTCCAGCTTTCTATTTCAATTATTTGATCAAAGTTTTCAAGCTTATATATTTTACTGATCAAATTACAAAAGAATTTGAAAGAGTTTTAACAAAAGTCCTTCAAACACTTAATTCACCCCCTCTTGAATGATCCAGCCTACCTACTTAGAACTAATAATGTTATCTGAACTCTGTCCAATTAAAATACAACAATATAACTTACCATATTTTTATCCTAGTTAGCAAATGATTCATTTGAAATTAATACGAAAAATTAATCTCTTAATTTGGGTCAAATATGACTTTATTTTCAAATTAAAATATTTATTTTTCTTAAAAATGAAACAAATTGTGAATTTTTTTATGAGTCATCAGTTAGGTTATTATATTTTTATTGAATAGAGTGTAAATGATATGATACTCCTGAAATAAGGAGTGGAGAAGGGCCGTCAGTATGCGTTGAAGATAAAAATTGAAGAAAGAGAACCTACCATTTTTATGGAAAATTTTGAACAAAAGACCTAAATAGAATGATATTTATTAGGAAGGATTTTAAAAATTATAATTATTTATAAAAACTAAAAATTAGAATATAAATCTACAAACACTAAATTGCCACCACATTCCCTCTCACCACATGACACATATCTTACTGTTATTTATGAAAAAGTAAGAGTTTTCCATTTTAAAGATCCTTTAATTTCTAATAAATATCATTCTATTTAGTTCCTTCATTCTAATTCTCCCTTTTTTTTATTTAATTTAATTTAATTATTTTTGGTTAATGTTTTTTATTTTGTTATTTAGAGTCTTATATTCAAATAGACTATATCAGATCTCTCTAATCTATAGGGATTATTATCTTCTATTATATTTATTTGATAGGTATGATCATACAACTCTTCGATATTTACTCATTTATTTAATTAAAAATTTAATATTCTCATAATTTGTAATTTATATTATTTTTATCTATTAAATATACCTAACAAAGATTTTTTAGTATTTATAAATTTTCTAAATAATAATTAACTTTTACTATGTTTTTATAATTTAAATTTTAATATTTCTCTACAAGTTATCAAATTATATACATATAGTATATATTTAAATATGCATTATTTAAGGAAATTCATGTGATCATTTTACATCTAAATTTGTTTTTCTATTAAAACGTCCAAACAAGTTTTAGTTTTCAAATTATTTTTTTATAAAAGTCAATCCAAATATAAATCACATTATACTACTGACTTTTACTTAACAAAACATATTAAAAAAATAACTTCTGTCAACACACCCTAAATAGAATGAATATGAAATGCTAGTGGAGGGGTTTGACAACTGGAATAACATGAAGAAGTAAAAGTTTCACGAGGACACTGATGAATCCTTATTTTATTATTTCATATCTATTTTAAAAAATTTATCATATTTAATAGGTATTATTGTAGTAGTTGTGGCTATTTGTGCTTTAATTGATTATTTTCTTGAGTTTTTGTTGATTTTATTATTTCTCTTGATTAAATTGATTTGTGTGGAGGTATTTTGTTTTTATGAATTTTAAAAAATTAAAATAAATAAATAAATTATGACTATGGCCCACATCAAATACTACTCAATTATATTATATAAGGAAAGTTAATTGAGGAATTACGAAATTGAAGGAGGAAATTATAATATCTAATTAGAGAAAATCAAAATATATCGAATAATGTTATATTATATTATATTTTATTTTATTATATTAATTCATTCCTTTAATATAATATAATATTAGTATTATATTATATTATATTATATAAGAATTAATTCAAAGATAATTCCTCAATATCTAACATTTGAATTTAATCAAAAAATAATAGATAAATATGTTATCTTTTTTTATTTTTCTTATTAATTATTTTATCTCTTTTATCCTATTACTTTTTATTTGAATTGTTTATAGGATATTTCAGTTAAAAAAGATTATTTATGGAGATATTATAAAAGATGATAGTTTAAAATAATACTGGAGATAAATAGATATTATCATTATCTTTTGGAGAGTTAGTCAGTAAAAAGACTCACATCAATAATACTCACTCCTAAAAGCTATATAAAGGACCCCAAGACTCCTCTATTCAACACACCAATCATCACCATCAAAATCATCTTCTTTATCTAAACAATTACATTTTTTTCCTTTCTTAATTCTTGGGAAAGATGTAATGGTTTGAGTTCATGTGTTTCAGAATTAAGAGTTGAATAATTTTATGTTTTGATAGGTGATAATCTTTAGGAGCTCTGTTCTTATTGGTGATATTATTCCTTGTTATCACTTCTATTTTACTTTTGTTATTATCTCCTTTTACTTTTTAAAAATTATTAAGTTATCTTCTACTACTCTTCCTTATCACACGTACTCTAATATAGAGTTATGCTAAATATTGACTCTATATTTTTAGAAAATTGACCTCTTTATTTTATAAAAAATTAATTTAATAATTAATTTGAGTGCTATTAGATCTGACGCATCTCCAAAAAAACCTTATCAGCAGTGGGCGATCAGTTTATCTACTTTCTTAACTCTCCCATTTCACTTTGTTAGGTCTATTAGTCTATTGGCTCCCTCATTAGTCCAGATCTTTGACAATTCGAAGACTTTCACCATTTTTCCCTTTTAGAGCATTGTTCATCTACTCTCTCTTCAAAGTCCGAATCTTATTCGCCAATGTTTCATTTGAAACATCCATATGAACCGATTTCTTTATGAAATTGTGAAATCCATTAAGATCCTTTTGTGGGACTTCTCCGGTCTTCGCTGCATATTCCACTGCTCATCTTCCTCACTCCACATTCTTAGAAAAACTTCTTGGACTCATCCCTAGTTTTTTTACCCTCATCCTCTACCGCCGGGATCTCATGGTTCCGACAGCGTCTTCCTCTTCCTTGCCTTTTTTGAGTCATTGACCAGCCAATTGTTCTCTCTCGGTCTAGTTCGCTGCTTTGGGCGGCGTAACGGATGCCCACAAAACTTTTCTTTTTTTCTCATTCCTGGATTCTCTCACCTAGCAACCCATTTAATAATAGTAGATCATAGGTGGTGGTGACAAGGATGACAAATAACCAAACTTTAATAGTGTTAAACACTAACAACGCCACATAAGACATATTATAAGGGAATGATTTATAAATTCAGTAAAACTATAAGAACTGGGCCATAAAAACTCAAACTATTAGGATTGAGTTATAAGTAAAATTATAATGATTAAATAATCAATGTTCCCTAATTTAAACTTTCCAATATGTTACAATTTTTTTTTATTATATTGTAAAATTTTATATTTTTCATCACATTTATTAAAATTTATTTATTTAAATTTCTTTTAAATGACCAATGGATGTTAGATCAAGTGGAGGGGCTAATCACTCACAAGAAACCATAACATCAACGTCATGATTTGTGAGTTTTTGCATAAAAATTGTTTAATTTATACAAAATTTTAACTTAAGAGCCTAAACTAGAGCGACACAGTAGAGCAACCTGGCAAGACGCTGATGTTATGATGAGAGCTCAAGAGCAACTCTCTTCCCTTCTCTATTATCGGAAGAGTTGGAGTGTTTTAGGAGGCAACCTATATAACTTTCAAAGTCGTGACCACAGGAAGGGTTTTGGACACTGAAGAAATCTAGTACTAGCTCAACACCGACATGGGCATAACACGATAATCCCAAACTAGAAACCCTAAAGTTCTCTTTGTTGAAGACGACCGACTCGTGGAAGCTTCTTGTTGTTGTTGGATACTCTTTAACCTTTTTTTTTATTTATAAATTTTTTTGTGCCCCTATGGCATACCTTAGTTTTAAACTATTTTAGGGTTTATTTATATCTTTCGAAACTATAATTGAAGACCCAAGATTAAAGGAACAAAATCTAGAATTTTAGTTTTCTCGAGTTACTATTCATTTGATAATTCTATAATTTATGCTCAATTTTAAAAATTCATAACTAAATTTAAAAAAATAAAAATTGAATGGTTCCAAGTTCTATTAAATGTTCTTTCATAGTTCTTTAAGTAGAAAAAATAAAACTAGAATTATTTCTTGCCAATTTATACAATTTATTTATTGAACTTTACTGGTCATTTAATCACTTTTAGAACTTCTAGATTTCTAACTCTAATTTTGAAAATTCACCACAAATTGTACACAACTCTAATTTAAGTGTTATACCTATGCATTTAAAGCTCATAATATGTACTTTAAGCATGCCAAGTTTCATAGTCAAATTCAAACATTAACTCAATCAAAACATAGCATTAAAGTGATTGTTTCATATAAACCTTACATATTGCCCTAAATATATACATTCATCATTATATTTGAAAATGTCATGACATAATGCATTAAGTCTCCCCCATGGTGCTCTTGCCTCTTACTACTTGATTAACTCCTAAATAATTGTTCAATTGGAGGGTGAGATTTTAAAGAAATTCGATAGCAAGGTACATCAACGATAATATTAACATACAATATCATTATGTAACTAAGCATTATTCCACAATTAAGAACTACTTCTATCCATGCCAACTCACTTATGTGTCAAATCAAGACATCACAATGCAAAAGTAGCATCATATCATCATTTTTAGTTCAACAACAATCATCGCAAACTCACATATAAACAATAAGGACATATTAATATTAAGGTTGAGTAAACTTACTACCTTGATCCACTAATAGTTTAATTATTTTCGTTGAGCTTAGTGATTTCCTTCACAGATGTCAAACACTATTTTATCATGAGAAAATGGAGTATATCCATCAATAAACATACAATTAACTATGGTTGAAATATAAACATCTTAAACCCTTAATTTTTAACTTGATTTTTAGAGTTTTGTTTCTACTAACTTAAAAATTATTCTCTTAGGTCATTCCTACATAATTTTCATTTAGAATCCAAATATGAAATTGGATTTATGAAAATCAAACTACTTCCCAGTGTGTTTCCCTAGACTGAGACATGTCCTTCATAAATCTTAAATTTCCAATTTTTATTACCATACTTCCAATGCTTTTTCTTCTGTTTATCTTACACCATTTTTCATTTTAAACATATTTGAAGCATCAAAATCAACAAATTAAATTCTTGGGATAGAGATTCATGAGTGGCCGATAGGCCTAGCTATGTTCTAATTCAAGAAAATTAAACAATCTTAATGCAATATTACAGAAACAACTACTAATCCTTATCTTTAGCATCAAAATCATATTCCCTTAAGTATCATACAATCTGGACAGCATGCAACCATAGGAAATTATTGATTTTCCAACTAGGTGGTTGGAAAATCAATAATTTATCTGGCTAAAACATCAACTAGGTAGCTGGAAATTATTGATTTATCTAGCTAAAACATCAATTAGGTGGTTGAAAACATAAACTAACTTTTTATCTAAGCTGAATGACCAAGGTAGATGGCTTCTTCTTACCTTAAAAGGTTGAGAAATATTTTTGCAAGAGGTTCCCTATCAATCCTGGAATTGCTATAGTGAGAGGGGAGGGCTAGTATTTATAGACTATAGGAAACCTATTTAACCTCCAAGTTCTACCAAATTATAATGTTTATGTGTTAAAATTCCATAGTTTATTGCAAATTTTTTTTCAATAAATAATCCTAAATTAAGTTAATTTCTCTAGTCAAAATCCTCACCATTCATATTGAAGCAAATGGCGTCATACTTGGTCCAATAAAAAAGCTAGATTATTTTAGTGCACTTAATACCAGAATAAATTCTTATTTCATAATTCTAGTGTATTAGGCTCTATAATTAATTTGTATCTGTCCCATAATAAATTTCTCACATTTTTCTCATCCATTTGAGTATCTCTTTACTGTCATCATACTTTTATTGATGGTAAAATAAAAAGGAAACAATTTAATTCCTATTTTTCAACCTTACTTAGAATTAATTTCTTGAGTTTCTGAATTAATAAAAGACTTCTATCTACAACATTATCTAATCTTAATTCTAGGAAAACCCCATAAATTTTCATGGAATTTAGTTACCCCTATAGATATTTATTTAAAATTTCTCCAAATAAAATCCCTAATTGGCTCAATTTGCATTCAAAATTCCTCTAAAATTTAACTAGAGGCATTTTGGAAATAATTTTTTTGGCACAATATCCTGTAATTCCCAAAGTATTTTTTTTGTTTTTCCTTAATTTTTGAGATCTCCTTATAGCTCAAATAATTAAATCTGACTAAATAGTTTATATTTAGCCAAATATCTAAAATTTTAAAAAAATATTCTAGAGGTATTTTCATCATTTATCACATCAAATGGGTCTTAATATTTCATTTCCCATTTTTTGGAATTTTAATACATTTTTTAAAAATTACCCCTATTGGCCTGAAACTCTCTGGCAATTATATTTTGTGTCCCATTTTTGACTTAACTTCATATATTATGTCAATAATGTTAATACAACTTTTCTAGTCTTAAAAATATGGGATGTGATACCCTATAACTATAGATTTTTCGATTACTCCACCTCCTTTTTATTCTTTAATTTTGGACTAAGATTGTAGAGCTATGATCGCTTCCTTACTTTACGTTTCACTATATATACACTACTAGAAAAAAACTTTGTATGGCGCTAATTCACAATAGTTATAAAAAAATAGTAAAAAAAGGCGGTGTCATTTTTGCAAATAAGCTTTTGTTTAAACACTTTTCGTGGAGATTTTTTAAAAAAACCGTAGTGAAAACCCCCTTTAACGGTGGTTTATGAAAAAGACCACCGTTAAAAGTAGTCTAATTGAGTTAAAAAGATCTCAGTTAGACAAAAATGTTATCACAGTGTTTCAAAAAATGCAATGATAAATACTTATCATAGTTGTTGTTTTTTTAGAAAACTACCGTGGTAAGTACTTATAACAGAGGTTTTTAGAGAGGTTTTTTAAAAACTACTGTTAAATTTTAACGGCAATCTTTCAAGTCCACAAAAAATTTGAAAATCCTATCACAATTACAGTTTAACTTTTACTTTTTCACAGTTGTTTGTGGCTCCATTCCTGTTTCCCACCACAACAGTCGTCCATGAATATCATTTTTTGATGTTTTTCTCCTATTTTTGGTGTCTATCTCCATTGTTAACTCACCATAAGTCACTGTTTAACTTAGGCATTTGCTAATTTTTCTTGTTTTTTTTGGTTGTTGATGTTTATACACTATAATAAATCATATGGGCTATCATCCTTGTATTAAAGTCTTTATTTTTGTAGTTTTGGACTGATACATATTGGTTCCCATTTGTTTTGGGTGTGTTTTTATGAATTTTAAGAATTTGTAGGTGTGTTCATTCGAATTGTTCATTTGTCTGTTGTTTATAAAATCATATGGGCTATCTTCATTTATTGAAGACTTGATTTTATAGTGTTTGGATTGTTATATTGGTTCCTATTTATTTATAGCTGTATTTTTGAGAAGTTTGAAAATGAATACATTGTGAAGGGCTAAATAAATGCCCTAAATGTGGCACCTCAACATACAAAGTGAAGAAAGACTGTGATGATTATGATGAGATTACCAAAGACTCTCCTTAGAAGGTGATGTGGTATCTTCCAATAATATTATGGTTTAAGCTTTTTTTTTTCTAACTCCATAGATGCAAAGAACTTGAGATGGCATTCCAATGGGAAAATAAATGATAGATAATTTTGTCACCCAACTCATTCTCCTCAATGGAAGACAATAGGTAAGAATTTTCTTAAATTCGGTTGAGTCCAAAAATCTTTTGGCTTGGGCTATGTAAGGAGGAATCAATCCGTATAGTAATCTTAATAGCACACTAGTGCTTGGCCAGTTCTCATTATGATTTTCAACTTGCCTCTCTTGTTGTGCATGAAGTGAAAGTATATCATGTTTTCTTAATGATCTCAAGGCCAAAATAGTCAGGAAATGATATCGATGTGTACTTTGAACCTTTGATTGAGTATTTGAAGAAATTGTGGGTGGAATGTGTTGATGTGTTTGATGCATTGAGATTAAAACTAAACACCATATTTTTCACCACATAAATGACTTTCTAGCGTATGAAAATTTGTTAGGCTATAGTGTTAAGGGGGATAAAGTATATCTTATATGTGAAGAAGACACTAACTACATACAACTTAAGCATAGAAGGAAGATAGTATACCCTTCTCGTAGAAGGTTCTTAGTTGACACGGCCCTTATCGTAGGTAGAAGGCATCTAATAGCTCAAAAGAATATCAAATGGCTCCAGTACCTTTAACTAGACAAAAAATGTATAAAAAATTGTAGAGGTTCATGTTAAAGTGGGTAAAAATAATAAGAAAAAGGAAGTTGATTGGAATATATAGAAAAATAGATCAATCTTCTTTAATCTTCTATATTGACAAAGTTTTGAAGTGAGACAGTTTAGATGTCAGGCATGTGGAGAAAAACATGTGTGAGATCTTTGTTGGAATATGCATATAAGTGGAATAGTAAGGATGGGGTAAATTCTAGATGTGACCTAGCTAAAATAGGAATAAGAGAACCTCTACATCCATAAAAAGATAGAGTAGTAAGAGAGTTTATTTTTACCCAGCGGTACACACATTAACCAAATATGAAAAAATAAGCCTATGTGAGGTTTGTAAATTCAGTTTTTTGACATGATAGTTCATTTGATAGCTCTCTTGGTACGTGAGATTAGACTTTGTGGACCTATGTGTTTTAAGAGATGTACCTATTAGAGAGATACATGAAAATTCTTAAAAGATATTCTAAAAATACTTATCGACACGAGACATCAATTATTGAGAGAAACGTAGTTGATGAGATAGTTGAGTTTTGTAACTCGTATCTTTCTAGGGTAAAGGCAGTTTAACTTCCTCAATCTCAGCATGATCAGGTGCCAAAGTGAAGTCCAATTAGTAGAAGTCCATGTCTAGGGTCAGAAAAAAGCAAGGGAACTTAGGGTGCCAAAGTGAAGTTCATGTCTCACGAAGTGGTGATGCAAGCACATTTTTAGATCTTGAACAATAAAGATAAAGTTCTGCTTTACTTGGATGCTCTCACAAGAATATGCTCAGGAATATGAACCAAGAAAGAGATATGTGCAACTAGCTAATAAGCACAATAGGTCTTTCACAGAATGGTTCAAGTAGGAAGTATAAATGATAACAATCCTTGTGAGACAATACAAAGGCTAACTGTAAGGCCTCATTGTGTGTTACATCCCAATTTTTATGCCCAGAAGCAAAAAAGTAGCCTAAAATATGCAGGCTACTAGACTCCTTTGAGTAGAAGTCCTAGAAATGTACAAGGGTTTTTTAGGAACTAAACTGGAAACATAGGAAGTTCCTAGGAAAAATATGTACATAAAGATATGAACTCTAGGAGAATCTCAAGGGCTTAGAAAAAGAGAGGAAGGAATTATAAAGGAATGACTAAAGTATAAGGAAAGAAAGGGACCCAAGTGTAAACTATAAAGGTTCCATATATTAAAGTTAAGGAAGTGATAAATTAAGGGAAGATAAGGGTAATTTCCAAAGAATTAAGAGACATGGGTGTCATTCTTGAAAAATTCAAAGATATAAATGTAAATATGGAAATATACCTAAAAACTAGAATTCAATAGAAGATAGAGGGTATTTTTTTGAGCTATTTAACTACCATCAAAATTATAATTTGATACCCCGATGAATTGATATGAATTTCTAAAGAATTAAAGTATAGCTCTCAAGGAATATTAGATTAGATATCTAACAATGGATATAACCCTGGACAGAAAGTCAAAGAGGGTTACAATAATAGAGAACAAGGGCTAAGGAATACCGGTAGAATATGAAAAGAAAAAAATGCCCTTAGTGTTATAAAAGTAAATTAAGGGCATTTTAGTCATTTATATGGGTAAATCCTTACTAGTAAAGTAATGTCTATGTTAGGAAGAACACAGACACTGAATCTAATGTTAGAAGATAAATTATGAAACCTCATACAAATTAGATTTAGGAAACAATCTGGTTTTTAGAAAATCTAACTAAACATGCATAGGATTAGACAAGATTTTCTAAGAACTCTCAAGAAGTTTTCTTCTTGCATAAGATGGTGCCACTTATCATGACAAGAATGGTGAGGATTTTGAAGATTAAGTTTAAGTGTTAATGACCCCTTAATCTTAATTAAGGAATTAATCAACCAATAGGAAGCAAGATTAAGGCATTGTATATATTAAGACATGGAAGGGTAAAATGGTCCCTAGAAGCCAAAAAATTGTCTATAAATATCCTCTCCCATCCTTCAAATTTTGTACTACCAAGGAACCTTGGGAAAAATCTGTCAAATTTCTTTGAACACCAAAACAATCAAGAACAAGCTACTAGATCAAATGAACAAGGTAAGCAATGGATCCAAACTTTCAATCTTTGATCCTAGGGGGATTATTCTTAGATTATTTAACTTGAAAACAATGAAATCCTTCCTTTCCAAGGAATGGCTGAAATTTGTATTAAATGAGGAAAGAAGAAATTGAAATTGGATCTAGTTTAGACAATGTGTTTTAAGCATAATCCAAGTAGTATACCCTAGATCAATCAAGATTTCATGAAATTTCAACTTGAATGGAATTTCAGTCTAGATAGTAACTGCATGGATGAGAATGATTTTGATTCTTTCAATGAGTTAAAATAAGAAATGGTGTAGGAATAATGCAATAAACAAGCATTGAAAGTATTAGAATCAAAACTGTAATTTTTAGAGAAATTGTGTATCATTTCAGTTTCTATCCAGTTTATGGGAAAGGAGTTTGATTTTCATAAATATAAACTCATATTTGGATTCCTCATGAAAAATTGTGTAGGATTGACCTATGGGAATAATATTTAGAAAGATTGATAGAAATCCATAAAGTTAAAGAAAAGAGTTAAGAGTTCAAGAAAGATAGTCTTGAATATTACTTGAGTTCATGACTCTAATGAGTGATATATGACTCTAATGAGTGATATATACAATGTAATTATGTTTAGTACCATGATATGTTAAAGAAGATTAGTTAAAAGGTTGAGCAAGCAACTATTGATTGGTTCAAGGCAAAGGGAGCAAGAAGAAAAGGATAAAACTATAAGGTAGTGAACTTACCCTTTTTATGTGCTTGATGGATATGCTTGTGTGTTGATATTTTTTATGTTGTGAGATGATAATATGTGATATCTATGAATGATATATGCTATGTCCCTATGTTTTTGCATGGCCATACATTATAGTAAGAAGCATTGAGCATGATAAATGTCATTAGAAGCATGAGAAAGTTAAAAGAAGCATGTTATACATTTGCATCCATCTTGCATGCATGGATTTGTAATGTTGTTACTACATAATCTCAACCGTACCTTAATCAACCAATATAGGTGAAGCATAATAGAATATGTATGCATGAAGAAGAGCCAATTAATGGAAGAAGAAAAGTAGAGAATTTCTTGTTTTAGCATGGTTTGCTTGATGCTCCAAGTTATGTAAATGTTACGTAGTGTACCATTTTATGTAATAAAATTGTATATAACTATTTTGACATGCTTTCATGAGTATAATAATGTATCCAAGATAATATTTTATGCATGCTAGAATAATAAAAGACAATTTAAGAAAGAAGTTAGAAAGGTAAAAACATAGGTCTTGGAACAGCAAGTTTGTAGCTCCAGTTTGACCTAGCAAGCAAGTGAATGAATTAAACCATGAAATCTAGTTAGCATGGAGTACTTGTCCCAATCTTTAAAATCATTTATAGTTTGCCTTAATTGGATGTGTGTGTTACGAGAAATGAATTTCCAAAATTAAGGCTCAGAATCTAAAAGGTTCAGAAATAACTATATGAATATTAATTTTAAATGAATTAACGGTATTGATTGGTAAAATAAAACTCCAGATTTATATTTGTCCCTTAAAGAACAATGAAATAGGTTCAAGTAGAAATTTGTTCCACTTCTATATGATTTTTCTAGAATTAATTATGATTTTTTAAAGTTGCACTATCAAACTGGAAAATGAACAATGAACAGTATCCGAGGATGAATTTGTAAATTTTTAATTTTTAGGCCTAAGTAAACTTTTGCGTACCTAATAACTTCTGAATGCTTACTCTGGAGGTAAAAGAAGGATGTTTCATTGTGAGGTTTTGTGTTGGGAAGGTTATGACATAAATGGTTACTATTATTACACAAAAGCCCAATATGATAAATGTACTACACAAAACAATACGGTGATGATTGTAGCTGAAGCGATGCATTTTACTAGTTCAAAAGAGAAAAGGCAAAAATTGGCATCTATCCCATATTATGGAGTGATTCAAGAGATTTAGGAGATTAGTTGCTCCAAGTTTAAACTTCCATTCTTCAAATTAAGTGAGTTAGCATAATGACGAGCAAGTAGATGAAAATTTTGAATTTGTTTCAGTCATTCTTTAAAGAGTTGGATACCTAAATGAGTCATTCATCTTAGCAATTCAAGCAATACAAATGTTTTATGTCATCGATCTAACAAATGAAGATCTTTCTATTGTGCTCCAAGGTAAATTACAAGCGATTGGTGGAGATAATAGTGACTTAGGGTTCAACCTTGACGAAACCCTACCTTTCACAACTATACAACCTAAAACAATAGAGTTTGATTTGGTAGATGACCAATATGATGTTATGGATGATCATTATGAATGAATTTGGGTAGATACCAACTAGTAAGAAATTAGTTTATTGTGTGTAATAAATATTTATTTGATTACTAAATTGATTGCATGATTACTATTTCTGATTCTTACCTTTATTTATTATTTTGTGAATAGGACATGGATGGTTCAGGTCAGGACGATTTATTCAGCAAGGTTCTAGTTAGCAACGCAAGAAAATAGGTGGAGGTCTAAGCCTATGAAATATGTGGCTAAGATAAATGAAGGGATATAACCCATGAAGTTACTAGTGGAGTTTGATTGCAACATGAAGGCAATAGGTAAAATTGGGCTATTACTTCGCAGCTATGTTGGTCATATAGTACGCTATAAGATTAACATTGTGTATGTCAATTGGAGAGCGATAGACCTGAAAGACAAGGATATGGTTTAGGAGGACATTTTAGTACATTTCTAGTTCTATGTTTCACCCATCTATTTTAGTTATTAATGATTTTTGTCCTTATTGTAGCTTCATTTTATTTGCTTTTTTGCAATTGACTACAGCAACATTTTGATATTCCTACCACAACAAACATGAGGCATCTAATCTTAAAGCAATGCGATGAGCAGTGGAGAGACTTTAAGTCTAACCTTGCAAAGGACTAACTATGAGGAAGTAAGATGGGAGAGTATCCAAATAACACATACCCCAATATTAGTGATGAAACGGGACACTATTTTGCCAATAGCTAGAAGAGGCTACTTATAAGGTTTAATGTGTGTAAACTTACATTTTAATTAACTTAGTAATGAATATACATTTTAATTAACTAATTTAACATTGTTTCATTTTCATAGGTTATGAGTAAGAATCATAAAATAGCCAAGAAGAATTTGTACCCATATTACATATCTCAGGGTGGTTACAGTTGTCTATAAAGCAAAATGATAAGTGGTTGTAGGCTAAGCAGCAAGTTGTTGCATCAGACCCTACTACATCAGACCTTGCTATATCCATCCAACGTCCATCTCGCTAAAAAAATAGAAGGCAGTAAGGTTAGAAAGGACAGTGCATCACTCAAAAGCTTGCTACTGTTATTGAGTGGATTGTAAGTAATTAATTTAAATAATAGAATTTATACATAATTACATGCTCTTTAGTTAATTTAACTTGGTTACTTGTATGTTATAAGATGCATTAGAGGAACAAGCAACTCAAGGTTCTTTCGTTCTTCAAAAAGGAATGGATACTGGGAGGCCTGACCACCCAAGTTGAGTAAGAGAACCCCCCAAAGGAGTTATCTAAAAAGATTTTTTAGCTCTATATCACGAAGTACAGCCTCCGCAAAGATGGTATCTAGAGATGAGCTCTAAAAGGTTCGAGATGAATTTACTGTATAACTTACTGCACAACATCAAGGCAAGGGATGCGTGAGGAGATAGATGCCAAACTTAATGAAGCTATGGATGCCAAAATCAATGAAGCTATGATGATGATAGACTTGCCTACTGTCATCCAATTTTTAGAGGTAAAAAATATTAACTTCTTTTTAATGGACATTAAATATGCATTTTATCTTGATTAATTTCTTTCATATTTTCAAGGTTTTCCTATGGTAAAAAGTGGTAAGGGTAGTAACAAGAAGAAGGAGAAGTTTTTCTTCTAACCATTTGATCCTGACCCTAACAGAAAAAAGGAAGATGGTGGTATCTTCATTCTAATAGACAAAGGGACTATATCCTTTGCCCATCATGGTATAATGTATCATGTCACAACAACAATACCCCAGAAGAGTATTCCATAGGGCAGAGCAAAGGTGACGATATATACTCTCAAAAAAGGTTTTGGCAATACACCGGTTCCTTGCCCCACTGACTAGATCTGTATATTGGATGATGCTCCAAGGTAGTTTCTTTTGTGGCCAACATCTTTGATCAAATTGCAGATGGTGGTTACACCAGAGCCAGAACCAAAGAAGATGTCAGAGAAGCCAACATTGAGGAGGTGGTGCAGAAGCCGAAGTCAAAGATGGCAAAAAAGACAAGCTTTAAACTCTTCATCGGACCATATCCTTGAGATTTGACATGTCAACCTTTATACTTGGCAGAGACAGATGATATATAGGAAGTATTTAGTTTCAAAATTCTATTAGGGATTTTAAGTATATAGGAGCTTTTTAAATTCACCCTAGACAATTATGATATAGTGCAATTTTTAAATCTTTATATGCTGGGTTTAGCTGTTATCTAGTTAGCCATATTGTAAATGACAAATTTATTTTAATACTTTATGTTTTATCATTTTCTTTCTCGCACTGACTCCTTTCTCTTTTTAACAACAACTACTTCTATTGCAAATGCATGGATGAAACAAAAGGAGACATATATGGCTTTATATGTCCACAAAAGGTTCAGGATGATGTACATGGTGAATGTCATGACTCAAATTAGGAGGACGATATATTTTGTATCTTACATTAAATGATAATTATACTCTTATATTAGGGACACACAGATACATATTATAATAAAAGCATATAACATTGTTGATATTTTGTAGTATGCATTAGACTCTGCTTGTCATTGCCCATTAAAACAATGTGGTTTACTGGTTTGATTCAATATTTGGACAGCCAAATCCTGAGATTGTATACATGATCAAAATGTGAGTTTTTGTTCATAGATTTATTAAGTATAAAATTTAGCATGTTATATGATTTTTTTCAATTAGCGATAGGGCTGTGCAAGGCGCCAATTTTTTCAAAGCCCATACACATGGTACTAATCCTACATAGATTTTTCTTAAAGTAAATTGTTTTCAACTAATTAAGTTTTTTCTATAAATTTATTAGGTATAAAGTTTAATATTCCCTAATGTGCTCTACATTTTTTCATTTTGTTAGTACTACCTTCAACCTACCTACGTTGAATGTGGGTACTATGTGATCCACTACATTCATGAAATCATTGGTAAGTGATAAAGGGTGACTTTTTTCTTGTGGCAGTACTTGCGAACTCATTCCATTTTTTGAGGATTCGTTCCCTGTTCCTATGGCTGAGAAGCCTCAAGCTCTGCCCCTTACTCTAACTCTATAAAAAATCCCTAAAGGCCATAATATAATATAATATAATAAGGTAAGCTTGCTCTAGAGCCGACCAATCATGTCAAGAGTGAATTTCTTATTATTTACATTTTTTCTATTAAAAAAGGGGATAAGCTATAAGAGATTATCAAATTAAAAAAAAACAAGGATTAGGTTGCGCCCTACATATGAAACAATATACAAGAATGATGTATTTGAAAAATCAAATATCGTGGTTTAATAACGAACCATTCTGATTAATTGATATGATAATATTAGGTGAAAATTTTGTGTAATATAAAATTTTAGAGAAGAAAAAAATTCCTGACTCTCTATGGAATGATTTAGTATTTCTACATTCATTCCCATCTAATCAAAAAGTTTTGTTTTGATTGAATGAGTTGATTTCTTGGTGAAGCGTAAAATAATAATCAGTATTGATTTAACCCCCAAAATGCACTTTATTATAAGACAAAAATTCAGAATTCTTCAATCAAAAAACTTTCTATGCAGATTTTTTCCATGTCTAGAATATAGTCTTCTACTATATAATTCTTTATAGAAATATTTTCTGTCATATCCAATTTTTTTGTACGCGTGTTGGAATTATAAGAAATTACATGGTTATTATTTGAGATAGGGCTCATAGAGAACTTACATGAGGTGTGAAGATGACACTATTAATATTTGGGAGAAAGACAAAAAAAAAAGCCCATTTGAATTTCAAAAGGACAAATTAGGCCTTTGAATATTGAAAATGACAGATTGGGCAGGAGGCCCAATCTGTCATTTGCAAATTTGTGTGTAAATACCAAATTACCCTTCACTTTCCCAATATTTTGACAATACGATTTACAAGTTTGCCAATGATATTTACAACTCTGACAATGATATTTGCAACTCTTATAATAGTATTTATAACTTTGACAATAGTATTTGCAATTTTGACAATGGCGTTTGTAACTTTGACAATAGTATTTGTAGCTTTGACAATGGTGTTTGCAACTTTGCCAATGGTATTTGTAACTCCCATAGTGGTATTTGCAATTTCATCAATGATATTTGCAAGTCCCACAATGGTATTTGTAACTCCTACAATAGAGAATAAGCAACTTTGTCAATGGGATTAACAACTTTACCAATGTTATTGCAACTCCCACAATAGTCTTTGCAGCTTTACCAATAGTATTAGCAAGTTTATCAATTGTATTTATAACTCCTAGTATTTGCCACTTCCACAATGGGATTTTCAATTTACCAATGGTATTTGCAACTCCCACAATGATATTTACAACTCTCACAACATAAAAGAAGCAATGGTATTTGTAATAACTTAAACCATTGACCGACTGATGTTCTGACTTAGTTAATCACTTTTCAATATTCAATTTTTGTAAAGTTCCCTTAAAGAATGAGATTTACAACAGTATTTTAGTGTTTAATTTGGCTAATATTATTTGCAACTCTCCTAATGGGATTTGCAACTTTATCAATGGGATTTGCAACTTTTCCTAGGGGATTTGCAACTTCACCAAATGGGTTTGTAACTTCACCTACAAGATTTACAGCTTCTTATAATAGGATTTGTAACTCCACTTAGTCAAAACTACATTATCAGCTACAGTGTTTCTCCCAATTGCCAAAATTAGATTTCTCCCAGTTACAAATATCATTGTTAGAGTTGTAAATATCATTGGCAAAGTTGTAAATCGTATTGTCAAAGTTGCTTCTTCTCTATTGTGGGAGTTACAAATACCATTGCGGGAGTTGCAAATATCATTGTTGAAATTACAAATACCAATATGGGAGTTACAAATACCATTGGCAAAGTTGCAAACACCATTGTCAAAGCTACAAATACTATTGTCACAGTTACAAACACCATTGTCAAAATTGCAAATACTATTGTCAAAGTTATAAATACTATTATAGGAGTTGCAAATATTATTGTCAGAGTTGTAAATACCATTAGCAAAGTTGTAAATCGTATTGTCAAAGTTGCTTCTTCTCTATTGTGGAAGGTACAAATACCATTGCGGGGGTTGCAAATATCATTGTTGAAATTGCAAATACCAATATGGGAGTTACAAATACCATTGGCAAAGTTGCAAACACTATTGTCAAAGCTACAAATACTATTGTCATAGTTACAAACACTATTGTCAAAGCTACAAATACTATTGTCACAGTTACAAACACTATTGTCAAAATTACAAATACTATTGTCAAAGTTATAAATACTATTATAGGAGTTGCAAATATCATTGTCAGAGTTGTAAATATCATTGGCAAACTTGTAAATTGTATTGTCAAAATATTGGAAAAGTGAAGGGTAATTTGGTCTTTGCACATAAATTTGCAAATGACAGATTGGGCCTCCTACCCAATCTGTCCTTTTCAATATTCAAAGGCCCAATTTGTCCTTTTGAAATTCAAATGGACTTTTTTTGTCTTTCTCCCTTAATATTTTGTTATTCTTCAATTTATTCACATATTTAATACTTACCTATTATTTCTAATTTGTAGTCGTTCGTTAACAACTTGAACTATGAAGATGACCTAATCAAACTCAGCAATAGATGATTTGGTAAGAACAATACTTCTACACATGCCTTAAAGATGAAGTACTTGTCAAATTTTTTTAAATATTTTATCAATAGTTTTTTAACTTTTTTAGGATTGATCAGTCAACTATTTTCTTCTTGTATATATGATTTACAAAGACCTATTTGGTTCATTGAAAGTTTACCAATTTTTTATTTTTATTACCATTTGATTTTTGGCATTTCTAACTTCATACTTTGTTACTTGAAAATTGATTTGTTTTGGTTATACTAAATGCAAGATGGTATAAACTGAAAAATTAATAAAAATAACAAAAAAATACCTTTCTATGGTTGTTAAATGGAGAACCATCATGGAAAAATTAAAAAACAAACAAAATAACATTTCCATGGTGGTTAAAGGGAGAACTGCCATGGAAAGTTAAACATTCATAGCAGTTTTCACACAAACCCCCATTAATAGTAAGTGCCATGGATTATAATGATAGATTATATAGTAACCTAAAGGAAAACCTTCAAGAGGACCCCGAGGGGGAACCTGAGGAAGATCTAGAATAAGATCTTGATGAACTTTCTGAAGAAGACCTAGAGGAGTTGATGGAGGAAGTCCCACAAGAGGAACTAGAAGAAAGAGATGATTCTGGACCGTGCTCAGAAACTTTATTCCCTATCGAACTACTTCCTCTACAGCCTTTAATGGTGTCTTTAGATTTAAACTTAAAGATGGTGCCTACTCTTAACAGTAAATCTCAAGTTGAGGATGGAGAAGAAGTGAACCAACCTCTAACCCCCTACTTTGTCCATGAACATAGCTAAAAAAGATGCAACCAAATTAACAAACATAAAAGGCGTTAATGGCGTGATTGGAAAATACATTGAATGCATGACAGATAAGAAGCATATTGAATTCTACTTGAAAGTCATAATGGAATATATAAGAGCAATAAGAGTTATAGGCAAGCCCAAAACAGGACGCATGAGCAAAACATATTGGCTTAGAACAATAGGATTTGTATCTAACCTTATAAAGCTGCCTCGTGAGTTTAAGAAGCTAAGAAAAGCGATGTTAGAATATTGTAAAGCTCATATCAAATAATGTAAATTTGTATTTTCATTTCCATTGCTTTACTTTGTTCAAGACATCATTTATTACTCTTTCTTTGTAAAGACTTATCATTTGATACATGCCTTATATGCAAGAAAAACATGTTTCATTTCATTTCTTTATTTTAGTTATGATTCATGTATACCTTTTATAAGTGGGAGCTTTTTTAGATAATGAGTATTCTAAAAGCAATATTTGATGAGAATAGTACTTATATTAATTTTGATACATAATGATGGTGTTGCTAATGCTTGTGTAATGGAAGTTACAAACGTATTCTTCTGAACATGGGTCTAGTGATATTATTATTTTTTGATCAAAAATAATAAAAGTACATGACATTGTATACTTTACATGTGCTATATATATATGTAAACTCACTTAAATATTCTATGGTTCAATAAATTAATGTGGGAAAGGTTTGTCACAGAACCGATATTGAACAATGGCATCAAAGAACATTATTGCTGAATTGAACAAGGGGAAAAAACTCAACGGAGACAACTGGAATATTTAGGACTGAAAGGTCCAATATATTCTAGAAGAACATGATGCTATTGAGCCATTAACAATGGCTATGGTAGAGCCTCATGCTAAAAATACGGCCCAGCACAGATAGATCAAGAAGCCTACCTATCCTGGAAAAGAAAGAATAGCATCGCAAGAATCACCATGCTGAGTGCAATGGCTGATGATTTAATGTGTGAGTTTGAGACACACAGAATGGCACATGCAATGTGGATTGCCTTAAAGGATAAGTTTGGGGGAGTGTCCATGACTAAGCTTAGAATGTTGACGATTAAATTCGATACCTATAAGCTAAAATCAAATAATCTTATGAGGCAACATCTACGAGAGATGTCCATATGATTCGTGAACTGAAGAAAGCTGGACATAATCTATCTGACAAACAGCAAGTACAGGCTATCATCAGGTTGCTCCCTACCAGTTAGGAGCACATGAAATTTAATTTAACCCATAATGAAAATATCATTACTTTCAATGATGTAGCTAAGCATTTGGAACTGGAGGATGAACGTCTGGAGGCTTATAAGGCCACTGGACAAGCCTATTTGACTGAAGGTGTTGGTCCTTCCCAATCAAAGCCTGAATTCAAAAAGGGCAAGAAATTTCAGAAAAATAGGAAGAAAGGCGGTCTTCCACCTAAGAACGGCAAGCAACGGTACAAGAAGAAGGGAAAGAAAGGAGGCAAGAAAAAGTTAGACCTAAAGAAGGTCAAATGCTTTGCCTGCCAGAATATGGGACATTTTGCACGTGACTGTTTTAAACAGGCCGAGAGCAAAAAGGTAACAGTGAATTATGTGAATTCACATGTCTCATTTGTTTCTAGTACTATTTTTCTGACAGAACCTATTTCTTTTTCTTGGATTATTGACTCAGGCTCCACAGACCACGTAAGTCGAGATCCAGGATCTTTTGTGAAATACTATCGATTGCCATTTCAAAGCAAGTGGCTTTTCGTTGGCAATAATTCAAGGATCGAGGTTCGAGGCATTGGCACTTACAAACTTATTTTACATGGTGGAAAAACCTTGATGTGTATGATGTGCTTCATGCTCCTGACATCCGACAGAATTTAATTTATGTAATTTTCTTACTCGACTTTGGGTTTAATGTAAACTTTCATGGTAAAGTTGTAGACATTTGTAGCAACTCAATATTTTATGGTTCAGCTTTCCGTTTTTAAAACTTCTTTATTTTGGATCTTGCTAGTGATTTTAATGTTCATGATTGCTTTGCTATTACTTCGAATAATCCTGATATGAATATTTGGCATGCTAGACTAGGACATATTAATCAAAATAGAATGATTAAACTGGCTAAAGAAGGCTTATTGGGGGTGATCCCTAACATGGATATGTCATTATGTGAAAGCTGTCTAGCTAGTAAGGCTACCAGGAAACCATTCGGTAAGGGAATACGAGCTGAAAACCTGTTGCAATTAATCCATTTTGATATTTGCGATCCAATAAGTATGAGGGAGAGACACAGAGCTTGGTATTTCATTACCTTTATTGATGATTTTTTAGGATATGGTCATGTCTATTTGATTTCACATAAGTCCAAGGCCAAGAGTGCTTTAGACGATACATCAATAAACCAGAAAATCAAATGGACAATAGAATTAAGGCATTACACACTGATTGAGGTCATGAATACCTTTTAGAACAATTCAAACAACTCTGTGAATAAAAAGGGATTATTAGGCAACTAACTATCCCTAGCACACCTCAACAGAATAGGGTTGGCAAAAGAAGAAATAGAACTCTTCTAGACATGGTTAGGTCTATGATGGCGCAAGCAAACCTTCTAATTTCACATTGGGGTGATGCTTTATTAACGACAACCTTCATACTTAATCGTGTACCCTCAAAGTCAGTCGTTTCCACACTCTACGAGTTATGGACTAAATGTCAGCCAGATTTAAGCATCCTTAGACCTTAGGGCTCAGCAGCATATATCGATAACAATTCTCATAGACATGGGAAATTGGGTCCTAGAGGGAAGAAATGTATTTTTATAAGGTATTCTGAACCCTCAAAAGGATATGTATTCATAAGTGAAATTAAAGATGGAACAGTGACTGAAATAGAATCAAGAGATGTTGTATTTATTGAGACTGAGTTTCCCAGTAGGGGAGATATTGGCCGCACTATATCTCTTTATGAGACTCAGGAACTGGATAGTACCGAACAAATTGACAGACTATAATCATCTAGGTATGTCAATCTGAGTGGGAGCCAAGAATGGTCAACACAAAGACTGAGACAAATGAGAAAAGATAAGCAAGTTGCTCCTACCAGAAAGAGTAACAGGGAAAATGTTTCAAAGAGACGCTTCCAAATAGAAGACGAAGCACTCTTAGTTACTCTAGAAGGGGATGATGAACCCCGCACCATTCATGAGGCCTTAGCAGGTCCTGCAAATGAGGAATGGAAAAAAGTAATGAAAGAGGAAATGGACTCAATGATGAAAAACCAAGTTTAGGAATTGGTTGATCTACCAAAAGGGTGTAAAGATATTGGGAACAAGTGGGTTCTCAAAATCAAGAAAAAGGTAGACAGATCAATTGACAAATTCAAAGCTCGATTGGTTGCAAAGGGATATACATAACAGGAAGGTATAGATTATGAGGATACTTTTTCACCTGTTGTGCGCTTCAATTCAATAAGACTTATTCTGGTAATAGTAAACAGTTTAAACTTAGAGTTACATCAGATGGATGTAAAAACCTGTATTTCTGAATGGTGATCTAGATAAAGAAATCTATATGAAACAACCAATAGGTTTCATTGAAAAAGGGTTTGAACACAAGAAGTGTAAACTCAAATGATACATTTATGGATTAAAACAGTCATCCAGACAGTGGTACTTGAGTTTTCACGAGGCGATTACCTCATATAACTTCCAGATGATAGAGGAAGACCATTGTGTCTATGTTAAGCAGTTTAAAGGTAACTTTATGATATTATCCTTATACATAGATGATATACTCTTAGTCGAAAATAGTCTTGACTCTGTGATAGCTATTAAATAATGGCTTTCATCAAATTTTGAGATGAAAGACATGGTTGAAGTATAATACATACTTAGAGTCAAGATTCGAAGGTATCGTTCCAAGAGAATTATATCAATAAGATACTTGAGTGACTCAATATGAGTGAATGCAAACCCATGGATATCCCTGTGGCCACTAGAGTGGCCTTGAATTCTAACATGTGTCCCAAAATTGAATTAGATAAAAAGCAATGGAAAGAGTTCCATATGCCAGTGCCGTTGGTAGCTTGATGTATGTAATGATGTGTACAAGACTAGATATTTGTTATGTTGTAGGGATAGTTAGCAGATTCTAGTCCAACCCTGGTGAGAAACACTGGAAAGCAGTGAAAAGGATCTTGAGATACTTAAAGGGCACAACTAACTATGATTGTGTTATCAAGGAAGCGATTTGCGCCTAATCAGATATTCCGATGCTGATGTAGGCGGTGATAAAGAAGAACGAAGATCGACTTTAGGATACACCTTCTTGCTTAACAATGGTGACATATGTTAGAGTAGCAAGAAGAAGACGTGCATTGCTTTACACTCTATGGAAGTTGAGTTTGTGGCATACATAGCAGCAGTGCAAGAAGCTGTTTAGCTGAAAAGATTTATCGAACACCTAGGATTTGGGAACGAGAGTACCAATTCGGTGTTGATACACTATGACAATACTGCAGCTATAGCCTGCACTAAAAACCCTAAGTATCATAACAAGACCAAACATATTGATATAAAGTATAACTTTGTGAGAGATTATATAACAGAAAATTATAACTGTACAATACATTTCAACCAAATGTATGGTTGTAGATCCCCTGACCAAGGCAATAGGCAAAGAAACATTCAAGAAACATGTAAAAGCCATTGGCATGTTAAAAATGTAAAGTCATAGACTGTATGTAATACTTATTTTTTTTATTTTAAAAAAGGTAGCTCTCTCACGCGAGCAACCGCCTTTGATGCTATAGAAGCGTTCAAAGATGAGACATGTGTTCACCAATAAAACAGCAAGACTGCTGATATGGTAGAGAAGAAACACAATAAGTGTCGCCTTGGCTTAAAAAGTGCAGTGAGTCGAGATGAGATCCATGAGTAAGGATATGAATTTAAAAATGGGTACCCACATCTATAAAACTTGTTGCCAGATAACAAATTCTTTAAAATTGACGTCATATTATGTGAATAGAATTGAAGAGTTTGGGTTTAGATACTATGAGTGTCTAGACTTAAGTCTGCACGATGTGATTGACAGAATCAAAATGACGTACACATTTTAAGGAGAAGAGGAACACCATAACATGTGATTCATACCACATGTGCTAAACCGCAAATGGAAAGCAAGTGAATCAATCCCTGCTTCATTGTTGTGTGAGTTTCAGAAAGATATAATCCTTTCATTAATGTCCTTTGACTTTGACAATATTATAGAGGTATGTTTCAGCGATTTCTACTTTGGTATATGTCCTATGGTCAAAGTATATATGAACCAAAGGTATTATGCTAGGAAAGCGGTTGATTCATATCAAAATGATATATGAGTGAAAGAAATATTGCCAGAATATACACATCTATACTAGTATCTGTGACCGGTCCCTTATGATATTATTTTGTTAATTTTATAAGTGTGGATACTATGCATAAATGGAGGCTATATGAGTTATATGTTAACTCAAGAGGGATTAGATTAGCCATAAGAAAAGTGTATATGGGTAAATTTATGACATTCAAGGAACTATAACTTATTTGATTGAGCTGCACTAAAGGGTTGCTTTGTGCTAGTCTCTGAAAAGGGGATTTCTAGTACAAATGCCTGAAAGAAGACGTCATGCCTACGCGGTCACGGCAAAGTATCTAGTATGAAAGAAGGAAGAAAAATGAGATTGGAGCCACAATAACTAATCCACCATGTGTGAGTGGGAGATGTTAGGAAATAGGCTGTCCACCCATGGTAGATCAGGCCCAAATTTGAGAAGCTAATGGAGGGAATAGTTTGCATTTTGAAGGGAGGAAAATGAAGGAGTGGAAGTTACAATTATCCAACTTCCACTCCACATATACACACAAACAGGACATAAAAAGAGAGAGAGCAAGGGATCAATTTCAAGAGGTTCAGTTGTGTGTGCATATTTTGGTTGTTCTGAAAACAAGACATTCTCCTCCTTTGTTCTTCCTTTCGCTTCCTGTGCTTCTCGGCTCTTCACTTCATTTTTCCTTCAGTGAATTTGCTGTGAAACGTACCAGAGTCCATTCAAGGTTCTCCGGTTACATGTGGGTATCTAAGTGGACAGGAAACCATTTCAGGTATGCCCGAAAACCTTCATAAACAAATAAAAGAGAGAAGATTAGTTGTTGAGGGATGGAGAATATGAATTGTCATTATCGGTAGGAGGATTGTTTTTGGGTCATTCCCACTGAGGTCTGGGCATTAATGTATATGGATGACCCATTTAATTATCCAGTTAGAACTAAAATTGAAGCCAATTTAAAGCTGCCGCAGCAGGTCGTGCACCTGGTGGAAGATTAGAGAAAGCCTTGTTTTTTTCTTCTTGAAATTTATATATATAAATAACACACACACAAATTTATGATTCATATATTTAATAATGATGGTGGAACTAGGTTTTCATTCTCTGCATCTTCCCATGATTTGCCATTTTCAATGGTAAAAAAAAAAAAATAAGGCCAACCAATTATCAATTGTAAATAGTGTGATTTATTATTAACTTTATAGATAAGTAAGCCATAATTTGATACAAGAATGTAGTCCGGGAAGAGTAAAGAAAATCGGCTGTGAGACAAGAATGTAAGTCAAGTGTTTTGTAGGGAAGCCGAAATGATGAAAGCTTTTGACCGAGTGTTTATGACTCATATTGGCTGTTTAATGAACTTGGCAGCTTCAAAGGACAAGTAGCTAGCCTCTCTCCCTTTTATTGACTCATATTCATCTAAAATGGTAAAGGGATAAATATCAATTTCCTGACTTCATTTGGTAATATGCATACCTTGCACTTGGATATATTATTTATACAATGAATAGTATATCATTTTTCTTATTCTTTTTTTATTAAGCGGGATCAAAATTAATAAGGTTATATGTCCACCAAAGAATATAATTTTAATTTTTATTTCCATATTTATTAAAACTAATTCCATGTTTGATAGGTGAGAAGTGAAAGTAGAAAAGTCTCTTCCACTTCTACTTCTAACATTTTTTATCATTTTAGTTTAATCAGAAAAATTAAGAATTGAGATAATATAAGTGGAAGTAAAAAATTTTGAACTATTTTACCCTAGTTATAAAATTCTTGGATAACTTTAACCCTTCTCAAGTTATAAAAAATATTTTGAACTATTTTACCCTAAATTATAAAAAAATATAAATCAATTTTATACTCATTTTTATCTTACTAAATAAATTTTTAATGTTAATTTATATTTCTATTCCTACCAAAAAATTTTTTTGCTCGCCAAACGTACAAAAGGGAATCACCGAAGCTTCTTGAGAGCTTAGACCCCAAAAGAAAATGAACACCATTAGTCACTTTCAAAAAACCTTTTTGCCATGATAATCGCCCTTCAAGTTGGGTGACGTACGTAGATGTCATAAAAGCAATAACCTTATTTATTATAATTTTTTCTTTAAAAATTCTAATAAAATTTAAAAAGTATTTTGTGAAAATTATGTTTTTATTTTAAAGATCTTTATGTCACTTATAAAATAGGAAAGAATACCTGTATAATTTGATTTGAAAAAGAAACAAAAAATAAATAAAAAAGATATCATATTTTGTAACATAGTCTCTTTAGTTTTCTAGTTAATTATTTGATCCAGCCTTTTGCCCCTTCCTTTCATCGTTTGTGTGGTAGATGCATCTTTCCATTCAAAGTCAATGTACAATAGGTTGTTGCCACGTGCAATGTGCACAAATGTGCCCCACGAGCTCCACTTTCTCCTCTCCGATCTGTTCGGACCATTGTTCAACACAAGTGTTCTCTTATCATATCATATTATTTTTTATCTATTTAAATAATTTATCATATTTAATAAATATTATGATAATAATTTTTTTACTCCATACTTTAATTAATTATATGAATTAAATTATTAAAAAGTTATTTTCTTATATTTTTATTAATTTTATTATTTTTCTTGATTACATTAATTTATATGAAGGTATTTTACTTTTATATATTTCAAAAAATTATAAAAAATAAATAAATGATGACTAGGGTCGATTTCAACTACTACACAATTATATGTTATATATATATATATATAAAGTTAATAGAGGAATTATTAAATTGAAGAAGAAAATTATAATATCTAATTAGAGAAAATCAAAATAGTTCTAATAATATTATATTACATTAATATTATATTATATTAATTAATTCATTTAATACAATATTATATTATATTACTATTATGTTACATTATATTTCATTTGAATTAATTTAAATATAATTCCTTAATATCTAATATTTGAATTTAATCAAAGGATAATAGATAAATATGTTATATTTTTCTATTTTTTATTAATTATTTTATCTTTTTTATCCTATTACTTTTTATTTGAATTATTTATAAGATATTTGAGTTACAAATATTATCTCTGGATATATTGAAAAAGATGATAGTTTATAAGGATACTGAAGATAAATAAAGATTATCATCTTTTGGAGAGCCAATAAGTGAAAAGACCCACATCCACATGATTTACTCCCAAAAGCTATATAAAAGACCCCAAATCTCCTCTATTTAACACAACATCACAATCATCTTCTTCATGTTTTCCAAAATTCTATCCCTTTCCTTATGAGTTTTTGAGGAAATATGTTGTGACTTGAGTTTAAGTGCTTTCAGGTAGGAGTTGAATAATTTTATAAGTTGATCCTTTTCCTTTATGTAAGTTTATCATTTCCTAGATTTAGGTTTTGAGATTTGTATATATTAGATCTAGGGTCTTAGTTGAAACACCTATGTGATCAAACTCTTATGATTTATTATTTCAATTTATGATTTAATATTCTTTATTTAATTTATTTTATTTTCTCTTATAATTATTCATGTTGGGTTCACATGTTTAGCTATAGGGTGTTCAGTTGAATATTCATGTTAGATGAATAAATTATTTATTGTTTAATTTATTACATACTAAGTGGATCTTCACTAATAATTTTTAATACAATTATATGCTAGATCTATATATAATTATAGATTGTTTGATTATAACCATGGTGGGTTGTTTAGGGTTTTGCATGAGAGGTACTTAACATATATAATTACCATAACTCTAATATATTATTGAATAATGATAGCTACATATAAATCTTTGGGAGCGCTCATCTTATTGGTAATATTCTTATAAACTATTATTTTTATTTTATTTTTGTTATTATCTACTTTTATTTTCTAAAAACAATTATTAATCAACTTATCTTTTGTTACTCCTCTTTCTCACACTTATTCTAATCAAGAGTTAAGCCAATCATTGGCTCCGCCTTGAGATCGACCTAGGGTTAGCTCTTATATACATAAAGTTACAATTAGTAATTAATTTTAGAGCTGACAACAAGCAACATCAAATTTTGGTGCCGTTACTAGGGAGTCAATTCCTTTGACTCTTAGGTCAGTTAAGTATTTTTTCTTTTTTACCTTATTTTCTTATTGAGTAGTAGAATCTAGTGTTTAGGTATTTTTCATTTTAGCAAATTTCAGTTTGATCCTCACTGTTTTACTGTAATTGTTTCTAACTTGCCCCAAAAAAATGGGAAATTTTATACTATAAGTTTTTTATGTTATAAACATTTTTAATAACTTTAACCATTAGGTCTGATCTATTTTTGCCAAATTGAGACGTTTTAGTTAGTTTTTATATTTTTCTTTATATTTTTTTGTTTTTAATTTATCAATTATTTGCATTTCTTCATTCTCTAAATCATATAATGGCTTGGTTTAATAATCATCATCAATATAATCCTAATCAAACCATGCCCTCCCAGTCTTTCACATGTTATAATATTTCAACAGATTAGGCAAGAAAGCAAATATACTACATTGCAAAGAATATCCATGAATCTTTTGTTGAATATTGGAATCGATTCCAATATATCCTATACTAGTACCCGCATCACCAAATACCTGATGAATACCTCATACTATATTGTCATAGGGGATGAAAGAGCAAAATAAAAAACAAATAAAGGGTGCAGCTAAACGAGACTTTTTGGAGCTAACTACAGAAAAGGGGCTTGCTAGATCATTTGTCATGAGTAACCAACAATATATGGCTCAATTGTTACCTCAACTATGTCATGAACTACCATTCCCACCATATAGACCCCTCTCTAATCCTCTATTTACCCCATATATGCCACCTTACTAACCCTCAATCTAGCCATGCAAGCCATATGGTGACTTTCAATTTAGTAGACATTCATCATTCCTTTTTATTTCCAAAGATGAGGATATACAATTTATGAAAAAAATATTACTAATTGAAGCAGAGTGTTTGGAAGGTTTGAAGAATTATAGGAACATAAGCCCATGTCCTCAAGATTCATGTGAAAAGTAATTAACAACTTTAGACAAAGCCTCAAACAACCATCAACAAAAGATACGTCAAGCACAAACCCAGAAGAGTCATTTTCTTCCTTTAGTAATTAACTCTAATAGCGGTGCCTTAAATAAAGATATTACTTGCAATGCATCTACCTCTTTATGTGATGATAATAATATACTTGATCACATTTCTCTTCCTAATATTCATAGTCCTACATGTGTATCCTCTTATATTAGAGATGATAGTGGACATGTTGCTACTATTAAACCCTGTTTGAGTACTAATATTGACTTATATTGTAATGATAACTTACTTGAATCTCCTTCTTCCCTATTGCATGCATATCTTAAAGGAAATGTTAATAATGATACTCACATACATCACTTCCATGTACATGTAGTGATGGTTCACTTTGCTTGAATTGTATTGAATTATCTAGAAAGCTATCAACATTGCATGAACATGATAGAGTTGATAATTATTGCATTCCTCTAATTTCTCATAGTTCTTAAAAGTTTGAGGAAAGTGTTTTTGTTGCATTGATAGGACCCAAAGAATCACATGATGAAGAAAATACTACTACAAATATCGAGGAAGTCGCTCTAGCACCACAAAAAGTCATAACAAAGAAAAGGAGACATAAGACCAAGCCCAAACAAATTGCAAATCATGCCTACCTTTAGGAGGATGAAAATGAGGGTGCTGATAAGAATGAAATATTATCATGTGATTTTTGCCACCCGATAAAGAAATAATCATTAATGATTATATTCCATTCCTTTATGTTGAAGTCAAGACTCTTATTGAAGGGAGTCTTATTGATTTTATTGGATGTGAGAGATACGTGTGTTCTTATATTATACAGTTCTTGCATCTGGTATCTTGATTACTAACTTGCATGCTTGAAGGCTTTTCACCGCTTCAAGTATTTTGATTCTTATCCTATATTTGGAGTTGGAAAAGGTGTTGTGTGTAGTTTGTTGAATCTCTTATAGGTACTTCACTTAAGAGAATTGTATGGTTATCACCATACACCCTAATCTTGTGGTGCCTCCAAAAATTAACCCCAAGCCACCATCCCAAGCAATTAGAGAAAGCTGTGTATAAAAGGTACACCTACCTAAGAGCATGCCTCATCTTATATGAGAATTTCAGTTCTAAGACCCTTAAACAGAATAAAGGAACTTATCTCTTTCCTTATCTTGTCCTTCTATATATTTTGAGCTTTATTGTTTAAGATAAGTGTGGGCTAGGGACAATCCCAGTAGTAGAAGGTAGAATAATTTAGATTTATTGCTTTATATCTTTTAATAATTTTCTAGAAGTTGCATTTTAAGGATTTCTTAGTTTTAGGTTATTTTTCTTTGAATAAATCTCCCCTTTAGAACATGACCCTTCAACCATCTTCCCTTCTTCCTTTAGAACATGACCCTTCAACCATCTTCCCTTCTCCCTTTATTATATGCTTTAGGTCTGTGTTGAGAACAACACATGGTTTAAGTGTGGGTGAGGGAATAAATTTGATTGACTGTTTGATTAAGCTCTTGAAAATACCTATTTTTCAAAAAAAAAAATCACAATTATGCTTATGAACACTCATGTTTTAAATTAAAATATCATATTGATTACACTGATATAAGTATGAATCTTTCAAGTCTATTTTTGATTGTGATAGTTCAGTTAGTCAATATTCTGAGAGTTATCCTAGAGACAAATAATGTAATGCATTAAGAACAGTTGAAGTCTTCAATGAGTCTCTATGAATAGGAATGAAGAGAAATAGCCATGTTAGAAGGATTCTCGGCCTTAAATTTCTAAATTGAGCCAATACCTCCTATACTAGTTTCTCTTAAGAACTTGTCTTAGTTATTTTATCTACTATCTAACTCATATGAAACTCTTTAAAATGATTGAGACCATCATATTCTAATACTCTTTTATCCCAAACACAAGCCCATTATATATTATATCCATAGTCAGCCCCTTTGAGTCAATCACTTTTCTTTTTCCATCATTTTTATAAAAAATCATATATACATGAACATCTTTTCAAAATAAATTTTTTATTCATGTCAGAAAATCATTATTATTATAATGTTGTGCTATATCTTTTATATACAAGGTACCAAAAAAAGAAGAGAAAAAGCATATTGCACAAAAACAAAAACAAATGACAGTGAAAGAAAAATACAAGAAAAAAATATAGAAAGTGAAGAAAAAATAAAGAAAAGAAAAAAGAAAAAAAGAGAAATAAAGAAGGCACTATTATCACCTCTTATTAACACAGTTACCTCCCCTATATCTCTTATGACATGAATTCATGCTATATATTTATTATTGCATGCATATAGTACTATATATCCTTCATATTCCGTTCCATGTGGCATATTTCTAACATTAAAAGCTTATAAAGTCCTCTTGATTGAAGAATGAACATGTAACTAACGACAGAAACTTAGAACTATTACAAGTCTATGGTAGGGGCTAGTATAGGCATGTTTGATTGAAAGAACCACAATAAAAGGTGAGATGAGTGAAATAGATATACCCTTGAGTGTACTCTCTTCTATCATGTTCCTCTCCCTTAATTGTGTTCATATATATATATATTGATCACATTGCATTTATTATTCTATGACTATCTCTGACTTGAAGAATTTGATTGATTGTATTATTACTCTTGTGCTCAAACTTGATTAACTCATCTACTTGTTTTCAGTTGTTTATCATGATGTTTTTTGGAGCTTTGCTTAGGAGTGTAAAGGTTTAAGCGTGGAAAAATTTGATGAATCTATATTTTATCATATTATTATTTTCTGTCTATTTCAGAGAATTGATCATGTTTAATAGACATTATTGTAGTAGTTTTGCTTAATTTGTATTTTAATTGATTATATGAATTAAATAATTAAAAAACCTAATTTATTGTGTTTTTATTGATTTTATTATTTCTCTTGATTAAATTGATTTACAAGAAGGTATTATACTTTTATATATTTTAAAAAATTAGAAAAAAATAAAAAATGATAACTAGTAACCACATAAACTACCACACAATTATATTATATAAGGAAGTTAATTGAGGAATTATCAAATTGGAGGAAATTATAATATCTAATTAGAAAAAAATCAAAATACCTCCAATTATATTATATTATATTAATTCATTCATTCATTTAATATAATACTATATTCTATTAGTATTATGTTATATTATATTTCATTTGAATTAATTCAAATATAATTCCTCAATATCTAACATTTGAATTTATTCAAAAGATAATAGATAAATGTATTATTTTTAATATTTTTTATTATTTATTTTATCTCTTTTATTCTATTACTTTTATTTGAATTATTTGTAAGATATTTAAGTTAAAAAATATTATCTATGGAGATACTGGAAAAGATGACAACTTAGAAGGATACTAAAGATAAATGAAGATTATTATTATTTTTTGGAGAGTCAATCAATGAAAAGATGCACATTAACATGATTCACTCCCAAAAGCTATATAAAGGACACTAAGACTTCTCCATTCAACATACCATCACAATTATCTTCTTTATGTTTTCCAAAATTTCATCTATTTCCTTCTGAGTTTTTGAGGAAAGATGTAGTGGCTTGAGTTCCTGTGGTTTAGAGTAAGACTTGAACAATTTTATGAGTTTTATGAGTTGATATTTTTCTTTTATGCAAGTTTATGATTTCTTAGGTTTAGGTTTTGAGATTTGTATATGTTGGAATAGGTTATCGGTTGAGACACTTGTGTGATCAAACTTTGCGATTTATTATTTCAATTTATGATTTGGTATTCTTTATTTAGTATATTTGGTTTTCTCTTATAATTATTCATATTTGGTTCACATGTTTAGTTATAGGGTATTCGGTTGAATGTCCATGTTAGAGGAACAAATTATTTATTATTTAGTTTATAACATGTTAAGTGGATCTTCACTAATTATTCTTGATACAATTATATGCTTGACTAGGTATAATTGTGGATTGTTTGATTATAACCATGACGGTTGTCTAGGGTTTTGTATGATAAGGACTTAGCATATAAATTGTCATAACTCTAATACATTGTTGAACAATGATATCCACGCACCAATCCTTAGAAGCGCTCATCTTATTGGTGATATTCTTATGCACTATTTCTTTTCTTTTATTTTTGTTATTATCTACTTTTATTTTCTAAAAAAATTATTAATCAACTTATCTTTTATTACTCCTCATTCTCACACTTAGTCTAATCAAGAGTTAAGCCATATATTGACTCTGTCTTGAGATCGACCTAGGGTTAGCTCTAATATACATTAGGTTAAAATTAGTAATTAATTTGAGTTTTAATGACAAGCGACAACACCATCTAATCTTTGATGTTTGCTTTATTTTAAGCCAGAAATCAATCATTAAATTATGTTGAAGGAAGAGATTATCTTCTAAAGGTTACATGGCTTTGTTCTTCATATTAAACATTATGTAAATACCAAACTGATCTTCGATATTCGGTAATGGTTGCACACCGATCTCATATTAAATATTTGACACTCCTTGGAAGTTGTGTAGAGAGGGGGATTTAGCAAAGTGAAGTGAAGCTTTATTCAAGCAAACGGCCTCTAACGCCTATTGTAATGCCTCAACCTCCTTTTTTTTCTCTTTTCTTTGCATCAGTAGATTCTATATAAAACACTACTATGGCTTTTATAGTGACCATTCACAGCAATTTATTAAACAACCGCTGTTTAAAAAATGAGCTAGTATTTTTCTAAATAAGAGGCTAGTAAAAGAATTTCATAGTTGTTTTCATGAAAAATGCCCTTAAAAGTTTCCTAACATAATAAAAAAAAGGGCTACACAAAAATTATAGGATTTTTAATGGCTGTTACAAGAAAACCGCCATTAAAAACACTTCTAATGGCAATGTTTAAAAAACTTGCTTTTAAAAACATTTAGAGTTTAAGAAAAAACCTATCAATAATCAGTTTACAGTTTCACTTTTCACAACTATTTGTGATCCCTTCGACGTGTCCTACTACCAACAAAGTTAACAAGAAGAAAAGGGAGTCAATTTCCTGGTGCCACCACTCCCTCCATTGTGCTTGTCGTGTTCAAGGTCATCTTCTTTGTCTCACATTTCATTCATCATAAATTTCCTTCTCGTCATCTTCTTGTACTTTTTGATTATTTTTCAATATTTTATTGTATTTAAATATTAATAGATGATACGGGTGTGTTTCCTTAGATTGAAGAATTGATTTTGGTTATTATAGTGTTTCCTATATCTACATTGTTGTTATATGCAATTTTTGGCTTACAAACCATTGTGATTAAAACTTTTTATTGCTCATTGGTATGAATAGCTTGTTTATTTGTTATGAATATTGATGAGTCCATCTTTGTACCTCATTTCCTATATCAAAATGAGAGGATTTTGTATGATTTCCCATCACTTTTGCAAATATTTCTTGCATTGATCTTGAGTTTTGTTTTATTCTTGAGTCTTGTATAATTGAAGATAAATGATGAATTACGACTTCTTTTGTTCTTTGATTTCTTTTAGAGATGATATAATGAGATTGATTGTTAATTGCAAGCACAAGGAGGAATAACAAGGCTTCAAGACAAGTTAAGCTACGAATCAAGGTTAAGGAGGCAAGGGAATATAGTTGAAAGGAGAAGAGCTCAAGTCAAAGATTAGAAGACAGTACTGCAGCAATTCGTCACAACTAGAGGCAGTGTTAGTCATGACTAACGGAAGTACATTTTCATTGCGATGAATAACGCAAGACATGATTTTTCATAACTATGCGTTTTACATTTTAAGATAAAACTAACTTTCAAAATGAGAGGGGTGAGCCGTACTAAGCATTCTAGATTTGTGATTTTGGGATCCAAGCTTCATCTCACCATGTTTTATCTCCATTCCATCTCTTTCCAAGCTCCAAATCTCCATTCCTCACAAATTCTGCATCCATCGATTGGAAACTATGGGAGGATCCTTGAGCTGGGTTATAACAAGCTTCCAACCATGAGTGGCTAATTTCCTTGGATTTTGGTGATGTGAAGCTGTAAGGACTTCAAGGAGAGTTAATTGTTCTTAATTTCTGTCATATTCATAGTTGATGAGCTGGGATTATAATATTCTATCTATGTTTTGAGACTAAAGGGTTTGATTAGAATTCCACTTGAATTGGAACATTGTAATTGAATCACTTGATGAATTTGTTTGTTTGATTTATATGAATTCCATTTTGATTTCTTGTTGCTTACTATTTATCACGGTTTATTGGTATCGGTTTGTATGCTGGAGTTGTTGTGTTGATTGATATGACAAGAGGACAATTCATCAATTGGTTTTAATTTCAAGACTAAGTGGTTTTAAACAATACAAGTGGTTTTAATTGCATTTGTATTGGACTTGGTTGATTGACCAAGGTTCTCTCTATTACTTTGTTATTTAAAACTACTATATCTTTTGAAAAGAACAAGGAAAGATAAGATTCACTCATCAAAGTCTATTCACATCATATCTTTTCACAACCAAATCATTTTGTAGAATCACTTAATTTAAAGTGAAAAATATTTACTTATGGCACATTACTTTAAATGCAATACATTTAACTCACAACCTTTTGAAAAACCCATGATTTACTTTGCACTTTTGATATCAATTTTGTTTGGAACTGAATAAAATTCTCCTTAGGGATGATCCTAGGTTGTTAATTACTACAATCCTCAGAAACTATAAATTCTTGATTGAAAACCTCTAAGGCTAGGACATAAAAAGGTTTCTCATGAATGGCGCTGTTGCCGGGGAACCAAATAATTGGTTTATAGCAATTGGTTGTCAACTTCACTGCTAGCTTTTGGGTCATCTTTGTGAGCCATAGTGTAGTTTGCATTTTTATAGCATCTAAATTTTCAAGAAAACTAATCTTTGTTTTTTTTTGCATTTCCATCTTGCATTTGGTTTCAATTGAGTTATTGTTGTTTTCTTGCACTTGATTTGATTTGTGGACATTGATTACTAATATAGATTGAATTTCAAGTTAGGAATTTGATCTCTTCAATTGTCCTTAGGTGTTTGTTTCAATTGGTCTTATGTTTTTGGTTCTCAAGCATTTAGTCATGATGATGTTACTCCTAGTCACAATGAGTCTTCATTTTGCCCACTGTTTCTGCTCTCTATCTTTAGCTAGTCACATCAAAACTTGTCATAGTCACAAAGAAGCTGTGTGCCCTATTTTTGTTAAGAGACCTAAGCCTAGTGACTTTATGATAACTACTCGAGAGAATATATAGACCTTTGACGAGATCAAGAAGGAAACAAATTCAAGAGGCTAATCCTATCCTAGAAGCAGTCATTACACCTAAGCCTAATCCACCTTCTAGTGAGAGTAAATCATTAGAGGAAGAAATTATGGCTGACCTACTTCCTAATGGTGGTAATAGGAATGGGAATAATCATAATGGACATGGTAATAGGAATGATAATGTGGAAGAAGAAAGGAGCATAAGGGAAATTAATCATTCTAATATGAATTATAATCCTTATAGCTTATTTATAGAAGTTGTCAATTTTGAAATTGAAGGTGGTTTGTTAGCTAATTTGCCTAAATTTCATGGCTTCATAGGTGAAAGTCCACATTGCCATCTCCAAACCATGCATATTGTTTATTAATCCATGAACCCTTAGAGAAGCTTGAAGATGTTCTCTGCTAAGCTTTCCATTTTACTATTGATGGTAAAGCAAAGGAGTGGCTTTACAACTTTCTTTAACAATTTACATTGTTGACATGGGAACAACTCAAAAGTGCTTTCTTAGAGAAATTTTTTCCAGCTTTGAAGACTACTTAGTTGAAGAAGGAGATCAGTAATATACTACAAAGGAATAATTAAAGCTTATATGATTATTGGTGATTATTTCTTGGCTTGTTGACTTAGTGCCTGCATCACAACATTAGCAAGGATGATCTTGTTGATGACTTCTTTGACTGGTTGCTACCACACAATAAGGTGTCCATCAATATGACAGCCAATGGTTGTCTTTTAGAGACAAGACCCCACAAACTAGTTGGGACTTTTTACAATATATGGTAACTAATGATGAACAATCTGATGATCCTAGAACGACTATAAAACCTTTTACCAATTTTTCATTGGGTATTTCCAAGGAGATTATAGCCGATAGCCATTTAGGGTAACAAGTTGGAAAAGGAAGATGAACATTATTGAGAGAGATTTTCATTTAAAGCAAGTTAATGCGGTTGGGAAATCTCAAACCCTTATGGTCAGTTGTGAGATTATAGCTGCATACTACAAGTACTTGTGAAGGAAAGTCAGTAATGTACCAAGGAAGAGATAGGCAATATAAAAATAGGGATCCTTATTCAAATATTTACAATCTTGGTTGGAGAGACCAACCTAACTTTTGTTGGTCCAACAATGATAATAGGCAAAACTGATTCTAAAGTGGTGTAGCCTCTTATAGTAATACTTAAGATACTTCAAGACCTATGGTACATACTTCCCACAATAACACCATTGTTCCATTTAGAGGTGATGAAACTTCTCAACTACTACAAAGTATGGCTACACATTTGTTTAATGTAGATGGGAGGGTTTCTAATACAATAGGTTGAGGGAAAATGTTGGACCCATTTCTAACATCACATCCATTCCTTCAATTTTGACAAAAAAGAACGATAATGTTCATAGGAAGATTGAAGAGATTAATTTGAAGAATGACAACATTACTACTCATTTTACATAAGTGATATGCAAGCAAGAAGTAGTGAAAATATAGCTTCGAACACAAAGATGAAGAAGAAGTGGAAGAAGTGGAAGAAAATGAGACAAAGATGAAGATCAAATTTTGAATGCTCTTTTGTATATAGTTGAAGTTGTACTTTTGACCGTTTAGCATAATCTCTTTTTCTATTGAGCTTTTCTTCTTCTGTTGAGAATATGACTGTTGAAACTAGCCCATGTAGCCATTGGAGTGAAGGCATGGTTGGTCATCATCGTCGGGTAGGTGAGCGATTAATGGTTTGCTAGAAGTAGAAAGTTTTTGTTGCATAGCCTTCATTGTTTCAATTTCTTGGCTTTTCTGAATACACTCAATCTCAAAAGATTTGTTAGTAGTTAAAGTATTAATTGAAGTGTATGAACTATTTATGAACAACTCATTATCAAAGATTAAGTTCATAATCAAGTTCAGTTGTTTTCAAACATATGTTGTATTAATCGATTACCTAATTTATTAATTATCATTAATTAGATCAATAATTCAATTCATGTGAGAAACAAAAAACATAGTATCTTATTGATGGGATTTTTCAAGCATACATAATATAATTTTGTTAAGACAAGTTTCTCAAAAGATTTATCATATGAGAAACCAAGCTTACTTTATACTAGAATCAAACATATAGATTAGAGAGACATGAAAATAGTTCCAATGCAAATAAAGAAAGAAATTTAAAATATATGAAGTTAATTGATTAATGTAAGTTAATCAAATATCTAGTTGATTAATGTGTCTAGAAGAATTGAAGCACAAAGTATTTCAAAATAGATTAATCAAACAATTAATCTGTTAATATAAATTAATTAATGGATTCATATTTGAATATCACAAAATAGATTCTTCACTGATCAATTGAACAGTTAATGGATTAATATAAATTAATCAATTAGTAAATAGCAAAGGAAAATTTATTCTCAAAGGATTAATCGAATAGGCAATCGATTAATTGTATTTAATCGATTAACCAATAGATTTATTTATTTATTTATTTATTTTAATAGAGGAATCTTATGACATTAATTGAACACTTAATATATTAATGAATACTCATTAATCGATTAATTGAATTTTCTTTATAGCACAAAACATTACCCTTATATTAATCGAACAACCATCATTAATTGATACTCATTAATCAATTAACTAATTGATTAAGTATCATTAATCAACTGACTAATAGATTAACTTGATTAACTTCTTCATTTAATAACATTCAAATAACCTGATTATTTTAAAGCACTTTTGACATAATTTAGCATAGAAAAAACTTAATCATTTAAGTTCCTTTTGACATCATCAAAACATCATAAAAACTAATATTCTCTTCCTTTTTGATGATGGCAAAACTAAGTGAGTTAAAATCATTCAAAGTAAAATAGCAAGCATCTTGAATAACAAAGTGAAGCATATCATTAAATTTCAAAGTTATACAAAGTGTTAAACATAATACAAAACAGTCAAAGAATACAAGATAGTAACAAATTCAAGTAAACTTAGTCATTAATCAATTGACTTCATAGAGGATTCCTTCTCCTCTTCGCTTCTTCTCTTTCCCTTTTTGACATCATCTAAAAGGTATGGGGTTAATGATAAAGGAATGATCAAAGGAAGCTAGGGTAACGGGAGGTCAGTTGTTGTGGAAATGGAAGGAAGGGATACTATGAGCGAGTAAGTAGGAGTCACTGATGCTTGGGGCTCTAGAGCTGAGACAAAAGTGGTTGAAGGGATAGGGGCTTTAGGAATAGACTGATCAAGCTGAGGTGTTTGCGGATCCCTTAGCTCCTCTTCTGAGAAAGAAGGTCCAATGTTGTTAGGTATTCCAGGAGGATGTTCTTCATATCAGACACTTCTTGATAGATAATAGCTTGTCTTTTAGATAAGGCATCTTGCTGCTCCCTAACTTCTTCCTTAAAAGCTTGGAAATCCTTGATGTGAGCTTCTAGTGAAGTCTGGATCTCATAGTTGCACCTGCCATGCATCATGCCTATTTCATTTTGTTAGGTATTGAGTATACTCTCAAACTCAGTAACTCTAAATGAATGTACCCCTTAATAGATGCACCCATAAATGATAATGCAGTTGATACTTGAGTCTAGCAGAAGAGTGAGCTTCTTTTTGTGGAAGAGAGGTGCTGTCAATGGGCTACTTGGTTTAATGGTATATGTAAAGCATTCCCTTCTTGGCATCATAGGAAGCTTGATCTTCATCTTATTTAATTGTCTCATCGTAAAAGCACCAATTATTCCATATTTCTTCCCTATAAATGATCGATGTTATAGCTCTTGTGGAAGAAAGAGACAAGTTCTTGGAATGACATAAGAGTTGTACTTGTCCTTCTGAGGCAAAATTCCCTCATCTGACTATAAATGAAAGCTCCTAAGTTGAGCTTCTCTCAGCTTACTATTCTGGCCAGAGTTATGTAATCCTACTGATTAAGATAGGTGAAACTTGTTGACTTGATGATCATACACTAAGACTAGATATAGTGGATGATGCGATAAAAATCACATATCTGACTTGGGGTGAATGTCAAGGGCCCAGGGAAGGGCTTGTTGGTCTGTAAGAGGATATGATAAGCCTTGCCCTGATCCATAGGCTTTATTAGTACAAAAGGAGATTCACCTATCATCTAATTAATGATGCTGAAGTGTAACTTGATCTCCCAGCCCCTTAGCCTAGTAGTTAGATAACTATCTATAATATTTTCATCTCTATCCAATAAATCAAATATTTCTATATTGCATTAGAATCTTCTAAATACTTCCAGGCTATATGGTTCACTTATCCTCAACCAGCTCTTAAAATGATGTAGGGGTTCTATTAAATCCAAATTGACCCTCTAGTTTGTCTTAAGTTCAGATATATCTAAGTAGACCATAGGACAACACTTTCTATCCTTAAACTCACTGTTATATCTAGCCATGTCAACGTCTAGGTTCAGGTTACCTTGTAGAAAGATCAAAGTAGATGGTTGAGAATCTAAGGGAGCTAGTGTGGTAGTAGCCTTGCTTGATGACTTTTGTCTCTTGCCAAGAGACTCAGTGGTAGTTTGTACAATTTTCTCTAGCATGGCAGTAAACTCTAGATCAAAATTAGTGTAAGAGTTAATTTGCTATTGTCACATCCTAATTTTTCCTTATCTATATGGAATACATAGTGGAACCTATAAGGGACATATAGAGTAAAGAGTTTTGGAAGGGATTGTGACAATAATCAGAAGAAATGACAATGGTTAGATGAGTTTTAAGCGGAAAAAGAAAAGTATAAAGTTATAATGTCAAGGGACATGAAAGTCATTTTGATGAAAGTTTAATATAAAATATTCAAGGGAGCTAAATGGAGTTTAGTGAAATATCCTTACTTTTGTATGTCTTAGAGACTATTCAGTTGCATTTAGAACTACTTATATGACCTTTCAATTCCATTAGCTAAATATGAAATTTCAATATAACGAGTTACTGTTCATATAGTATATCCAAATTAGGTGACGAACTTCAAAAAATTATAATTAATTTTAGAAAACTCAAAATGAAGTAGTTCAAAAAAATACGCAAAGATAACATCTTAAAATTTAGGGAAAAATAATTCTTTAGATCAATTGATAGTCAACTAAGTCTACTCCAACGTCAAAGTTTACTGTTCATTTGATAATGTCTGAAAACATATTCTAGTCCCTGAATTTAGAAAATTCATTCTCTTTTTATAGACATCAAAATAAGACATACTTGGTGTAAAATGACGGTTATCAGTATGCCTCAAGGCATCCAAGACTACTAAATGGTCATTGATAGTGAATGCTCAATATACATGATTGGAGATGCTGATGAAAAGTTAGCTTTAGAGGAAATCAATCTAGAACAATTGGTAAAATTAGTGAGATTGCAAGTAAAGAAGGAATGGGGATTGAAGATGTTTATTATATGGATGGACTATACCACAATTTGCTGAGTGTAAGTCAAAGTATGGACAAAGACAATTGGGTGATCTTTGATTTAAAGAAATGCATGATCATCAACAAGAAGGACTTACCACTCAACAAGAACAATTGATGAAAATTGGCTTTGGCATAAAAAATTAGCATATGTTAATATAGGCCAAGTTTCAAAATTGATTAAAAATGATTTCGTAGTTGGTTTACCCAAAATTAAATTTAAAAAATAATGTTTGTGATGCTTGTTAGAAAAGGAAATGAATAAAGTCTTGTTTCAAATCAAAGAAGATAGTCTCAACTGAAAGACTACTCCAAATGCTTCATATGCATTTGTTTGGTTCAATAAGAGTCAAAAGTTTTGAAAAAAACTTGTATACTCTTGAGGTAGTGGATGACTATTCTAGATTTACTTAGACTTTATTTCTTTCTTCTAAAGATGAAATATTTCAAGTATTTGTTAGATTTAAAAAAGGTCCAAAATGATAAAGGTAATTCTATTGTGTCTATCAAAACTAATTATAGATAACAATTCTAGAATCATGGGTTCACCAACTTCTGCGAGGGGCATGGAAGTGATCACAACTTCTTAGCTCCACACACACCTAAACAAAATGAAGCAGTAGAAAGAAAGAATAGAGTTCTCACTGACATGACTAGAGCTTTGCTAAATGAGAAGGGAATATCTCAAAACTTTTGGGCAAAAGCAATGAGCACACCTTTCTACATATCTAATAAAGCTTATATCATAAGTTTGCTTGAGAATACTACCTATAAGCATAAAGAAAGAAAGCCAAACATAGCTCATATATGAATTTTTGAAGCAAGTTTATCATCCACAACACCAACAAAGATAATCTGGGTAAATTTGATCCTAAATCTGATGAATGTTTATTTTTAGTATATTCTAATTGTAGTAGAGCATATAGAGTTTTCAATAAAAAAATCTTTTACAATAGAAGAGTATGTACATGTTTTTGCTGAAACAGAGTAAATTTAAAAACCTTCTGAAGATGATGCTGTAATTGTTCAAAACTTTGAGTCTTAACAAAAACCAAATATCATCAAATTTTAAAAATCTAGAAAAACCCATTGAAATAGTTTCTCAAGTAGATGATAGTCAACATAAAGCCCAGAACAATATCAAGGATCATCTTTTGGACCATGTAATTGGTGAAGTAAATGAAGGGGAAAATCTAGGGATAAGTGTTCAATTAAGTGCTCTTTTTGGCATTCAATTCAAATATTGAACCTACCAATGTTGATGAAGCTCTACTAGATGTATTTTGGATAGAAGCTATACAGAAAGAGCTAAACCAATTTGAGTGCAATTAAATTTGGGACTTGGTACCCAGGCCTAATGACCATATATTTATGGCAATAAATGGGTATTCAAGAACAAACTCAATGAGTTTGCAATTATCATAATAAATAGGGCTATTACAAAAAGCTATAATTAGGAAGAAGGAATTGATTATGAGGAAATGTATGCTCCAGTAGCTAGATTGGAAACTATATGAGTACTCTTAGCCTTTACATACATACAAAATTTTAAAATTTATCAAATTGATGTCAAAAGTGGTTTTCTAAATGGATACATTATTGAAGAAGTTTATGTTGAACAACCCCTAGTTTTAAAAGTTTTAAATATCCTGATCGCATTTACAAATTGAAAAAACATTTAATGGCCTAAAGCAAGCTCCAAGAGCTTGGTACAAACGACTTAGTAATTTGATTTTAGAGAAAAGTTTTGAAAGAGGAAAAGTAGATTCAACACTTTTCATAAAAAGGAATAAAGAAGATTTATTAGTAGTTCATATTTATGTTGATGATATAATTTTTAGTACTACTAATGAAGATCTCTTTCAAGAGTTTGCCAAGATGCTGTAGGGAGACTTTGAGATGTCAATGATGGGAGAAATCAATTTCTTTCTCAGATTGAAAATCAAGTAAAAGAGGAATGTCATATTCATCCACAAACAAAATATCTAAAGGAACTTTTGAAGAAATTTGAGATGGATCAAGCCAAAGGTATGGCTACACCAATGAGCTCAACAATTCAACTAGTGTGGATAAGAAAGGGAAAGAATTCGATATCAAAAAGTATTAGGCAATGATTGGGTCTCTATTATATTTGATAGCAAGTAGACCAGACATTCAATATAGTATAGGCATGTGTGCTAGATATCAAGTTGTACACAAAGAATCTCATGCTGAAGCTGTGAATTCACTATGGTTTCCTAAAGGAGGTGGAGAATTCTTGCCTGCCTACTTGGATTCATGCTAGTTGCAAGATTGATATGAAGAGTACCAATGGACAATGCCAATTTCTTGGTGATCGTCTTATGTCTTAGTTCAGCAAGAAGCAATATACTATCGCTATATCTTCAACTGGAGCTGAGTATGTAGCTGTGGGAAGCTGTTGTGCTCAAGTTTTATGGTTAAAGCACCAGCTAAAAGATTTGAGGATTCAATTCAAAGAAATGCCCATTCTTTGTGACAATACCAATACGAACAACTTATCAAAGAATCTGATACTTCATTCAAGAACCAAACACATTGATATAAGACATCACGTCATCAAAGATCATGTGCAAATGAAAGATATTAGAGTAGAATTCGTCCCAACTCATCTTTAGCTATTTGATCTTTTTACAAAACCTCTAGCAAAAGAACAATTCAATTACATATGAAGAGAATTAAGGATGGTGAATTCTAATGAGTTATTTAAATTTATGTTTTGATGATTAACTAACTTAAACATTAGAGTATCTAGAATTTTGTTTTGTAGGAAATTGCTGAAATTGATCAAATATCACTTCAATAAGATGGTTGATTGAAGGAGTCTTCGATAAAAGTATGGAGAAGTAAAAGAAATAAGAGATTTCTTGAAAAAGCCATCAATAAAAGGTATTTATCAACAAGACCTTCAAAAAATGAAGCAATTTGGAAAAGTGGTAAGATTTATCGAACCATTTATCAATAAACTATCTTATCGATAAAGGCTTCGATAAATGAGAGATAAAAGTTCCAAATTGAGATACTGGTCTTTGCTTTTCGATAAATACAAACATTTATTGAAAAATTCTTCGATAAGAGCACTTATCGAAAATCCTTTTGATAAATGAACATAAAGAGTAAAGTTGTTTTATCAATATTTATCGATAAATACTTCAAAAAGGGGTCTTATTGAAGTGCTTATCAAAATATTTGCAGTTATAAAAGCAAAATATGATAGTTACTATGTTAGTTCATCGAACCTCCTTTCAAAGAAATCATTGCACTCACTATAACCAAAACTTCTCTAATTGCTTTCCATCCTTAAATTCGTTCTTTAAACCTCCCAAATCTTCCTCCCTAACTTCTCAAACCTTTTTCTTTTGACAAATTTCTCATTTGTTATTGTCCCTGTTCACAATTCATCATGGCAAAATGAAGATAAAGAATGTTAATGTTGAGAATGAGACCAGTAAATGGAAGAAGCCTGAGACTCCTTCCAAGTCAAAATTTAGGCCTAAGTCAAGCAAGATGTGATTCCTCCTAGGGGTGTACATTGGCTAGGCTGGGCTGGGCAAGGTAACCCCTCGCCCGACGCCCTGCCCAAAGAAAGCATGGGCTGTATTTTGCAAACCGATGCCTAGCCCTGCCCAGTAAAAGCCCTAAGTATTTTATGCTGGCATGAGCAGGCTGGACATACCCAAATAGTGATGTCCTGCTCATATTGTGGGAAAAATCTACAATCATAAATTTCTAAAATAATACCATATTTATATCTTAAATATTTAAAAAAATCCATAATCAACTAAAAAAGGCGACAACAAGATAATAATTAAAGTCTTGAAATCTATTGCAATTAAAATGATCTTCGGTCACCACCAGTAGTCATCATATTATCTCTTCCAAGCGTAGCATCTAGGGAAAAAAAATAAAAGAAAGACTATGTTACATATTATGAAGTAAACTATATAATAGAATTTATGAGCTTCAAAATAAAAAAATTACTTGCAAGCTAAATGATATGTTTTGTTTCGTCAAAATTATCAAACTCCCGAAGCTTGTCAGCTAAATCATTAATATATTGGCCAACTTGTAGCCATTTTGGCTATAAATCAATGCTTCTGTCATTTTATAAGATAAAGAACTCCTATATTGATCAACTATACATCCCCCAGTGCTAAAGACAGACTTAAAGGCAACTGTAGAAACCGAAATAGCCAATACATCTCGTGCCATGTGAGATAGAATTTTATATTTTTGAGAATTAGCTTTCCACCATAAGAGTATGTCAAACTCAGATGCAGAAGGGATTTCATCTCTTGAGATAGTTATAATATATCTATCTAACTCAGTTTGAGGATCTGTAAAAGTTCTTATTTTTATAGATTTTAACCACTTATGACCTGGATCCTCAATATCATCATCATCATCAAAAGAAGGCAATGAAGTTGCACATGTTGTACATGTTGAAACAGTCCCTAATTCAATAGAAACCTTTGCAGAGTACTCATCAAACAACCGATACAAACAATCTTTGACCCTCTCCTTCATAAATGAACATACTTCTTGGTCAATGTAAAGGACATCAAATATTGATTGACATATGCTAATTTATATCGAGGATCCAAAATTACAGCCACAAATAGTAACATATTCATATTATATGCTTGATCCCAATACTTGTCATATTTTGCCTGCATGCTGATGCTTATGTCTCCCAAACAATGATTAGCTCTATTCATAATATTCTTTTGCAACATTTTCTGAACACGTGCAATCTGATGGAAACATTCATTTGATGTTACAGAAAGGGAGCTTGAAAATTTCAATGTAATGTCATAAAATACCTTCAAGAATTTGATAAAGATCTTAGCATTCTCCCAATCATCACTAATAGGACCAAAGAAGTCATCTTGCCCATGCCTAGCACCACGCCTAAAGCTTAAAGTGCTTGAGTTGAAGTGGGAAATATAGTCATTATCTTCATCACGCATCCACTCAAATACTTTTTGAAACTTCATCTCAACTTCCAACATCAAGTAATATGAGTTCCATCGAGTGTTTATATCAAGGCAAACAAGGCTTTTAGTGTCTATTTTTTTAGCTTTAGCCCAAGTTTTGAATTTCAGGAAGCGTGAAGGAGAAGAACGAACATATCTAATAGCTCTTCGAATGGTTTCAAAGCTATCCTTCATTAACTACCAAATTAAGGACATGGGCATAGCACCTTAATTGTATATAATCCCTATCACAAAGTAACCCCTACCAACTCCTTAAACCCCTATTCAAATACCAAAGATGTGTCAATAGCCAAGGCATTATCTATAATTATGGTGAAGATTTTTTCAATCCCCACTGCAACAAGCATTGATCAATGGTCTTTCCCAATAGTATCACCTCTATGATCTTCAATCATAACAAAATTCAAGATCCTCTTGTGAAGCTTCCAATCCTCATCAATAAAATGTGCTGTCAAACACATGTAATTGAAATTTTGGCATGATGTTTAGCAGTCTGTGGTAAGGCAAACACGCTTAGCACTTTGCTATATGAATTTCTTCAATAATTTAACTTTTCTAAGATATAACTACCACATATCCCTTCCAATTTTTGTTCTTGAAGGGATTGGAAATAGGGCTCAAACTCATTCAGTAATTTCTTAAATGCAGGCTTATCAACAATTCTGAATGGTTGATCACCCTATATAATAAATTCAACTAAAGCTCTTCTACATCGCTTCTCATTATATAGATGAGCCACCACTGATCTTCCTTGACCACTCAATCCCCCAGACAAGAGATTTAACATAGATTGCCTTCTATATGTAGTGGCCTTATTTGGGTTCTCTTTACAGTTTGGGATATGCCTCAACAAAGAATGTGTCCCATGGCGATTTGGATTAGCCTTATAGGTCGTATGGCAATGCTTACGCTGCTAAGTGCTCCACGTTAGTTTCTTCTAATGGTAATCTAACAAAGTGATCCCATACCTCTGATGTGTGCTTAGGTTCTCTTTCCTTTCTCTTTGTACCCCTACCTTCCACTTTTGTTTCTTGTGCAGCAAATTCTATTTGTGTTTGGGTGGTGGGAGTTGGATGATGAGAAGCAGGAGGGTGGGGATAGGTGAGGAGAGAATGAGAGGTAGGTGGAGGAGGCATAGGAGTATGGTCAGGGGTAAAAGTTGCACTAGGTTCATTATGGATAGGACTAGGGGTTGGTGATACAATAGAAGTTTTAAAAGCGGTTAAAGTTGAAGTATCTTCAAGAGAGGATGACGATACTTTAGAAGCTTAATCATCCATTTAAACAAAGTATCTTCAACCTAAAATTAGCCATGGAAACCTCAGAAATTAGGCAACCATTTAAACATTATTGTCTTACTAATGAGTAATGAAAATATTATTGTCTTACTAAGAAGAAATCTAAGAATTTTCCCACTTCTAAAAAATTCCAACAGGGTATACGTGATTGTCATATAGCAATGGTGATAACAAAGCACAATGATTGAAAGTTGGATGCCTTGAAAATGACCAAAAGTTGTGAAAAGAATACTTGCAACTTATCATATACCTACATATATATATCCCTATGTCTCCATCCAACACGTACTAAAGGCTTGGTGATTTCTGAGCTGCTTTTTGCAATAAAATTATCAATATATACTCTTACTCTAGAAAGCTTATCATATATGAAAAAGGTTTTTTATGGGAAGTTAGGGAAGAAGTCTATTCAGAGTGTTGTAAGTGATGGAGTTGGATTATGCAAAGCTTAAGCATTATCATTACTGAGTGATGGACGAAGGGGAGAGGGAGAGAACTGAAAATCAAAGGGATTTATTTAAAGATCACATGGTGTTGCTCTTGTATGTAGGTTAGGGTCTGTTTGATAGCGACAAAATTAAAAGTAGTGACTGTGATGGCAACAAAAGGGCAAATACATGAAAAGGATGGCAACAACATGGCAAGAATAAAAGGATGTCAACAAGATTATTGATATTAGAAGTGTCACTGTGACCTATCAAAGGGTCTCACTACAATGCTAAGTAATAAAATTAATCAAATAAACAAATTAAAATTGTGTAAATAGATTCAGTGAATTCACTTAGTGTAGCCAAATACATGCATCCATTCAAGAATCCTAAGTTAATATGAACGGTGAGAATATTCCTCTGTATCAGTTGTCAAACATTAAAAAGGAAAGGAAATAAGAAACAACATGAGTAAGTCGTATGTGTAACAGTATAAGCTGCATGATAGTTGATGGACTAGCTTAAATAACCAAACAAATATGCCATTTAAAATGCACTCTATAGCTAATAGCAACTATTGTATGAAAAATCAACATTCAAATTCAAGAGTTCATTTGTCAAATTTGTGCCCTGTTCAAATTATATAGAAGGAATGGATTGACAAAAAACATGCTACTTTTATGTTTTAGCCGCGCAAGAATTTAACAAAACTTGAACAGAATAAATCAAATATACGAGCAATTTCATAGACGAAAAAGACATCAACTATGAGGAATAATTTCATAGACAACAATATTAACTTGTTGCTCTGTAGCTAATAGCAATTTCATAGACAGCAATTTCATAAATTTCCATAACAAACAAATATCAGTTTCCTGTGAGGAATAATGTGCAGATTGCAGACAACTAGAAGAAGACATCAACTCAAGGAAGTCAAATTAAAAAAAGGAACAGCAAAGAGACAGAGATCTAGATGAATAGTGAGAAGGACCTAAACTTACTGCAAATCCAAAATTGAGAAAGTTAGAAACAGAGGATCGTCAAGAACTATGAATTGAGAACTCATGAGAGGTGTAGGCGGAGAGCCAGTGACAAGAATTGACAACTCTGTCGCTGGAAACTCGCCAGAGGGTAGGGAACTGGTCGCTCTGTCACTCTGAATCTGAACTCTGAAGTCTTTTAGGAATTAGGGCAAACGCAAAAAGTTTAGGTCATAGCAATTAAAAAAATATTATGTGCCTTGCCCAGCCAGTTAAAAAAGTAAACCATGAAGTTTTATGTATTAGTAATTAAAAAAATATAATATATATATATATATATATATCGGGTTAGACTAAAATGGGCAGGGCGACATACCTTGCCCGGTGCCTTGCCCTGCCCGACACTTAGCTCTGCCCAAATTTGCCCAATTGTATTTTGGGCCAGTTTTTTTGGGCTGGGCAGGGCTATTTCTCTCCGAGTTTTGAAAGGCACACCGGGCATTGGGCATCTAGAACACCCCTAATTCCTCCACCATAGGACTTGTCCACTATGAGCATTTAAAAATAGTAGAACTCACGTTACCCTACAAAGAGAAAGAGACATATTTTTCCCACTGTATCTAAGGAATCTAGGTCAGAAAACACCCACTCGAAGGACATCATCAATCAAGTAGTCAATGCTAGCCTAATGTGGGAATTCCCTCTCAGATGACTCCCTCTACTCCTCCTTCCTCTGCTTAGAAAAAGAAGCAAACTGTTGACAGAGAAAAATTGATTCCTCTCAAGATGCTTATGAAGAATTATCCATAGGAAATTTAGATATAAGAGTAGATAAGGGAAGATATAAGTTAGAGTTTACAGATAGGGATTTCTACCATGTAGTCTTTGTGGACTTAGACTACTTGAAACATAATGACAAGACCCAGTTAGACATATATAATCCTATAGAGTACTATGAAAATTGGTTAGGGATCAATATATCTTATAGCCTATAAGTAGTTAGGAGATTCTATTATAACATCAAAATTACATGATGAGGTGAATAAGGATGGAGATTTGGTCAAGAGCTACCTCACTACTAAAGTAAGAGGCAAGGAGATTAAGCTTGATGGTGAAATAATTAATTCTCTCCTTCGGACAACTAACCAGTAGAGAGGACTTCACTGTCACTTAAGGACACCTATAGAGTTTTGATGCTTTGTGACAACTTCAATGGAAATTTGAAATTTGTTCCAAATATATGTGTAATTATCATATGATAATTCATTACATCTACTATAGAAGCATGGTTAACAAGTCATGGAGCTTCACAACTCTTAAACAAGATGAATATCTACTGTTAGCCACAATTATTAATGGAGAAAACATCAATATAGGTGCCTTGATCTATAGTGAAATCCTAAACTTTCACTATAACAAGTCCAAGGTCACTCCTATTCCCTATAGTGCAAACCTAAAAGGAAAAATCTTATGAACCCACAGCCAATCCAAATATGTGCCCCCTAAGAAAGCTAAACAAAGGTCTACTATACACTTGAACCCTTGAGCACAAAAGAACAAGGACCTGAAGTGTTAGTGACTCCACAAGGTTGATCAAGCCTTGATAAGTGCATTAGTTCTATGAAGAACCCTAGAGAGAATCCACTCTCAAGAGACAAAGTGAAGTGCAACTTTCATTTAAAATTCCAATCTGCCTCCAAATGAGTCATACAATGTATTTGAAAAGATACATTTCAAATATGACCTAAAAAGTATTAAATACAATATAGGAACTCAAAATAGTAAATACTAACTTAAATAAAATAACAAGGACTTAATGCAAGTAACTTATAAACACAAAAGTCAAGTCTACCAACTAATTATTAATTTTCGCACGAATATAAGAATAAAAATAGAATCAGCATTTTAAGCTCAAAAAGTGATTATTTAAGCCCAGATGAGTCTTTCCATGTGTACTACTTTGTTCAAGGCCATTAAATTGAAGTCTCCAAGCCTTTAAGTTTAGTGCTCCATTTTTAGCACAAATAAAATTAATGACATACTCAGCATTTTTAATCTAATTTGTTGTTGTAATTGTCATTTGCTTTGTCAATGCCTCTTGTACTAGCCCATTCAATGCTTCCTTGATTCTTTTGGCTCTTGCTCTTGTGATAGGTCCAGTTGGAATATGCAAAGGATCCTTGGAAGTTGAAAAGTCATCTTGTTGTATCGCATTACATTACCCCCACTGGTCTCCTTTATTCTTCATCAGAACAATATTGAGTAGATATATGGAATGATGACCACATTGCCCTTGCCATCTAGAGGCAAGCAAGCTCACAAGAGAAAGCAACATGTTGTATCAACCTTAAGGCAGCAGGATGAGGCTCAATCATCTGTAGGGCCTGCTAAACCATATACTCTATCTTTTGTTCAAGCAACTATTCATCAGGTGTTGTAACAAGAACTGAAAATTTTTGAAAAGAAAATGATGTTCCGAGTTCAAGAATGTACTCAAGCTTCTTTTTGGGGTTTTCTAACCTGTTCAATGATTTCGGACATTCCCGTATAAATAAGATAGTTTGTGAACTCACTAAAGTACATGATGTGCCTGTTTGATTTACCTTTTCAAAAGTACTTTTGGGCCGCCAAACCAAAAGTACCCAAACAACTATACAATGTCTAGAAGTACTTTTGACTAAACCATAGTTTTGGGGTGTCTAAAACCATTGTTTAAGATACGCTTATAGAGTTAACTTTTGAGTGGGGTTTAGCTGCACTATTTAATTACCATTTTGCCCTTTTCTTGTTGACTCCCTCTCTCTTATCTCAATTGGTGCTCTTTTCCACTTCTTTCTCTACCATTTTTTCACTCTCCTTTAGAGCTCCTTCTCGGCTGTCTTCTTCGATCCCTATCTTCACCTCAGTTCTCGGCCTTTGTCTTCACACCATTTCTATCTCTTAGCGGCTGTCTTCTCAACTCAGTTCCCTCTCTCTATTCAGTTTCCTCTCTCTTCTCTTGCTCAAGACAATGCTTAATGGATCTCTCTTCTTGGCTGACAGTCGGTGGTCACCTTCTCTTTTTTATCTAGAATCTCTATGCTCACTCTCATGTTAGTGTCGATTATGTCTTCTCCACCAGCATTTGCTCTTTTATCCTTCGCTGTTCTTTTTCCCTTGCAGATCAAAGCTTGTCATAGGTTGTCATCTTCTTCCCTTCAGATCTTGTCGGTTGATCTATGAGTGAGTGATTTTCTCCATCTCTTTCATTCCTGATGTAATCATTTTCCTTGTGTAGTCTAAGTAATTTGTTCAGGATTAATGTTGGTTTTCTGATTAGCATCAATCTAATCTCTTTTATTAGTCTTCCTTGTGCATTGAAAAAACCCCCTCCTGAGTTTTAGATCAGCATTTGTTTTTCTTTAATATGGCTTCTTAAAGCAGATCATTGGAATGTTCTTAATTTTGTTAGATATATTCTATGCCTGTAGATGAAAAGTGTTGTCAAAATATTTATGCCATCAAACTTGCAAGTCTTATACTGACTCCAAGCCTATTATTCTAAAAACTAATTGTGATCTTAGCTATGAAAGTTGAAAGTCTTTCAATAATCAATGACTTCTTTTCTATTTGGCGAGATTATGGCATTGTGGTTTGCAAAATATGATTTATGGGTAATGGATTTTAGCTTGTATTCGCTCCATTTGTTTACTCATATTGAGTTATTAATTCTTAAGTCATATAAGGGTTAACCTCTTTAGAAAGTCTCACCCAAATGTCTAATCCTGCATCTGGCATAACTGCAATTTGAAATTTTCCCTTCAATTTTGTTTAACACTAGATTAGTGAGTATGTGTTTGCACCATTCTAATATTGTATATGCTAAAGTTGTATTTACTTGTCATGAACATTATGGTGAATGATGGGGATAACATATATGTAGTTATCCTTGTTTGATATAGCAAGTGTTAGAAAATATGATATTGGTTGTCTGATTTTCATTTTCATAGAGATAGTGTATAAATTCATTTTTACAACATGTGTCCTCACTATCTTCCCAAAAAGTCTTTGTAGACGGAACTGTCTTGATCCACATATCTAATAAGGCATCGACCCTTACTTTGTAACTATTCCACTAGTTCCACAGCTTTCTCAAACTGAGCCCTTCTTATCATATCTAGAGATACCAGCTCTACTGGCTTTATTCCACTAGGTTTGCCCATGTTCGTATCAGTTAGTACCTTCCCAGGTTGATGCAACATTGACTTGTAGAAATCAATCATATATGGTTATTCCAGGTCATAAGGATTGAATTGCTTAAACTCATAAACAAGCAAATGAGGTGGTTGACTAGGGCAAGGCACATCTAACTGATGGAAGTCTATAAAATCATAAAGGCTAGGCTCAAGGTTATGGAATTGAGAAGGGTCTGGAATATAAGGTCTTTGTATAGCATCTCACTAACCTACTAGGATACTACTAGATCAGCCTTTGTCATGTTGTGATATGGATATCGAGCCAACAAGTTAATAAATCTTGTCCAATATTCATGTAATGACTCTCCATCCTGTTACAAAACGTTTGTACTCTCCTTTTTCATTCGAGTTGTCTTTAGAGGTTAGGAAGAACTGTTCTAAAAATATTGACTGCAATTGATCCCATGTAAGAGTTGAGAAATGAGTTCGCAGATTATATAACTACTCCTTAGCCTTCCCTTCCCTAGTAAAACGGAAACACCTCCTTAAGATATCATCCAATGCAGTTATTGAAGGCTTCATTAAAGAGCAAATCATATGCATGGTTTATAAGTGCCACTATGGACATTCTCCTACAAAACCATGAAATTTAGGTAAGGTAAGGTTACAATCAAAGCTCCTTTAATTTCAAAATTAGCCTATTCAGTGTAAAAACCATACAAAATCATAATTTGCACACTTCTATTATCTTCTACATTTATTGGTATTTCATTTTATCCTTGTCTATTATGCCCATTATGCCCATTAGGATTAATCTCAACCATATTAGAAATTTCTAATGGAATCTCTAAATTGAGTTCAATTTCAGATCCAAGAACACTAGAGGAAGAACTAGATTATGTTGATCATGCCTCTTCTCTAAATTCTTTCCTTAGTTTCCTAAGTCATCTCAATTTCAGGTTCAAAAGGCACTAATGGTTCAGTTCTTCTACGCATGTAACACGGGAACAATAAAAAATAACCAAGCAAGCAATCAAAATCAGACACAGAAATTTCACAGCAGAAAAGTTCAACTAGTCGCTACACAAGGGTGTTCAAGTCGTGACCTAATTACACATAGAGTAAAAGTTCTTAAAAATGGATTTTAAGTCGGACTACAATGTGGTTTGGTTGCAACAGAATATCACAGAGAGTAAATCTTCCAAAACAATCTCAACCAGAGGTTGTGATTGTTGTGACTGGAGTTCACATGGAGTAATCAAGTACTATAGAAAAGCAATCAGGTCGCGACCCATATATGTTTTGGTTGTGAATCATAGTCACAGAGAGTAATTTCACAGTAACTCAGAAAAATACAGAATGCCATGCAATGATGATAATGCCAAAGTAAAAGAAAATAACATTTTTGTTTCTATTTCTAAAATTTTTTATGCTATGCAATGAGAACAACAAAAACTAAAGTTCAAACAAAAAGAATTAATTCAGTTAGACAATGTAATTAACAACCAACTACTAGGGAACTAATTACTTGGCTCCCCGACAATGGCGCCATTGACTTGGTTGGAATTGTTGTCGTCTGATTCATCAAAATAAAAATAATTACACCCTATTAATGTAGTATAAGGCACAACCCTATTGTTCTTCTCAAGGAGCCTTTTTTATTGGAATCCTAGCAAATCGGTGACAAAACTATTGAAAACTTGAGTGAAAGTAAAATAGATTTTGGGTTTGATTGATTTTAATCTAATAAAATAAGGGTACAGTAAAGTAAATATTTTTTATGTTTTATTAAGATGAAAAATGAGTGGATTGTGAAAGAAATATGTTAAGGAAAACTCTTGATGATGGAAACCTATCTATCCTTGCTCTTAATTTGATATGGGAATTTTAAAATCGCTAAGTCTTAAACAAAATCTCAATCAATCATTGAGTCCAGAACATTAACATTCCTTAAACTCCTTTTATTAAAGTTAGTTCAAGAACTATTAATGCGCTCTTAAAAACCGCTTAGTGTGTAATTAAATCAGATGATGAAAATGCCCTCAAATGATCATTGATTGATAACCATATATTTCAAACAATCAAATTAGTTATCAACGATTGTTGATAACTGCCCAATTATCCAGAAATCAAAACTGAAATATTCATATTAAAATCAACATTCAAATCATCTAAATTCAATTACGAAACCTAATCTCAGAATAATCGATCGATCTTTATCCATACTCATACAATGAAGACCCTAGATCTAGGAATTCCAAAAAATAAAAAAGGTCAAGATTAAAACAAAAACTCCCCAGTGTACAGTCCATGAGCTCAAGATATGCAATCCATCACCAAGAGACTAAAGATTTAGCTTCTCATGACTCCTACTGTGTTGTAGTCGCTGCTCAGATATGATGGCATTAAGAAAGCAGAAAAATGGTGATCAAAAGATGAATGATGGAAGATATGTGTGTAGGTTGTGGAGAGAGCGTTGAGAGAATGATTGAGTATTACTTCTTAGTCGTATCAAGTAAAAACTAGCCTCCATTTGCGCCTGCAGCTTCTCTCCTCTTTTAATGCCAGAATGATCTTATAAAAAATGCGCAGCTTCACTGATTGTCTTCTTTGGTCATGACCAGATCCTATTTTGGTCGCGACCTATGAATGTAGGAAAACTTCCTTAAAGAAATGAGGTCGTGACCTGTGGACACTTTGATCACGACTAAAGAGCACAAAAGTTGCCTTCCTTGATTGATTCCCTTTTTCTTTTCTGCTCATAATAGTTATTGGTTCTTCTCCAAAAATACCTGCAATTCAAAATCAAAACTCACTATAAAAGTCTAACTAGTTACTAAAGAATGACATATATGCAGTTTGGAGGAATTAATTTACCATTTTACCCTTAAATCAACATATTGCCAAGCACAATCATGTATTACCACAAAAGCACAATTGCAGGCATAAAATAAATGGTAAAGTTGTCACAAAACTCTTAAAATGTTACAGAAACTATACACAATTTATGTCCTATCAATTCCCTACACTTGAACATTTGTACTCCTAGACAAAGAAATGAAGTACACCTAAGCTAACACTATTAAATCTGAGGTAACAATATAATCTACAGTGACACCTTAAAACAATTAATGCACCTTCTTTTTGGGAATGCAAAAGTGATAATATGAGCAATGCCAAGTAATCAACTACTAAATGAAATCAACCTTAACTATATAAACTCAATAGATTCTCTCTAAGGATATAAGTGTTTAGCTCTCTATATCCTCTCATTGTTAGGGTTCTTTCACTCAGATTCAAATTGAAAAATATCCTACCACATGCTTGTAATGCTCTAAATCTCATCAACTATACAACACTTATGCAAAGAATCAAGAGGTCTTTTAAGAGTGAAATGATGGAGATAGGCCACGTGGAATGAAATATGAAAAATAGAAAGTACCATATGCATTTAATAATGAATATATAGTATAAATTAATGTCTTCAGAGATGTAGAGGTGGTAATTATGCTAATAGTTGATAATAGTGCCTCATTCATTTATCTTTTCTTTCTTCTTCAATTTTTTGTACTATCTCTCTTTTTTATTTTTTTGACATGAATAAAAATAATATTATAGCATATATGACTTTCTATAAAAAAATGATGGGCTCAAAGGGGTGACTACGGATATAATATGTACGGGCTTGTGTTTGGGATAAAAATGTTTACAAATGAATGTCTGTATAATATTCAATAACATAAATGAGCAAGTAATTTTCAACTCAAAGCTAAGACAAGTTTTAGAGGATATAAACTAATTGAATAACCACTCAATATAGAAATTTAGGTCGAGAATCCTTCTAACTAAGGCTTTCATCTATATTGCTCATAAGCTAAATTCTCAAACAACGTTCATTATTCACTAGGCATTAAAACACTTATCACAACTAAAAAACCTCTTAATGATGATTTAAAAGTTCTAAAATAATCACTCAAAATCATATAATAATTCTAAATCTAACAGTAAAAACTTAAGTGTTTCTAATTCAATTTCTATTTTCAAAAATTCAAGTGTGATAATGGTTTCTATAAACTATTTATGCAAAAGGTTAAAAATAAGAGGGCAATGAATCATTTATAAAAATACGTTAGTAGCTAAAAAAGAATCCTTCTATAAAGCATTGCACAAAACAAAGAGAATGTAAATGGACATTTTTCGCATTCAGGTCAAGACTAAAAAAGTTAAGGTCATGACCAAATTTCATAGTGAGTGCTTGCTCTGAACATACAACAATTACTGGCGACATATTATGGTCGAGACTCAAATACACAAAGAGGTATTGTCGCGACCTAATGCACTCGTGTCGGGACTAAAAACCATAGAGACTACTACTTGATAATTTTCAAAGCCCAAAACATCTTTTATACTAAAACCTTTTTAGCTAACCACAAAACATTGTAAAGTGGGGATCCAATTTTTAGCAAGTTCATCACACATTAAGATCAAAAACCAAATATTTTTTGATGAAAGATTGGATTAATCAAAAAAATTTACATTAATTAGCACATAAACAAGAACATCTCCCCCACACTTAAACTAGACAGTGTCCTCACTGTCAGTAGAATTATAGACACCACAGTCCTATATAATGTTAATTTAAATCCAGCTTCAGCACAACAGTTAAACATATCACTCAATGCAAATTCACAGTAAAGCTCGTAGTCACATTCAAATCATACATCACAATATAAGGAAAGTAAAGATGACAAGATGGGTAAGATAAAATCATGCAATTGAGTGTGTAGATGAAAAGACAACAGCAGACAACAAGTATATAATTGAAGAGTTTTTTTATTATTATTCATAAACTAAAGAAACAATAAGCAAAGAAATTACTACTACTTTTACCGGTTCATCCCTTTCAAAACTCATCAAACTATCATATGAAACAAGATATTAGTAAATTATAATAGCATATGAAAAGTAGGATAAAAGAAAGGGACGATTTGGCCTCACGAAGGTAGTGAGAACTCTTAGAATTTTGAGAGATGACTGTTTAATTGAAAATCTTCCCCCTTGCCTTCTCTCTGCACTATAGCATCCCAAAATCATGCACTTTGACTACATTGTGAAGTCCATCCAAGCTTGTCTTGAATTTTCCCTGTTTAAACTTAAACTTGTCCAACTGTGGTTAGTATATATTAACAATAAACTTGGGTGATGTTCCCTTTATATCCTTTGTATATTCTACTTCTTAATTTGCTACACCTAGTTGAGGTTAGTATAACACTGCAACATACTTAGGATCACTCTCCTTCCATTCATTCAGACTCTCCATCTTGCTTTCAATCTCCTCAAGTGTTGCACCAAGCTTAAGTTGGTCTATAACTACAATATAGTTGAGATCAGTCTCTTTCATTCCTGCATCATTATTTAAGATCAAATGATTTAAGAATCTTAAGTATAAGAAGTAATTGTTGAATGTGAGTGAGGATAAGTAGAGTTAGAACATATTGGCCCTTTAATCAAAAGAGCAGAATGTGAAACTAAAGGAATTTGAAATTCACTGGTAATGTCTGCCATTTCTGATAGCGATCTCTCAAGCTTATTTTTGATGTAGTCATGTTTTAGTCAAGTTCATTGGTATCTTAATTGCCCTTTGTCTTGTGATTTCTTTTCTACTCACATTAGTCCTTGGTTCTCCTCCAAAATACCTGCAATTCAAAATCAAAGCTCACTATAATAGTCCAACCAGTTACTAAAAAATCACATATATACTGTTTGGAGGAGTTAAATTACCATTTTACCCTTAAATCAGCATATTGCCAAGCACAATCACTTCTCTCTCACATGTCAAAATTAAGGAAAACTACTTATGCCTTTAAAGATAGGGATATGTGCTTCAAGATCAACAAATCTCATGGCTTAACTCGTTCATTTACCAAGCCAAATTAGAGCTGAAAGCTCACTGCTCCAGAACCCACGAGTTGCCCATTTTTAGATTTTATCTCTAACTTTGAAAAATCATATTAAAATGAATTCTTCTCCAAACAAGATTACCTTTGTGTCTATTTAAAGCTCAGTATCTTAACTTGAAGCATACCAAATTTCATATAAAAACTTGTCTAGTAAGTTATTTACAATAACATCATTATCTATGAATAAAACACAGATTTTCTTTTAAAAATAGGAAATTAGCGAGGAATACAATTTTATTGCTAATTTAGTGATGACATCTTTTGGTCGCTAAATTTCGTTGCTAATTTTAGTGATGGAATTTAGCTACAGAAAGATTATGTCGCTAAATTAGGGACATATTATTGATGGAATTTTATTCTGTATCTAAATTTTGTTGCTAATTCACCTTCAATTCTGTCCCAAACGGTTTAGCCATGGAATTAGGGACAAAAAATTGTGGTCACTAATTCCTTTCCCTAGTCTATCACTAATTTATTTCTCATACATTTTGCAATGGAATTAGGGAAAGAAAAATGTTGTCGCTAATTTCTATCGCTATGCTTTCACTAATTTCCATTCTAGCAGTGGAATTTTCTATCCCCAATTTTTGTCGCTATTCTGTCACTAAGTTCCACTTTAGGAACAGAATATTCTATCCCTAATTTCCACTTTATCGACTGAACTAGCAACAGAATTTTCCGTCACTATTCTGTCAATAATTTCTGGCGTTAAATTGCTTGCCACAGATTTTTTTTCATTGCTAATTCCATCACAATTCCATTACTAATCTGTCACTAATTTCAAAAATTTAATATTTTATATTATAATCCTATGACAATGTATGTAATAGCACAATTTATAATATAATGATTTAAATATGTTTTCAATTGCAAAATAAATTGATATATTTTGTCGGGTTAGTGTTAACTAGGGTATATAATCATTGATCTATTGATTAAAACCTTATAAAAATTGAAAGATGAATTCTCATAAAAGTCATTTTATATTTCATTAAAATCAATTCCTCGTGCCTTAATATATATATGCTAAATATCTAAGAAACAAATAATTCGAAGAAAGATATCACAGATTATCTTATGCAATACCGAAAGATGATTTTTCAACTTCTAAGGATCCTTTGCATATTCCAACTAGATCAATCACAAGAGAAAAGGCTAAAAAAATTAAGAAAACAATGAATGGACTAGGGCAAGAGACATTGACAAAGCAAATAGCTATTGGAGTAACAAATTAGATTAAAAATATTGAGGATGTCATTAATTTTATTTATACTAAAATGGAGATGCTTAACCTATTTTAGGCTTTGAGATATCAATTTAAGGGCCTTGGACTAAGTAGTACACATAGGAAGACTCATTTAGGCATAAATAATTATTTTTTAGGTTTAAAATGTTGATTCTATTTTTATTATTGTATTTGTATGAAAATTAGTAATTATTTAGCAGAGACTTTTGGGTTTCCAAATTACTTGCATTAAATACTTGTTATTTTATTTAAGTTAGTATTTACTATTTTGAGTTTAAGTTTCATTTAATGCTTTTTAGGTCTTATTTGAAATGTATATCTTTAAATATATATATATGCCTCATTTGAAGGCAGATTGGAATTTTGAACAAAAAGTTGCATTTATACATTTTGCCTCTTGAGAGTGAATTCTCTCTAGGGTTCTTCATAGAACTAACACACTTATCAATGCTTGATCTGTGGTGTCTTCTCACACTTGGGTCCTTGTTCTTCTATGTTCAAGGTTCAAGTAGATCAGCAAGCCATCGTTTAGCATTATTGGAGTGTGCATATTTGGATTGTTGTGGGTTTGCAATATCTTGGTATCAGAGCTTTGAATCTAAACTTTGGCCATATCTTGTTCTTTGTTTCCATCTATGTTAATTGTTTTGTGTATTTTCTTATGTCTGTTCATCTTCTTCATTTATGTCCATCACCCTAATCGTTGTCCTTATTCTATAATTTTTCCTTTATGGTTTTTGATATTAGTAGCTCATTTTTATAGTCCAAACTCTATTCTTTTTGTTCAATTTAGAATTGCTTCAATATGAGTTTTCTATAGAGAGTTATAGCCATTTAAAAAAAATTCTAGAAATTTTGAGTTCAAATTGTTCATTTTGTTCTTTTGTTATATTTCATGATGTTTTCATTTTTCTATTAAAAAGGGAAAGACAAAAAAGGGAAGAAGGAGTATACAAGTAAAGAGACAGAATGAAAAAAGTACTGAAAGAAATACAGAAAGAAAAGCAAAGAAAGAAAAAAGTTGGGCTAGATGTGCTGAGCAAATCTATCTTCATATCCAGAATTTGTTCTAAGACTTCAATCTCTGTCAAATTGAACTCTTAATTTCCTTGTGCTCTAATTTCAACATCTATTTTTGTCATTTTTAGAATTTATTCATTATGCAAATTGTAATTGCTTTGATTAACTTGCTTAGTTCTTTAAAGAGCCTCAAGAGGTATTTTGAATGGAAAAAGGCAAGAGTGATATACATCAACTTAAAAGCCAAGTATGAGCGAAACACAAGGGTTGATTGACATTCTTGAGTGAAACGCATGACAAAATTTGTGAGGAACTTTATTTCATTAACATCTTTTTATAGTCACTATATCTAATATAGAAGAAACATCTAGTGGTGAAAGAAGAAATCTGATAACAGATTTAGGGCAATGGAGCAACATTTTACACTCATGGAAGTGGTTTATAGGGAGATAAGGGATATGTTGGAGATCAAGAAGAAAGAATTACAAATATGCAAGTAGCTACACCTAATCCTAGAAGGCATGATAGGTGGAGGTTTCTATGGATGAATTTGAACATGATGAGAATATTGGTAGTGAGCATGAATTTGAATATGAATTGAAAGTAAAAAGAAATAGGCATAAAGGAGATAGGCATGGTAGGAGACATGCAGACATATTCTAAGGGAGAGAAATAGAGTAGATGGAAACCTTGGCAGCATCAGAATGAAGATATAGCTAACATAGTAGAATTGCATCATTATGTGGGGTTGAAAGACATGGTGTACAGGCAAGTAAAGTGGAAAAATAACTCAAGCATAAAGGTCCTTCAAAATTCTTTCCTGGATCAAGTTCTTCATTGAAACAAAATGGAAGAAAGAAGAAAAAGTTATCCAAAAGGAGACTATTAAAAGCAATGAAGAAGCTTAATCAAAGAGCAAAGGTAAATCTTTTGGAAAATATATTTTGATGATGTTAAATATCAAAAAGATTTCAGTAACACTGAGAATATGTTAAATATCATCAAATATCAAAAAAAAAATTAAGTAATACTAAAAATGTTTTGATAGATTGATTAATATATATGTTTTAACACATAATATTTCTAATACACAAGTTAAATTAGTTTTGTAAGGATAAAAGTTTTTCAAGAAGCATCTATGTGCTTAAGTATTGCTAAAAGAAGAAATTAGTCAAATTAATCTATTAGTTAATCATTAATGTTAATTAGTCGATTAGTTATTCGATTAATGAAAATACGGCATTCTGTGTTATGAAAAGTTATCTATTAATCGATTAGTTAAAGGATTAATAGGTGACAATTAATCAAATAGCTAATAATTAATGTCGAGGCATGAAATTTTGAAAATAATTGATAAGGTATGAACTATTGTGTGATGTCTTTCCTATGCATGTGGAACATATAATGTTGGGAAGACCTTGGGAGTTTGATAGAAAAGTGAAGAAGGATGGGTTTACAAATAGATATTCTTTTGTAATGAACAACAAACCCATTACTCTTGTACAATTGACTTTAAAGCAAGTGTATGAGGATCCACTCAAGATGAAAAAAGAGAAAGGTAAAAATGAGAAAAATGAGAGAGAGACAAAAAACGGAAATGAGCTTGAAAAGAAAATAAAAGTTGAGAGCTCAAAAAAAAATGAAGACAAAAATTGAAGAGAGAAAACAAAAGAAGAAAGTGAGCTTTTATATAAAAGAAAGTGAAGTGATGAGTGCTTTCTTGGCCGAACAACAATAGCTTCTCCTTTTTTACAAGGAATCCTTTTTGAACACTAATGACATTGTGATAACTGTCGTTTTAATTATCAAACAAAAATAAACTAACTAATAGTAAAATAGTGGCTAACCTAGGTCGATTCATAAGGAGTCTAAATGGATGTAAAAGTGCCTAATTAATCTGATGAGCTACAAATCAACAAGTTAAAGAGATGGTGTTTGATGAGTTTTAATCTAACTACTGAAAGTAAAACCTATGCTATTGTTTATGCTTTTAAGTATTGATGATGATGAGATGAATGGATGACAAGTGTGTTCCCTTGGAGATTACCTTACCTTCATTATCCACAGAATATGAGAAGTTAATCAGCTTAATTAGAATATGGTAGCTAAAAACTCGCTAGCTAAATCTCAATCAAAGCTACAACTTGCAGACATTAAAAGAGATTATGAATCATTCAACTTAGAGATAGCAGAATATGAATTAAACAGATACAACTATACTCCGTTATAGAATTACTTCAATTAATCACAACTATGTTCAACTCAATCAAATATGAGAATCAAAGGTCAGTTATGCATAAATAAGAAATCCAACTCGGTTCCCTACTTTTTTGTCATCTACTACTCTAATTGTATCAATAATTACAGAGTTAACTACAATAACTCGATACATTTAACTTTGAATTAAAAACACAATGAACTCCCTATTCAATTTAAGGATTCTGGTTCAGCATCATCTCCAAGAGAGCACAATAGCTTAGCCTTGCATTGCTATCTAAACTTCAGCAGCAACAGAAAACACAGCAATAGTCATGGTGAAAATGATAGAAGATGAAGATGAACTGTAGAACTTTCCTATGATTCTACTGACTAGAACAGAGAAAAGTTGCATAATAGAAATGGAGAATGGAGAAAGAGAGTAAGAATGGATTTGCAGATGGAGAAGGTGGGTGAAGATTTGCGTAAAGGTATGAGCTGAATGGAATGGAATGGTGATAAATGATTAGAATACATCTCCGTCCCCCCGCTGTGGAAGTTGTACGTAACTGATATATAGAAGTGTCAATCAGTTGAGCAGTCATGTGCTGTGTTCGTGAACAGTGCCAGATATGTGGAATTCTGTTCTGTTATAGTACATGCTTGATCTCCCACTTGCAATCCGTTATCAGATCTAGATCCAACACATGTTCAATCTATTGCAGCACATGTTCCATGTGATTATGTTAGCCTAACTTTTTCTGTTGGCAGCTCTTGGATCCAGCACATGTCCAATCTGTTCTCCTCAGCCATATTCCCACATGAATGCTCCTTAATTCTTAGATTTAGCAATGTGCTATCACATGTAACCAGCTCCTTTAGTCTAGCTGTCATTCTTCCTTAATCCATTATGTTAGTGTGTTGGCCTATAATAGAAAATGAGAAGAAACAAATTAGTTATCCAATTAATCACTAAAATCACTTCAATTAATTTCCTCTTATTCCATTTTATTTTTATTAATTAATTGCTCATTATACAGGTAAATGGGGATAAAATCAATTATAAAACTCACTTAAAACACACTAAAAATCACTACAAATATAATTTTATCAACTCCCCCACACTTAGCTTTTGCACACTGAGCCAAATTATGGATCAAAATTGAAGTTTAAACATTCATGTTCAGTAAATTTGGCAAAAGATTCAACATAAGCACTTGTAATCATAAATCTTTTCCCTTCAATTGGCAACAGTCCAAACTAATCTCATATTAATCAAAGAATCTAACTCATGCAATGAAATTATAGTAAGCATCTAGGTTGAGATTTCCTCACAAGGTATAGTGTTTCATTCACTCTCTTATCAAGGTAATTTGACTCAACCATCTAGTTTAGGCTTACCATAGGCTTCTAACTATCCTACATCTCCACTCCTAATTGCTACAAGGTTTGTGAATCAAAGGGTCTTTATTAAGGTTGTAATGTTGGAAAGGCTAAATGATGAAATGGAAATACATGTCAACGATTAATGAAATACTGCACATAATCTTAATTCTTCAATCTAATTCAACATTTTTTTCATCATCTGAACTTGCAACTACAGAAAGTATCACAAATCACCAAATATATTCCTTTCATTCAAGTTGAATATCATGTTTTTTGTCTATCTCTTCTTTCTTTCTTTTTCTCTTTTTGTACTTTTTCTTTTTTCTTTTCTTTTCTTTAACTATTGAACTAGATAGTAAATGCATTGAAGTTCAAATATCCAACAAGTGATGCAATTTTCACACTTACTATAGCAGAAAATATCATGTATAGTATTCATTAATCAAGGATGGAATTTTTAAAAGAAAATGAAGGTCCCAAAGGGGTTAAGCAAAGGATTTAATTTTTATGTGGCTACTTTTTGGGCAAAAGGGTTTTTAAAGAAATGCCCTTATCATATTCACAATTCTAAGAAGCTAATGTGGTTTTGAATCAAGGATTGAAACAAGTTCTGCAAAGTTACTAAATTAGATGGTGTCACACAATGTAAATGAGTATCTGTTGGAGACTCAAATTCCTTCCGTTTGGCTTACTCACCTTAATCAACTCACTATGACAAGATTGCATGTATATTAAGCAAAATACATGAGATCAATCATTCAAGTTGCACAATTTCCAGTAGTAAATCAATGAAACAAGCAACTCATACTTCATCAAGCTTGCCAATGTTCAAAAGTATGTGTTCAAGATTCAATTTTAAATCCATGATAGTAAGTTCTATTAGACCAAGCAATAATTAGATGAAATAGAAAAATTCTTTAGCAAAAGATCAAGTTCAGTCTCGACAAAAGGGTCTTTAGATCGCGACTATTTTACACGGAGAAGAAATTTTTAGAAAAGATGGAGTATTGGTCACGCTATAAATGGTCATTAGTCGCGACTCATGATCACAGAGAATAATCCTGCCAAACATATAGGCTTAGGTCACGACCCATGTGTCAATCCAGTCATGACCAACATTCACAGAGAGTAACAGTTGCGACAAAGCTAAGCACAAATTATGACTATACATCACAGAGAGGTAAACATCAGAAAATATGAAATCCTAGGCGTGTCTGAAATTATCAGATGTCACGACTACCTTTCAAAGAGAGAAGAGGTCGTGATAAAGATATGCAAAGGTCATGACTAATTTTCACAGAGAAGAAACTTGACATATATGCATACTAGTCACTACAAGAACAGCACAAGGTCACGACCATAATATAGAATCTCAACAGTTATCTGATTTTTATTTACCCATTTGTCACACTAAAGTTCATACTACCCCACACTTAAATTCTACATTATCCTCAATGTGAAGAAGTAATGAAACACATACAAAGGCTGAAGTGATAAAGACAAAGCAAAACCAGAATCCAAGATAAACTTATTTATTTTTATCTACCTCTCTTAACTTGGTCTCCTCCCCCAGACTTGATCAACAATGAATAGCTCAAGTATATAAGTAAACTAATTAAAGAAGACTATTATAAGTGGGGAAACAAGGAAGGAGACAACCTGAGTATCATGGGGGGTTTGAAGTTCTCCTTATACAGCTTGAATAATTGGCCATTAACCTGGAATGCTGTACCATCCACTTCATCATTTCTTGTTGATATAGCCTTTATCTATCTTAAGAGATAATCCACAGCTTACAGAATATATACATATCCAAAAGATAGTAGAGATGGTCTTGTTGATATAACTAATGTATTTTCTAGTTTTATCCTTACTAAGCAATGCTGTTGATGATAGATAATATCCTTCAATTATTGCAGTCCTAAAATGTCTACAAATTCCAAGTTGAACTTCTCATGAACAGGGTTAGAATGTAAGATATAATTATTGAATTGAAAACTCCCTAGCTCAAAGGTTCTAGCTCCTTAACTCTCAAAGTGTGTTGTAATATCCTTGCCCTGTAGTTCTGTTAAACCTGCTACAACCTTTATGGAAATTGTTCCACTTGAAACAGTGGGGTTAGTTTTAGTAAAAGAAATAGTAAATGAACATGAAGAAAAATCACCCATAGTAGTAAGCTAGCCATCAACTTTAGAATTGATGCATAACAACATCACCATTGGATGAAGAAATAGTAGAGAAATAAATCGGTGGAGTAAGAAATGGAAGGTTCTTCAACTTCATCATCATTATCAAGCTCATGAATACTATCACATTCATTTTCAAATGGTGCATCAATCATGTTAAGTCCTAGGAGAGAATGATCCTGATGTGGGTGTCTGTACATGTTAAACTGAATTATGTGCCCACCAAATTCCATTTTAATAATTCCATCTTTTATGCAAATCATGGTGTTAGCTATTTTCAAGAATGACCTTCCTACAATTAGAGTACTATCATCAAGAGACTTATTTGACATATCCAAAACATAGAAGTCCACAGGAAAAACAAGTTCCTTAACTTGAACTAAAATGTCTTCTAAAATTCCCCTAGGGTTTAAAATTCTCTTATTAGCCAATTGAGCTAACACACTAGTTAGTTTCATCAAATTTACTCCAAAGGCATGATGAATAGAACTTGGCATAATATTGATAGCAGCACCTAAATCTAGCAATGCTTTAGGAATAGTTATCTTGCTAATTGTACAAGGAATAGAAAATACAACTGGATCTTTACACTTCTCTGGAAGTTGAGAGTTGAATAGTGCACAAGGTTTAGGTCCCACTTGTACCAATTCATTAGGTTTATGTATTTCCTTTTGCGTGTAAATATCCTGTAAACATTTTTCATATTCTGACATTCTTTGAATTCTCTCAAGCGTAGGCACATTCACTTCAATCTTATTGAAAGAATTAAGCACTTCCCTGTTTTTCTCCTCTAAGTCTTTCTTCTCTTTCCTCATGAATTCCCTTGGGACATGCAAATCCTTCATAGTTACTTCTTTCTCAGTTAAACCAGAAGTTATTTCTTTTTGATTGAGTTCTAAATTCACTGTTGATTGTGTCTATTCAGTTGTGTCCACTCTAAGATTTCTTAACTCAGAATCTTGTACAACATTAATATGACTTTTTGTACCCTTTTCCTCCTAGAGTAGTTGTGCTTCTTTCCTACCTTCAGACTTCTCAATGTTAATTATCATTAGACTGCTGGAATCAGTGTCTACCTCACCTTCCTCTTCACTTTTAGCTTTTGTCACTTGTTCCCCAACTTGTTTTTCACTTATCAAACTTATAACGTTCACATAGTTGGGGTTAATAACTGTATTTGAAGCTATATCTCCACTGATTCTTGCCTGAACATCATTTATTAATAGGTTAGATGTGAAACATAACCATTCCCACTGCTCTATTCTATTCTCCAAGCCAGCAAACTTGGACTCTGCATTGCTTGGTTGTTCTCTACAGTAGATCTCAAGTCCTTAAAGTTAGAGCATAAGTTTGTGTTGATGGAGTTTATATTTGAATTCATTATATTAATGCTCTTGATTATCTTAGATACTCCATCATTCTTTGTAGCAAAAGATACTTCTATAGCTCTAGAAGATTCTACCACTTGCTTATCATTGTTGAATCTATTTTACCCAAAATTATTGTCTTCACCTCCATCCCTCCATCTAAAATTAGGATGATCTCTCCATCCTTCATTATATTGTTGGAGTATGGATTCCTTTGTGGATACTGATTCTGTTTGCCTTGATAGATAGTTGATACATCTTCACACTGTGTAGGACAATTGATAATGGTGTGCATTGGAGAATAACAAAGTTCACAAGTAGGAGCAACAAGAGCTTGAGAGTATGGGCTTTGAATATGTGAATTGCCCAATTGAGCAGCTAGGTTGTTGATCTGAGTATTCATGGCAGCAACTTGGGAGGATAAACTATTATAATCTTGAGAAGGCCGTGTAGAAACCTTATGGACTTGTCTAGCATCATAGCCCCCATACTGCTGGTCATTGCTTGCTATTTTCTCAATCAGGTTCTATGCTTCATCTAGAGTTAAATCATTAATAGAACCTCCAACAGCTACGTCTAAATTCTTTTTGTATGCATAGCTCAATCCTGAATGGAAATACTGCACTAAATGCTCACTTGGAATATGGCGGTATGGATATATAGCTAGCAGCTCTTGAAATCTTCTCTAAAACTCATGGAAAGATTCTTGATCATACTGTTTTACAACAAAAATCTCCTTCCTCGATGTAGCTGTCTTTGAAGTAGGGAAGTATCTCTCTTGGAAAGCAGTCCTCAAGTTGTTCAAGGAATCCAAGGCTAAAGGTGTATGATATGGTAACATATAAAACCATTTCTTTGCCTTTCCTTCAAGTGTAAAGTGGAATACTTGTCTTTGCACAGCATCCATGCTAGCACCTATAGGTTTCATAGATGAGCAAACCCACTACATAGTCTTCAAATGCTTGAAAGGATCTTCACCTACCAATCCATAAAATTTTGGTAAGTTACTTAACAAAGGACCTTTTACCTCAAAATTAACATCTAAAGCAGGACAAGTGCATAGGGGATCAAAGTTTATATTAAAAGAAGTCAATTCTCTTATTCTCCTACATGCTCTTCTATTGTTCATGTTATTCTCTCCATGTTGCTCATTTTGAATATTCTGATAATGAATATGAGTTTTAGCTTCATCAACATGCTCCATAACAAAATTATTATCTAATATAGCACCAGATGCAAAATCAATCTTAGCTACAATAGATTTACCAGAAGTAGGCTCAACAAAAGATTCAACACTAGTTTGATTTAAGATCTTAGCCTTCTTAATTTGCTTAAGTATTCTATTGATTTCTCTATCCAAAGGAAAGAATTAAGAGCTTATGGTCATGCAAATCAAACTTCAATAATGATGCAAGATATCAAATATATCAATAATGCAGTAATTCAGCAAATGAGATCAAGTAATCGTAGTACAAAATAGTCAGGTCATGACTAAAAGGTCTCTGAGTCACGACTAAACATCACAGAGAGCAGAGGTCAAGGCAACAATGAACTTCACGTCGCGACTGATAGTCACAGATAGCTATGTTTTTGAAATTTTAAGTTTTTGGTTGCGACCAAATGTCACGCCCATCGTGACTCACAAACACGGAGAGATATGGTTGCGACTAAGTATCAATTTGGTTGCGACTGGAATCATAGAGAAAAAAATTTTGATAAAAAATATTTTTTTGGTTGTGACTACAAAGAACTACGGTGGTAACTAGTAGTTACAGAGAGAATAATCGATTGAAAGGTTGTAACAAAATGTGTTTCTGGTTGCGACTAGAGTTCACAGAGACACTCAGAAATCAATTTTAAGTTCTTTGGTCGTAATTATAAAGGCAAGTGGTCGCGACTTAACAAGACAAAAATACTGCATTCGTAGAAAAACTGAAACACCTATATACTTTTCATGATTTTTAGACCCAAGAGATTGCTTAGAAAACCTTAACAAGTAAGGCTCCCAAGCAACGGCGCCATTTTGATAACTATCGTTTTAATTATCAAACAAAACTAAACTAACCAATAGTAAAATGGAAGCTAACCTAGGTCAATTCACAAGAAACCTAAATGGATGTAAAAATTCCTAATTAATCTAATAAGCCACAAATTAACAAGTTAAAGAAATAGTGTTTGATAAATTTTAATCAAACTACTGAAAGTAAAACCTATGCTATTGTTTATGCTTTTAAGTATTTATGATGATAAGATAAATGAATGACAAGTGTGTTCCCTTGGAGATTACCTTACCTTCATTATCCACAGAATATAAGAAGTTAATCAGCTTAATTAGAATATGTTAGCTAACAACTCGCTACCTAAATCCCAATCAAAGCTATAACTCACAAACCTTAAAAGAGATTATAAATCATTCAACTTAGAGATAGCAGAATATGAATTAAACATATACAATTGTACTCTGTTATAGAATCACTTCAATAATCACAACTATGTTCAACTCAATCAAAGATGAGAATCAATTAAAGGTCAGTTATGAAGAAATAAGAAATCCAACTCAGTTTTCTACTTCTTTGTCATCTACTACTTTAATTGCATCACTAATTATAGAGTTAACTATATCAACTCAATATATTTAACTCTGAATTAAAAACACAATGAACTCCCTATTCAGCTCAAGGATTCTAGTTCAGCATCATTTCTAAGAGAGCACAATAGCTTAGCCTTGCATTGCCATCTAAACTTTAGCAGCAACAGAAAACACAGCAACAATCATGGTGAAAATAATAGAAGAAGATGAAGATAAACTGTAGAAATTTCCTCTGGTTCTACTGATTAGAACATAGGAAAGTTATAGAATAGAAATGGAGAATGGAGAGAGAGAGTAAGAATGGATCTGCAGACGGAGAAGGAGAGTGAAGATTTGCGTGAAGGTGTGAGCTGAATGGAATAGAATGGTGATGAATGATCAGAATACGTCTCTGTCCCCTGCAGTGGAAGTTGTGCGTGATTGATATATAGAAGTGTCAATCAGCTGAGCTGTCATGTGCTATGTGCATGAACAGTGCCAGATATGTGGAATTCTGTTCTGTTACAGCACATGCTTGATCTCCCACTTGCAATCTATTATCATATTTGGATCCATCACATGTCCAATCTGTTCTCCTCAGCAATATTCCCACTTGAATGCTCCTTCATTCCTATATTTAACAATATGCTATCACATGTCACTAGCTCCTTTAGTCCAGCTATCATTCTTCCTTAATCCATTCTGTTAGTGCGTTGGCCTGTAATAGAAAATGAGAAGAAATAGATTATTTATCCAATTAATCACTAAAATCACTTCACTTAATTTCCTCTTATTCCATTTTATTTTTATTAATTAATTACTCATTATACTGGTAAATGGGGATAAAATCAATTATAAAACTCACTTAAAAAAGACTAAAAATCACTACAACTTTAGAGTTTATCACATTGACTCTTCCTTTCCAAGTAATTTTGGTTCTTTGTTACAAGAATTTGAAGATGTATTTCCTGAAAAATTCCACCCAGTTTACCACCATTAGAGGAATTGAACATCAAATTGATTTCATTCCAGGAACAACAATTCCTAATATGCCATCCTATAGAAGCAATCTAGAAGAAATGAAGTAGCTTCAAAGGCAAGTGGTAGAGCTTATGGCAAAGGTATATATTATAGAAAGCTTAAGTCCTTGTGTTGTTCTAGTACTTTTGTTTTCAAAGAAGGATAGATCATGGAGGATGTGCATTGATTGCTGAGCTGTGAATAATATCTCTGTAAAGTAATGCCATCCCATTCTTATATTAGATTATATGCTTGATGAATTACATGGTTTTATTTTCTTTTCTAAAATTGATTTGAAATATGGAAACCATCAAATTAGAATAAGGGAAGGGGTGAGTGGAAAATTGATTTAAAAACAAAACATGGATTGTATGAGTGGTTAGCCATGCCATTTGGATTAACTAATTCACCTAGCACTTTCATGAGATTAAAGAATCATGTTTTGCATGCTTGCATTAGGAAATTTGTTGTGGTTTATTTTGATGGCATTATGATATATAGCAAGAATCTTAATGAGCATTTGAATCATTTGCATTGTGTGCTTGATGTTTTGAGAAAAAAATTATTTGTAAATCTAAAAAGTGTGATCTTTGCATGAATAAGATTATTTTTTTCTAGTTTTATGGTGAGTGCTAAAGGCATATAAGTTTATGAGGAAAAGATAAGAGCTATAAAAAAATGGCCAATGCCTAAAAGCAGAATGAGGTAAGAAGTTTTTATGGTTTGACTAGATTTTATAGGCACTTTATAAAAAACTTTAGCACACTTGCTACTCCACTCACTAATGTCATAAAAAAATATGTTGGTTTTAAATGGGATAAAGCACAAGATAATGCATTCAATGAACTTAAGCAATTGGTTTTCCTTCCTACATTAAAACAGCTCCTATTCCAACTATCATATCCCCAATTTTTTATTTGATATGTATGTACAATTTGTACGTAATATACATGAGATTCTCTAAGAAAAATATTGCAATTCAAGGAAGGAAAGGGATTAAATTGAAAATGATATAAAGTTCAAGGACCTAAGTGAAATTTAGAAAAGTTTATGGGCTAAAATAAAAAGTAGAGAAAAAAGTTGGGCCAAGAAGAGTAATTTCAAAAAGTTTGAGGACCTAAATGTAATTAAGTAAAAGTTCAAGGGGTAAAATTGTAATTATGAGGAAGTTGTGCAAGAAAAGGACAAGAACTGCCCCGAAATGCTATAGTCTCAAATTTTGTCAGTAAGTAGATAATGAAAATTGGGCCAGGCATATTTTTCATAATTTTGATTTGAGACCCTAGATAACTGATATTAATTTTTAAAGTCTGGAGATTATTATAGGACCTTGTGAATTTCCTAATCAGATGAGATTTGGCAATAAATTTCTATAATTAATATAGAAATTTATAAAACTGACAGAGCTCAAAAAGGAGTTATGTAAAATTTTTAATAGAATTTATAATAGAATTATATACCCGATAAATACTTTAGGGCGGGATAAAAAACATCCAAGTAAGTACAGGGATGATTAGTCAGAGTCAATATATGCCCTGATGAAATATAAAGAGGTGTGAAATGACAATTATGCCATTAGGGTTAATATAGTGCAAGAAAGTGCACTTAGGGTATTTTGGTCATTTTTCAAGGGATGATCGGCAGATAAATACTCAATCTAACAATATCAATGGTTGAAAAAACCTAAACACTGGTTTTCATGATAGAATAGATATTATAATGATGATGATAAAGTATGAATGATTGCAACTCCTTGCAAATAATTTCATGACAATATGCATGTTAGAGTTTGCTTATGTATGATTATGAAGTAGCTCCCATCTCATAATAATATGTTAGGCATTTAATCAATCATGCATGATATTATAGTTTGTATGACTTGCTATTGAGATTTCTATGAAATCTCATTCTTTCCATATGCATAACCATGTTATAGGTGATGAAACCTCCCAAAGAAAAAGGGTAAATGTGGATGTTTGAACTTGTATAATAAGTTATGTTAACTACTTGACACTATGGGATGATGTGATAGGATGCATAGTACATTACAGTATGTTTATATTATGAGGAAGTAACCTTGTGATAGTAATTATGATGACTTACTAAACGTGTTTGGACGTGAAATTTGGCATGAATGTATTATGAGGAAGTAACCTCATGACAGTAATTATGATGACTTAATCAATGAGTTTGGATGTGAAATTTGGCATGAATGTAGTTAAGATACAGAGCTTTAAATGGACACCAAGAATACTTCAATTGGTGAAGTTTTTAATTTATTATGATTTTTCAAAGTTGAAGATAAAATATGGAATAAAATAAAATAAGCATCCAGAGGCAATGAGATTCATGTGCTAATTTCACTTAGTAAATGAACGAATTTTTCTATGAAATCTTTAAATCCATAGGTATTACGTTTCATTTGGATAAGTAAGCAAGAAGAAATGAATTTTTGAAATTAAGGCAAAGAAACTGGAACTTCCAGATTTACCAAATGAACAGTATTTTTTAAAGAATATACTAAATTCATTTGGACAATGAAACCTTAGTTTAATATTTTTGTATCAAAGTTCAATAAAAGATTTTTTATTAGAAATTGGAACCACTCCATTTCAATTTTTATAGATTTAATTATGAATTTTAAAATCTAGGTATGTATTATAGATTATCAAATGAATAGTACTAGTGAACAATACCCTAGAAGAAGTTTTTAAAAAAATAATGTTTCTAAAACAAAGAGGTGTTTAATTGATTCAAGTTACTTCTAGTTAAGTATAACTGAAGGGAAAAATAAGGATACGATATTTTGGTATCGAGCAAATGATTCTAGCTTAAGAAATGCTCTGAATTCATAATTGACAATAAGTTAGTTGTTGCAGGACAAAGATGGCTAAACATAAGACTAGATCAGAAACCATAGTTAATCAAGGAGACCCTATGCAAGAGGTTTTTAGTTCAGATAAGTCTAGTTTAAACTCGGAAGAGTAGTTTATGATAGAGAATGATGATGATTATTGGCTTCCTCCAATGATACATATACCAAATTCTGATAACTCTGAGTTAGATAGATCTAATAGTTCATCATTAAGTCAAATGATATTAGTACAACATCTGAGAAACCTATTCCTATTTCTCCTTCACATGACCCTAACCTAGAGATGGAGGAGAGAGGTACAACATATCCTCAGCCACTACAATCTGATGAGTGTCATTCCCAGGTCATTCTCAGGTTATAGGTATCATATATCCTTCATTTAGACAGTTTATCAACACAAACATTCCATACCCAGTCAATTACCAAATCAGACAGATATTCTAGGTCCTAGTAAATCAAAAGTAGTGATATCCCTGGAAACCCAGAACATAAAACTAGAGCCTGCAAAATCAATGAATAAAGAACAATTCAAGAATGCTGTGGAACTGGCTAGACGGCTAGATGATTTAGGTCAACTTTTGGTTAGAGAGATAGACCAAGATTACAGGATCTATTAAGATTTTATAGTCAGAGTTAGTAAAGCTTATTTGGCTTTTGATCCAATACCCTTACCTTAGAGGATTGGACAAATATCACGGATGATATTTTGCCTATCATAGAGACTTGGAGAGCAGAGTTAGATCATTATTTTAATAAATAACCATATGATAGTATACCAGACTAGATCTTCATGATAGAAGAGTTTATCAGAAGAACTTTTAAGAAAGAATAGTGTGATGTGATACTTTTGAATGATAATATTGTGTATGTACATAAGTGATCTATAATAGATATGTATGGGCAATGTATGTGTATGATGTTACCAAACTTGTTTGTATACAATGTTATGAATGAAGTACAAGTTATGTTATTTAACTTATTTCCTCTTATATCTAGATAGTAAAACAAAATGGTATGAACAAGAAGAATTGTTCCATCACAAGAACCTTGAAATCTAGTAGATATTAATCAGTTAATTGTGGAACGCTTAGAGCAATAACAAAAGATGATAGAGGAGATGAGAACAGCTCAAGCTCGAAGTGACCAAGAAAGAGATGATGCTATAGCAGTAGCAGTAGTAGCAACTGTAGATAATTTATGATAGATAGAACTTGCAGGAGCAGTTAATGTGGAACCAGAAGTCGTACAACATCCAGTGGATCCTATTGGTATTCAACAGTGGATGGCAAAATTTTGCAAGCACAATCCTCTAAGATTTGAAGTGACATTTTATGCTCAAATGGTAGAGAATTGAATCAGTTGATTGGAAAAGATTTTCAAGGTGCTTGATTGTCTATCTGAAAGTAAGGCTCAGATGGCCATTTATTAGCTGGAAAAAGATGCAGACCAGTGGTGGAAGAACACTAAGCTATTGCTACAGGAAAGGAACATTCCTATTACATGGGAAGTGTTTCTTGAACAATTCTATAAGCAATATTTTCCTCAGTTGGTACGTGATGAACGGGAAGCTGAATTCCTTATTTGAGACAAGGAGAGAAGGAGCTATTTGATGAGTATATGGCTAACTTTATTCATTTTTTTAGTATTCCATGTATCTCTGACAAGTGGATGATGAACGATGGATGACAGAGAGAGTGATTGGGGATTGAATACTATATTGAAGGAAAAAATGATGCCTCAACAGTACAGTCAATTTAACAAAGCAGTGGAGGCTGCCGACTAATTGAAAATAGCCTGAATTATCAAACATTATTTAAGCTAGTAGGCAAAGGAATTGTTACTCCTGTAAGGACCAATCAAAGCCGCGATGTTGCTAGTGGTAGTGGCTATAAGAAGAGAAAAAGGCAATGGCAGAATAGAAGGCCTAATCGAGGAAACTTTCAAGGCAATGTTGGCAACTGGGACTCAAGGTTCCAAGTATGTGAAAAGTGTGGAAAGAATCATGGTGACAGTCCGTGTTTGATGGGACAAAATGTGTGTTATACTTGTGGAAAACCTGGACATTTTTGTAAGGATTGTCCTCAAGCAATGAGTAATCAAAGGCCACAAACACAAGGTCAAGTATTCGCACTTACACGTGAAGATGCTCAGAAGTCACCCAAAATGATCCAAGGTACAATTTATCTCAATAATCACTCTGTGATTACTATGTTTGATTCAGGTGCAAGTCATTCCTTTGTTTCGTATGAATGTGTTGAACGCCTAGGCCTTACAACTAGCAAGTTGAATTATACTATATGTGTGACAACTCCTACAAATGCTAGAGTAGTTACATCTGATGTCTACCTAAATAGTGTTGTTCGATATGAACATTGTTGCATTACTCTAGACTTAATATGTATGCCTTTCTGGGAGATTGATGTCATAATTGGATTAAACTGGTTATCTTTTAATAATGTGATAATGGACTGTAAGAACAAGACCTTAGTTCTTTGTCCAAGGGCAATGAATTTGAGTTTAGAAGTAAGGCTGAATTTTATAACAGAGGCTTAAGCAAATAAATGTTTGTGAAAAGGATGTCAAGGGTATATGATTTTTCTTTTTTGTTCAAACAAAAGTAGAGAAGGGATTGAAGGGATTCTAGTGGTCAAGGAATTTCCTGAAGTTTTTCCAAAGGAGATTCAGGGATTACCTCCTGAATAAGAAGTAGAGTTTGCAATCGATATTATACCTAGAGCTAGACCAGTATCTAAAGCTCCATACCGTATAGCCCCTAATGAGATGATGGAGCTAAAGAAGCAGATTGAGGAGCTTTTAGAGAAGGGTTTCATTCGACCCAGTTTCTTACCATATGGTGCTCCAGTATTATTCATAAAGAAGAAGGATGACAGTCTAAGATTGTGTATCGATTATAGGGAGTTGAATAAGATTATTGTTAAGAATAAGTACCCTCTTCCCAGAATTGACAACCTGCTAGATCAGTTGGTTGGAGCAAGTTTATTCTCTAAGATTGATTTGAGATATGGCTACCCTAAACTTAGGATCAAATAAGATAATATTTCAAAGACTGTCTTTAGGACTCGTTATGGACATTTTGAATTTCTCATGATGCCTTTTGGTCTGACGAATACGCCTGCAATTGTTATGGATTACATAAACAGAATCTTCAAGCCCTACTTGGATCAATTTGTTGTGGTCTTCATTGATGATATTCTGGTGTACTCCAAATTTTCTGAAGAGCATGAAAGGCACTTGAGAATTGTCCTTAGTATTCTTAAAGAAATCCAACTCTATACTAAGCTTAGTAAATGTGAGCTTTGGCTTCAAGTCAAATTTCTCGGTCATGTCATATCCCATGAAAAGGTAGCTATAGATCCTGGCAAAGTTGAAGCAGTATTAAGCTGGGAGTAGCTAAGAACAATGACAGATATTAGAAGTTTTATGGGTTTAGCAGGGTATTATAGAGGATTTATCAAGGATTTTTCTCGAATTGCTCTACCGTTGACCAAGTTAACCAAAAAGAATCAGTTGTTCAAGTGGGATGAGAAGTGCTAGGCTAGTTTTCAAGAATTGAAATAGAAGTTAACCACTACTCCTATGTTGATTATTCTAGATCCCATCCAAACCTATGTGGTCTATACTAATGCTAGTAAGCAAGGGTTGGGATGTGTGTTAATGCAACAAAGTAGAGTAGTAGCCTATGCTTCTTGACAGTTAAAGCCGCGTGAAGAGAATTATCCCACTCATGATCTGGAGCTTGTAGCGGTAGTGTATGCTCTCAAAATTTAGAGACATTATTTATATGGAGCTACTATAAAATTGTATTGTGATCACAAGAGTCTGAAGTATCTACATGACCAAAAAGAATTGAATATGAGACAACGTAGATGGTTGGAATTGTTAAAAGATTATGATTTCCAAATTAAATACCATCTAGGAAAGGCAAATATTGTAGCTAATGCCTTAAGCATAAAGGTGGTGCAGATAACAAATATGATGATTAAAGAACTGAAACTAGTAGAAGATGTCAGAGATTGGAGTTCCTTATATCAGATGCAAATCACAAAGAATCTTTATGGAGGAGTACAAGTCTGAGCTTTCATTGAGGATAAGATAAAAGAAGCTGAGAAGCCTAATAAAGCTTGCAAAATTTTTTAAAGATGGAAAGGGGAAATCAAAAATTTTGAGATATCTCAAGATGACGTGCTACAGTTTAAGGGAAGACCGTATATCCCTAATGCATGGGATTAAAAGACAAAATTTTAGATGAAGCACATAAAAGTCAATATACAGTACATCCATGTATGACCAAGATGTATCATGATGTTAAAAGTCTAGTTTGGTGACTTGGATTAAAGAAGGATGTTATGGCTTATGTATCCAAATGCTTGACATACCAAAAAGTAAAGATTGAACATCAGAAGCCATCAGGAAAGTTACAACCTATCGATATTCCTGAGTGAAAATGGGACAGTATTGCCATAGATTTTGTTAAAGGACTACCCATGACACCAGTTAAGCATGATACAATATGGGTAATAATTGATCGATTGACAAAGTCAGCTCATTTATTGGCCATAAATAAGAAATATTCTTTGGAAAAGCTGGCGAGGTTGTATATAAAGGAGATTGTTAGACTACATGGTGTCCCAAGTAGTATGATATCTGATAGAGACCCTAGAAACCCTAGATTTACATCTGATTTCTGGAGAGCGTTCCATAAAGAAATGGACACTACTCTTAGGTTTAGCACAGCTTATCATTCTCAGACAGATGGTCAATCCGAGAGAACAATCCAAACACTATAATATATGTTAAAGGGAGTTGGGATGTCCATCTGGCACTAATAGAATTTACATATAACAATAGTTATCCTACTAGTATTCAGATAGCCCCATTTGAAGCACATTATGGACGTAAGTACATATCTCTATTATACTGATTAGAGTTTAGTAAAAGAAGAATGCTTGGTCCTGATATAGTAGAACAAACTGCAACACAGATCGATATGATCAGAAAAAGATTGTTGATGGCTCAAAATAGGCAAAAAAGTTATGCTGATGTTATTAAAAGAAAACCATTGGAGTTTGAAGAAGGGGAACATGTGTTTCTTAAGTTGACTCCAACCACAGGAGCCGAACGGTCAATCAAGGTGTAGAAGCTACATCCCAAATAGATAGGACCATTTCATATTCTCTCAAAGATAGGGTCAGTGGCTTATAAGTTAGCTCTTCCCCCAAATCTCAGTTAGATACATGATGTATTTCATGTTTCCCAATTGAAGAAGTATGTTCCAAACTCATCACATGTGATTGAACAAGATGATATCATTCTACAAGATGACCTGACTTATGAAGTTGGATCAATACGAGTTATGGATCTAAAGGTTAAGCAGCTATGAAATAAACAAATTTCGTTAGTTAAAGTGGTCTGGAAAGGATTAACTGAGAATGAAGCAACATGGGAAGCAGAAGAAATGATGAAGGAGATGTACCCAGAATTATTTCCTTAATATGTATATATTGTAAATTTCGGGGACAAAATTTATTTTAAGGGGGAGAGAAATCTCATATCCCCAATTTTCTTATTTAATATGTATATACAATTTATACGTAATATACATGAGATTTTCTAAGAAAAAAGTTGCAATTCAAGGGAGGAAAGGGATTAAATTGAAAATGATAGAAGTTCAAGGACCTAAGTGAAATTTAGAAGAGTTTATGGCCTAAAATAAAAAGTAGAGAAAAAAGTCGAGCCAATAAGTGTAATTTCAAAAAGTTTGAGGACCTAAATATAATTAAGTAAAAGTTCAAGGGGTAAAATTGTAATTACGAGGAAGTTGTGCCAAAAAAGGCCCAGAACTACCCAGAAATGTTGTAATCCCAAATTTTACCAGTAAATAGAGAATGAAAATTGGGCTACGCATATTTTTCAGAATTTTGATTTGAGGCCCCAGATAATTGATATTAATTTTTAAAGTCCAGAGATTATTATAAGCCCTTCTGGATTTTCTAATTAGATGAGATTTGGCAGTAAATTCCCATAATTAATATAGAAATTTATAAAACTTACAGAGCTCAAAAATGAGTTATGTAGAAGTTTTAATGGAATTTACAGTAGAATTATATACCCGATAAATACTTTCGGGTGAGGTTTTTAGGAATTGAGACATAAAGGTATTAGATCCATATTGCGGCCCAAAATGGCATCCAAAAGGCCCAATAATATATTTGAACAGTCAAATGGACCGGTGTCCAGAGGACCCTGGAAAAAGTGTGAAATTACAAAAATGCCCCTATGTTATAATAATGAACAAGAGATGGAAGGAGGGCATTTTGGTCCTTTTGGACATGTCAAAAAGGTCCAAGTAAGTATAGGAATGATTAGTTAGAGTCATTATATATCCTGATAAAGTATAAAAAGGTGTGAAATGACAATTATGCCTTTAAGATTAATATAGTGCAAGAAAGTGCACTAAGCGTATTTTGGTCATTTCTCAATAGATGTTTGGAAGATAAATACTTAGTCTAACAATGTCAATGTTTGAAAAAACCTAAACACTAGATTTCATGACAGAATACATATTCTGAAATATTATAAAAAATGGGAACATAAAATAGTCTGATTTTTGTGAAACTGCCTAGATCGGTACAGGACTGGACTAGAATTTTTCCTATCAGCATTGTAACCACCTTCACTATTTGATTTTACATGAGCAATAAAAAATGCTCAAGGTGTTCTAAAATTTGTTCGTTTGTTCCTTAGAATGGCAACAAAAGCATTTTCAGCTAGGTAATTGTTCATAGATTGAAATATGTCTCACTGACTCAAAAATTAGGCACAGAATGTTAGAAATGTGTGGAAAACTCCTTCCTTGATTATACATGAGGCTTCTAAAATTTTCAATGCAGTTACGAAATTCATTTGTTTGATCCATCAAATCATCACAAATGTATTTTTAGCTAGGTAATTGTCGTTAGAGTAAAATGCGTCTCATTGACTAAAAAATAAAGCTCAGAATCTCATAAATGTGTGGGACCACCTTCCTTGCTTGATTTTATCTAAGGTTACAAAATTCATTTGTTTGGTCCCTCGACTGGCCACAAATGCAATTTAGCTAGATAATTGTCGATAAAGTGAAATGTGTCTCACTTAAAAATTAGGCTTATAATCTCAGAAATACATGGAAACCACATTCATTGTTTGATTTTACATTAACAATCCCAAAATGCTCAAAGGAATTGCAAAATTCATTCGTTTGATCCCTTGAATGGTAACAAATAAATTTTTAACTAGGTAATTGTCGATAGATTGAAATGTGTCTCACTCACTCAAAAATTAGGCTTATCATAAATGCGTTGAAACCGCCTTCATTGTTTGATTTTACATGAGCAATACAAAATTGAAATAAAGGTGCTAAATTCATTCGTTTGTTCTTTGGAATAGCCATAAGTGCATTTTAACCTAGGTAATTATTGATAGATTGAAATATATCTCACTGACTAAAGTTATACTTAGTTTCTCAGAAATGTGTAGAAACCACATTCCTCGCTTGATTTTACAAGAGGGTTCCAAAATTCTCAATGGAGTTGTGAAACTCATTCATTTGTTCTCCTTAATGGCCACAAAAGCACATAAGGATTTCAAAATGCTCAATCCAGTTACGATGTTTATCTGTTAGATAAGTCAAATGGCCACAAATGTGTTTTTAACTAGGTAATAGTGGATAGAGTGAAATGTGTCTCACTAACTCAAAAGTTAGACTCAGAATTTCATAAATGTGTGCAAACTACTTTACTTGCTTGATTTTACATGAGGAATCCAAAATGCTCAATGGAGTTGCAAAATTTATTGTTTGATTCCTCGAATGGCCACAAAAGCATATTAGCTAGGTAATTATTTATATATTGAAATATGTTTTACTGACTATAATATTATGCTTAGTCTCTCAAACATATGTGGAAACCACCTTCCTTGCTTGAGTTTACAAGAGGATACCAAAATACTCAACCAAGTTGTGAAACTCATTTGTTTAGACCCCCGAATGGCCACAAATACCTTTTGAGCTAGTTAGTTGTCGGTAGAGTGAAATGTGTCTCACTGACTTTATTCATTTGATCTCTCGAATAACCACAAATACGTTTTTAGCTAGGTAATTGTTGATAGATTGAAATGTGTCTCACTAAATTGAAAATTATGCTCCATATCTCATAAATGCGTGCAGCTGCCTTCTTTACTTGATTTACATGAGGATTCCTAAATGTTCAATGAAGTTGTGAAATTAATTCGTTTGGTCCCTAAATGGCCACAAATGTGTTTTTAGTTAGGTAATTGTCAATAGAGTGAATTGTGTCTATCCTACTCTAAAATTAGACTCATAATCTCATAAATGCGTGGATATCATCTTTCTTACTTATTTTACACGAGGATTTCAAAATGCTCGACAAAATTGTAAAATTCATTAGTTTGAACTGTTGAATGGCCCCAAATTTGTTTTTAGCTAGATAATTGTTGATAGAGTGAAATGTGTCTCACTACTAATAAATAATGCTCAAGATCTCATAAATACATGGCAACCATATTACTTGCTAGATTTACCTAGAGGATTCCAAAATATTCATTGGAGTTGTATAATTTGTTTGTTTGGTCCACTGAATGGCCATAAATGCCTTTTGATCTAGTTATTTGTTGATAGAGTGAATTTTGTCTGACTGACTTAATCAATAGCCTCAGAATCTCCAAAATGTGTGGAAACACCTTTGTTGCTTGATTTTATATGAGGATTTAAAAAATTCTCAATTGAATGGGGAATTTTTGTTTGTTCCCTAGAATGCCACAAAAGCATTTTTAGCTAAGTAATTGTTGTTCTACATAGAGTGAAATGTGTCCCATTAACTAAAAAATTAGACTTAGAATGTTAGAAATACGTGGAAACCTCCTTGCTTAATTTTACATGAGGATTCTAAAATGCTCAACAAAGTTGCAAAATTCATTTGTTTCTTCCCTTGAATGGCCATAAGTGTGCTTTTAGCTAGATAATTGTCGATAGAGTAAAATGCATCACATTGACTCAAAACTTAGGCTCAGAATATTAGTAAATGCGTGGAACCACCTCCTGACTTGATTTTATATGAAAAATCCAAAATGCTCAATGGAGTAACAAAATTCATTCCTTTGTTCCCTTGAATGGCCACAATTTTATTTTTAATTAGGTAATTGTCAAAGAGTGAAATGTATCTCATTGACTTGAAAATTATGCTCAGTATATCATAAATACATTGAAACTACCTTCCTTTAATTTTACATGAGAATTCCAAAAAACTCAACAGATTTACAAAATTTGTTCATTCGTCTCTCGAATGGACATAAATGCTTTTGAGCTAGTTAATTTTTTATAGAGTGAATTGTGTCTGACCTACTCAAAATTTAGACTCATAATCTCATAAATATATGGAAACCCCATTTCTTGCTTAATTTTACATAACGATTCCAAAATACTCAATGGAGTTTCAAAATTCATTAGTTTGAACCCTCGAATGGCCACAAATATGCTTTTAGCTAGATAATTATTAATAGATTGAAATATATTGACTAATAAATGATGCATAGGATCTCATAAATGCATGGAAATCACCTTCCTTGCTTGATTTTAAATGAGGATTCCAAAATACTCAATAGATTGTGAAATTCATTTGTTTGGTCTCACGAATGGCCAGAATGCCTTTTGAGTTAGCTAATTGTTAATAAAGTGAAATGTACTTCAGCAGTTTCTTATCTGCAGATTCCGTTCGGCCTTTTGTGTTTCGTGTTATACACAAAACGTAGCTCCTAAAATCAGATATATAGGATGCTCTGTGTTTTTCTCAACCGAATTGGATTTTGGAATTAATCTATATTAATTCTGAATACAATATCACATATTGTATAATTTGATAAGAAACTAATTAAATAAATAATGTTTATATTAAATCTGTCCCACAGATTTAATTCACCCATTTATTTAATTTAAATAAAGATAAGATTGGACTGTATTTGATTTATTCTCATAAATCAAATTTGAGATATCCTATCAATTTGAATTTCAAATTCAAATGTGATAGAGATTTAATTTATCCTAATAAATTAAATCCTATATATCCCTTATATATAATATATATATACAAATTTATATATATATGAATATAAATATATATAAATAAATATATACATTAACCCTGGATCATTTATTGAATCTAGACACGTCTTAGATTCAATGAATCTGGACATCATAGCTCGTGTTAGGCTATTTTGTGTGCGACCCTGTAGGCCCATATGAAGTTGGCAATGGGTCATTTGCTATACTGGCCCACAAGTCGCAAGCGGTCTCTAGCAAGACATAAAGACTACCCAAATCATATGAGGATCGATAAATGATGTAACCTTTTATACAACCATATCATTCCCTTTTGTCACACGATATTTTGGTCATGGATGAGGCATGGATAATGTCATCCTCCTATTCCTGACCGTTACTTTCTCGATCCATGAGTAGTCTGAGTATAGAAATGGAACTACCTTTCCATTACAGTATGGCCATACATTTCTCAGACTCACTTATCGAGGGGCCCAGCAATATCTCTCTACGAAAGTGAGGGACAAATTCCATCTTGACCATTCACATTCCTCCGTATGAAAAACTACTAAGCCTGAACATAGTCTTTATGATCACTCGGTTGAAAGTGACTTTTGACTAGGTCAAAGCTGAGCATTTGTCATGTAGGAATCCATGATGATCTCAGGTCAAAGGGCATAGTGACATGGTTTGTATATGAGGAAAGCTTATGACGTAACCCATGCAACTCTCTCATAGCGGGTCAGTCCAACACCTTGTACTCTTACATGTGCATATGACTTTGATTTATATCTCTATACATCTTTAAAGTCATACTGGTCTTATTTCATCTCTGCTCCCGCACAGATGACTGACCAGGGACATTTAGGATAAGATCATAAATTATCCAAGGATGGTCATCACAGTAAACATGCAAATAATATGATAACACAATTAATAAATTCATAAATCAATAATGTTCATAAGACAATGATTGGCCCCTAGGGCACATTTTCCAACACACAGTAGCCTAGCCTTGCATTGCCATCTGAACTTCAGCAATAACAGAAAACATAGCAGCAGTCACGGTGAAAATGATAGAAGAAGATGAAGATGAACTACAGAACAGAGAAAAGTTGCAGAATAGAAAATAGAAAATAGAAATGGAGATGGAGCAGTGTAGAATAGGTCTGTGCGTGAATGGACTCTATCCAAGTATGTCCCCTTTGCAAAAGCTATGATGCGTGTTATATAGGGAAGTATGGAATGGGTGAGATCATGCGTGGAATAAGCATGTGCAGATGGTGTGTTCATGTATGTATCAGCTCTTCTATCTAACAACACATGCTTTCTAGCCAGCTGCGATCCCCACTTGCAATCTGTTATGCTGCACATGTGCTTGTGCTGCTGAAATGTGTGATTCTGTTGTGTGCATGAACAATACTTCTCCATGTCCCAGCATATGCATGATTTCCCACTTGCAATCTGTTTCTCAATTCCTAAATCTAGCCTATGTGCTGTAACATGTCATCAACTCCTCAAGCCCAGCTGTCATTCTCCCTTAATCCATTGATATGTGATAGAAAATTAGAATAAACAGATTATTTGTTAAAATATGAGTTTATCATTAATGTTGTATGATATGCTTAATGCTCCTTATATCCAACGGAATTTAGTTTCTGTTATTTACTTATTAGATTTTGGCTATAATATAAACTTTCATGGTAAAAGTTGCAGATTTTTATATCAACTCAATATTTTATAGTTCAACTTCCTATTTTTAAAAGTTCTTTATTATGGATCTTACTGGTGATTTTAAGCTCATGATTATTTTGCTATCACTTCAAATAATCCTGATATGAATATCTGATATACTAAGAACTATTAATCAAAATAGAATTATTAAATATGCAAAAGAAGGTAAGTTAGGGGTAATCTCTAATATGGATGTCATTATGCAAAAGCTGTCTAGCTGGTAAGGCAAACTAGAAAGACATTTAATAAGAGAACACGAACCAAAAATTCATTGCAATTAATCCATTTCGATATTTGTGGTCCAATGAGTGGGAGGGTGAGACATAGAGCTTGGTATTTCATTATCTTTATAAATGATTTTTTTACGATATGATCATGTCTATTTGATCTCACATAGTGAGGGATACTAGAGTGCTTTAGATGATATATAAATGAAGTAAATAATCAAATTGTCAATAAAATCAAAACTTTAAGCACTGATCGAGGTGTGAATACCTGATGAATAAATTCAAATAGCTCTATGAAGTAAAAGGGATTATTGTGACTATCTATTTCTGGGACACACCAACAAAATACAGTTGCTGAAAAAGAAATAGAACTCTTCTAGGCATAGTTAGGTCTATAATGGCACGTGCAAGATGCTCTATTGATGGAAACCTTCATACTTAACTATGTGCCCTCAAGGTCAATCGCTTCTATGCCCTATGAGTTAGTTATAGACTAAAAGCCAGCTAGATCCAAGTATCCTTAAACTTTGGGGCACAGCGGCATATATCTATGACAATTCTCATAGACATGGGAAACTGGGTCCTAAAGGGAAGAAATGTATATTCATAAGGCACTATGAACCCTAAGAAGGATATGTATTTTTAAGTGAAATTAAAGATGGAACAATAATTGAAACATAATCAAGAGATGATGTATTCATTGAGGCAGAATTTTCTAGTAGGGCATATGTTGATCGCACTATATCTATTTATAAGACATAGAAACAGGAGAGTGCTGAACAAATTGATAGATCACAATCCTCTAGGTATGTCAATCTGAGTGGGAGCCAAGAACGATAAACACAAAGACCAAGACAAATGAGAAAAGATAAACAAGTACCTCCGGTCAAGGAGTAATAGGAAAGTGTTCCAAAGAGACACTTCCAAATAAAAGGCGAAGCACTCTTAGTTACTTTAGAAGGGGATAAAGAACCCTGTACAATTTATGAGGCCTTGGCAGGGACTACCAAGGAGGAATGTAAGAAAGCAATGAAAGAGAAGATTGACTCAATGATGAAAAACTCAAGTTTAGGAGTTGGTTGATTTACCAAAAAGGTGTAAAGCCATTTGACATAAGTGGGTTCTCAAAATCAAAAGAAAGGTAGATGGATCAATTGACAAATATAAAGCCTAATTTGTTGCAAAGAGATAGACTATGATGATACATTTTCAATTGTGTGTTACAACTCAATAAGACTCATTCTTGTAATAGTAAATAGTTTAAACCTAGAGTTATATTGGATGGATGTAAAACTCACATTTCTAAATGGTGATATAGATGGAGAAATCTATATAAAACAACCAATAGGTTTCATTGAAAAATGATTTGAACATAAGAAGTGTAAACTCAATAACAACACCATATAGGCAGTGGTGAAGAAAATCAAGATCAACTTTAGGATACATATTTTTGCTTAATAACAACACCATATTTGGAGTAGCAACAAGTAGACGTGTATTGCCTTACACTCTAGTAAGTTGAGTTTGTGGCATTTACTGCAGCAGTCCAAGAGGTTGTTTGGCTAAAGAGATTTATTAAACTCCTACGATTTGGGAATAAGAGTACCAATCTGGTATTGATATACTGTGATCACGCTGCAGCCATAGCCTACACTAAAGACTCTAAGTATCACAAGACCAAACACATTGATATCAAGTATAATTTTGTGAGGGACTATAGAGCACAAAAAATTGTAACTGTACAATACATTTCAACTAAATATATGGTAGCACACCGCTTGACCAAGCCAATAAGCAAACAAATATTTGAGAAATATGTAAAAGCCATTGGCATGCGTAAACTGTAAAATAATAGACTGTATATAATATTTTGTTTTATTAATGATATCATGTCATTTACATTACTTGTGCGTCTAGGTGAAAGTATATAATATCTAGTATGTTGTACAAGTTCAAAAGGTTAGCTCTATCACATGACTAAAATGCTAGAGAAGTATTCAAAGATGAGACATGTGTTTACTAGTAAAGTAGCAAAAGTGCTGATATGGTATATAAGAACTAAAATAAATGTCACTTGGCTTGAAAAGTGCTGTAAGCCGAGATGAGATCTGTGATTATGGATATAATAGAACTATGGATACCTATATCTATTAAACCTATTTTTAGATAACAAATTTTTCAAAATTGATGTAATATTATGTCAATAGAGTTGAAGAGTTTGTGTCTAGATATTACGTTTTGATTGATAAAATCAAAATGATGTACACCGTTATAGAACAAGAGGAACACTGTAACATGTTATTCATGCCACACGTGCTAAAGAACTAGAAATTGAAAGCAAGTGAATCAATCCCTGCTTCATTGTTGTGCGAGTTTCAAAAAGGTACCATCCTATGGTCAAGTTATATTCTACTTCTTTAATATCCTTTGACAATATCATGGAGGTATGTCTCAGTCTGCTACTTAGTATATATCATATGATCAAGTTATATGTGAACCAAAGGTATTATGCTAGAAAAGCAGTTGATTCATATCAAAATGATATACAGGTGAAAGAAAGATTACTAGAATATACACATCTATGCTGGTGTCAGTGACCGGTCCCTTATGATATTATTTTGTTAATTTCATAAGTATAGACACTATGCATAAGTGGAGACTATAAGTTATATGCTGACTCAAGAGAAATTAGATTAGCCATAAAATAATTGAATATTGATAAATCTAGGACATTCAAGGCACTATAATATATTTTAGTCAAGCTGCACTAAAGGGCTGTTTTGTACTGGTCTTTATAAAAGGAATTTCTTATACAAATACCCGAATGGAGATCTCATATCTACATGATCATGGTAAAGCACCTAGTATGAAAGAAAGAAAAGAATGAGATTGGAGTCATGGCCTATAATCAACAAGGATGAGTGGGAGATATTGGAAAATCATGTCTATGTGTGAAATAATAGAGGGAACAATTCCTTTTTTAAAGGAGGAAAATGAGGGAGTGGGAAGTTATGAGAATCCCACTACTCCCACCATGATATACGGATGCAGTTTTAACTAGGCAATGCTAATTAAAATGTGTCTCACTGACTCAAAAATTAGACTCAGAATGTCAAAAATGATTGGAAAGCACCGTCTATGTTTGATTATAAATAAGGATTATAAAATATTCAATGTAGTTGTGAAATTCATTTGTCTATTATTCGGAATCTCCACAAATGTGTTTTTAACCAGGTAATTGTGGATGGAGCGAAACGTGTCTCATTGACTAAAAATCAAGGCTTAGTATCTGAAAAATGAGTAGAAACCACCATCCTTGTTTGCTTTTTACAAGAGGATTCTAAAATGCACTATGGAGCTGTGGAACTCATTTATTTGTTCTTCTAAATGGCAACAAATGCACACATAAATTTGCATATATATATTATATATAAGGGATATATAGGATTTAATTTATAAGGATAAATTAAATCTATATCATGTTTGAATTTGAAATTCAAATTGATAGGATATCTCATATAAGAGATATTTATAAGATTTAATTTATAAGGATAAATTAAATCTCTATCACGTTTGAATTTGAAATTCAAATTGATAGGATATCTCAAATTTGATTTATGATAATAAATCAAATACAGTCCAATCTTATCTTTATTTAAATTAAATAAATGGGTGAATTAAATCTGTGGGACAGATTTAATATAAACATTATTTATTTAATTAGTTTCTTATCAAATTATACAATATGTGATATTGTATTCAGAATTAATATAGATTAATTCCAAAATCCAATTCGGTTGAGAAAAACGCAGAGCATCCTATATATCTGATTTTAGGAGCTACGTTTTGTGTACAACACGAAACACAAAAGGCCGAACAGAATCTGCAGATAAGAAACTGTTGAAGTAGAGACGGAGAGGACGAACTCTTGAGAAATCCTTGGAGGGACAGGAGACGCTAGCACGTCATTCGTGGTTGGAACGCTGTTCGTGTGGATACCAGTAGAGGAAGCCGACATGAGGCGTCGACTTCTCGCGATCAGAAAGAGAGCACGAGCTGCGGAGAGAAGCTGTGGACGTCTTCTTGCGATCGAAAGGAGATCACCAGCTGCGGAGAGGAGCTGTGGAAGTCGCAGAGGAACATTGAGGGTAATACTTCTTCCCACTTGACTTAAACACATACGGTAGATCCTGGCAAGGAATGGAAAAATTTTTAAGTTAATTTTCGCTACGTGTCTTCGAATTCATTACACTATGCTCTCTTAGAGATGTTGCTGAACCTGAATCCTTGAGCTGAATAGGGAGTTCATTGTGTCTTTTAATTCAGAGTTGATGTAGTTAATTCTGTAATTAATGATGCAATTAGAGTAGTAGAGGACAAAGAAGTAGGGAACTGAGTTGGATTTCTTATTTCTGCATAACTAGCCTTTGATTGATTTGCATCTTTGATCAAGTTGAACATAGTTGTGATTAATTGCAGTGATTATGTTTAATTCATATTCTACTATCTATGAGTTAAATGATTCTTAATCTCTTTTAATGTCTGCGAGTTATAGCTTTGATTGAGATTTAGCTAGCAAGTTGTTAGCTAACATATTCTAATTCAATTGATCTAATCCTCATATTCTGTGGATAATGAAGGTAAGGTAATCTCCAAGGGAACACACTTGTCATTCATTCATCTCATCACTATAAACACTAAAAATATAAACAATAGCATAGGATTTACTTTCAGTAGTTAGATTGAAACTCATCAAACACCATCTCTTTAACTTGTTAATTTATGGCTCATTAGATTAATTAGGCATCTTAAAATCCATCTAGTCTCCTTGTGAATTTGACCTAGGTTAGCCTCCACTTACTATTGGTTAACTTAGTTTTGTTTGATAATGAAAACAACGGTTATCAATTAAGTTTTTTCCACCATGTAAAATAAGTTTACAGTTGTCAATGCCTTGAACCTCGATCTTTACATTATTCCCAACATAAAGCCACATGCTTTACCGACGGTATTCCACAAAAGATCCCCTATCTGAACTTAAGTGGTATGTGGAGCCTGAGTCAATAACCCAAAATGAAGAAATAGGTTATGTCCAAAAAACAATATTGAAAACAAATGAAACATGTGAATTCACATAATTAAATGTTAGCTTTCTACTCTCAACCTATTTAGAACAGTCGCATGCGAAAAACCCTAGGTTAGGGCAGGTAAAACATTTTACCTTCTTTATGTCTCCTTTTTCTTGCCGCCCTTCTTGTATTATTGCTTGACTTTCTTGGGTGGAGAACTGACTTTCTTACCATTGATCTGGAATTCCTTGCCCTACTTAAATTTAGGTTTTGAATAGGAAGGATCGGCACCTTTAGTCAAATAAACTTGTCCAGTAGCCTTATAAGCCTCCAGACGTTCATCCTCTAGCTCCAAATGCTTAGCTATATCATTGAAAGTGATGATATCTTCATTGTGGATCAGATTAGCTTTCATGTGCTCCTAATTGGTAGGGAGCAACCTGATGACATCCTGCACTTGCTGCTCTTTAGATAGATTATGTCTAGCCCTCCTTCAGTTCACAAATTATGTCAGACATCTCTCTCAAATATTACCTCATGGAGTTATTTGGCTTTAGCTTATAGGTATCATATCCACATAGCTTGTGAAGTTCTGTGTGTCTCAAACTCACACGTCAGGTCATTAGCCATGGCGCTCAGCAATGTGTTCTTGTGCTGAACCGTATTTCTAGGCTCCATCGGTGCCATTGTTAATAGCTCAATTGCATCATGTTCTTCCAGTATATATTGGACATTTCGATGCCAAATATCCAAATTATCGCCATTGAGTTTTCCACCTTGTTTAATTCAGGAATAATATTCTTGGTTGCCATTTTTCAAATTCTATTATGTGACAAACCTGTCACATATTAATTTATTGAACCATAGAATATTTAAGTGAATTTATGTATATAGCACATTGAAGTATACAATGTCATGTACTTATATAATTTTCAATTAGAAAATGATAACATCACTAAACCCATGATCAAGAGAATACATTTGTACCTCCCATCACATAGGAACTGGCAATAGTCATCACTTCCTATCAAAATTAATATAAGCATTATCCTTCTTAAGTTTTGCTTTTAGAAGTCTTATTATCTAAAAGGCTCCCACTTATAAAAAGTATATATGAATCATAACTAAAAAAAATGAAATATGTTCCTTTAACATATAAGGCATGATTAAATTGTAAGTCTTTACAACGAAAAGAGTAATAAACATGTCCTTAACAAAATTAAACAAAGAGAATCAAGCACAAGTGTACATTTGATATGAGCATGACAGTACGCAATTATCACTTTTCTAAGTTTCTTAAGTTTGTGACGTGCTTTCACACAGCTAGATACAAACTCTATATTGTCTTAAGCCAGTACACGTTCCTTATAGTCCTTCCTTTGGGCTTGCCTTTAACCCTGGTGCTCTTATATATTCCATTATGACTTTTATGTATAATTTAGTATTCTACTTATATATCATAAATCCAATGTATTTGGCAAGCACTCCATTAATACCTTTTATATTTGTTAATTTAGCTGTATCTCACCTTCCTTGCTTGATTTTACATGAGGATTCCAAAATACTCAACAGATTGTGAAATTCATTTGTTTAGTCTCACGAATGGCCAGAATGCCTTTTGAGTTAGCTAATTGTTAATAAAGTGAAATGTGTCTTGCTGACTAAAAAATTAAGCTCCGAATCTAATAAATATGTGGAAATGACCTTCCTTGCTCAATTTTACATTAGCAATCCAAAATGCTTCATTAGTTGTGAGATTCATTCGTTTGTTCCCTCAAATGGCCACAAATGTGTTTTTAGCTAGGTAATTATCTATACAGTGACATGTGCCTCACTAACACAGAAATTAGGCTCAAAATCTCAGAAATGGTTGGACTTATGGTCTTGATTTTACATGAGCAATCCAAAATACTCAATTGAGTTGTGAAATTCATTAGTTTGTTTCTTCAAATGGCCCCAATACGCTTTTAATTAAATAATTGTCAATACAATGAAATGTGTCTCACTAACTCAAAAATTAGGCTTAGAATCTCAGAAATATATTGAAACCTCCTTGCTTTATTTTAAATGATGATTCCAAAATACTCAATAGAGTTGCAAATTTTATTTGTTTGAGCCCTCAAATGGCCACAAATTCATTTGTAGGTACATAATTATTGATTGATTGAAATGTGTCTCGTTGACTCGAAAATTATGCTCAGTATCTCATAAATGTGTTGAAATCACCTTCCTTTCTTAATTTTATATGAGAATTCCAAAATGCTCAATATATTTATGAAATTTATTCTTTCATCTCCCAAATGGCGACAAATGTTTTTGAGCTAGTTAATTTTTGATAGAGTGAATTGTGTCTTACCTACTAAAAAATTAGGGTCATAATCCCAGAAATATGTGGAAACACCCTTTCTTGCTTAATTTTACAATTCCAAAATACTCAAGCAAGTTTTGAACCCTCGAATGAACACAAATGTGTTTTTACCTAGATAATTATCGATAGATTAAAATGTGTCTCATTGACTAATAAATAATGCACATGATCTCATAAATGAATGGAAACCACCTTCTTTACTGGATTTTACATGAGGATTTTAAAATGCTCAATGGAGTTGTGAAATTCATTTGTTTGATCTTACGAATAGCCTGAATGCCATTTGAGTTAGCTAATTAATTGTCGATAGAGTGAAATGTGTTTCATTGACTGAAAAGTTAAGCTTAGAATCTCATAAATATGTGGAAACGACCTTCCTGGATCAATTTTACATTAGCAATCCAAAATGCTCAATGGAGTTGTTAGATTCATTTGTTTGTTCACTTCAAATGGCCACCTAGCTAGGTAATTATCTATATAGTGAAATGTGTCTCACTGACTCAGAAATTAGGCTCAGAATCTCATAAATGCTTGAAAAAACACCTTCTGGCCACAAATACGCTTTTAATTAAGTAATTATCGATAGAGTAAATTATGTCTGAATGAGTAAAAAATTACCCTCAGAATCTCAAAAATGTGTAGAAACACCTTTGTTGCTTGATTTTACGTGAGGATTCCAAAATTCTCAATTGATTTCTCAAAACTTTGCAGAAAATCTTTTTTAGCTAAGTACTTATCGATAGAGTAAAATATGTCCTACTGACTAATAAACAATGCTTAAGATCTCAGAAATATGTAGAAACCACCTTCCTTGCTTATTTTACCTGAGGACTCCAAAATGCTCAAGGGAGTTGGGAATTTTATCTGTTTTATCGCTTGAATAGTCACATATATGTTTTTAGCTAAGTAATTATTGATAGAGTGAAATGTGACTCCCTATCTCAAATTATTCTCAGAATCTTAGAAATTTGTAGAAACTACTTCCTTAATTGATTTTACATGAGATTGCAAAATGCCTTTTTTGCTAAGTAATTGTTGATATACTGAAATGAGTCTCAATGACTCAAATATTATGCTCAATGTATCATAAATGCGTGAACCCTACCTTCCTTGCTTGAGTTTACATTAGGATTCTAAAATTCTCAACAAAGTTACGAGATTTATTCATTTGGTCCCCAAAATGGCCACAAATTCCTTTTATGCTAGTTAATTGTCGAAAAAGTAAAATGTGTCTTGCTAACTCAAAAGTTGGTTAAAAATCTTGAAAATACAGGGAATCCACCTTCCTTTCTTTATTTTATATGAAAATTCCAAAATTTTCAATGTAGTTGCAAAATTCATTCTTTTGTTCCCTCGAATGACCACAAATGCATTTTAGCTAGGTAATTGTCAATAAAGTAAAATATGTCTCACTGACTAAGAAACTAGGTTGATTATTTTGGAAATGTGTGGAAGCCATCCGTGCTTTATTTTACAAAAGTCACCTAACACCTCTCATTTTTTGCTTTAACTTGAAGATTTTTCTTTCAACATTCTCCCCCAAAACCAAACACAACTTCAACAAAATTGAAATAAAAGTTATAAATGCAACCTAGGGACTCAAAACAGTAAATATTAACTTAAGTATTTTAAACCCAAAAAGTGATTATTTAGGCCCAAATGATCTTCTCATGTATACTACTTGATCCAAAGCCTTTAAATTGATGTCTCCAAGCCTAAAAGAGGTTCAACAGCTCCATTTTCAAAACAAATAAAATTAATGATGTGCTTAGCATTTTTAATCTGATTTGTTGCTCCAATTGCCATTTGCTTTGTCAATGCCTCTTGCACTAGCCCATTCAATGCTTCCTTAATTCTTTTAGCTCTTGCTCTTGTGATTGATCTAATTGGAATATATAAATGATCCTTAGGAGTTGAAGAGTCATCTTGCTATATCGCATCATTCCCTCTCTCCTCAAAAGGATTCATCCTCGAATCAGCACTTGCATCAAAAAGAGATAAATCAGCCAGTTGAAAGCCCTAACAATATACTCACCAGATAAATCGATTGTGTAATAATTAATTCTTTCATTAAATTGAAAGGGACTATCTCCTCTTTGAGCTAATTTATACTTTCTTTGAGCTAGAAATCTTTCTTTCCTCATATACACCCACACCCAATTACAGGTTTAAAAAGAACATGCATTCTTCCTTTGTTAGCCTTGGATTCATATTGCTCATTTTTCTTTTTAATTTGTTGTTTTACTTTTTCATAAAGTTGCTTCACTATTTCAGCCTTCTTTTTCCCATCAAGACTTGTTCTCTCATCAATAAGTAATGATAATAAATCCAAAGGAGTTAGTGGATTAAAACCATGCATAATCTCAAAAGGAGAATAATCAGTGAATAGATGCACCCTCCTATTATAAGCAAATTCAATTAATGGTAAGCAATCTTACCAAATTTTCAAATTATTTTGAATCACAATTCTAAGAAATTGAGTTAAAAGTTATATTAATAACTTTAGTTTGTCCATCAGTTTGTGGATACATGCAGTAGAAAACAATAATTAGTACCAAGCTTTCCTCGTAAAACTCTCCAAAAATGACTAAAACATTTTGTATTCCTATCAGAAACAATACTTTTTGGAACACCATGAAGTCTCACAAGTTCTTTAAAGAACAAACCTATGATTTTTAGTCATGACCTATGTGTTGCATGGTCGCTACCTTACATGGATCCTTAGACTTAATATGCTCTCTGTGAAAATCAGTTGCGACACGAGTGCAATTAGGTCCCGACAATATCTCTCTGTGTATTTTTGTCATGACTTAATCATTCCTAGTCACGACAATATCTCTATGCACGACTTAATCATTCTTGGTCTTGACAATATCTCTATGCATGACTTAATCATTCCTGGTCGTGACTATCTATTGTAAATTCAGGACAAACACTCGCTATAAAATTCGGTCGCGACCTTCACTGCTTTCAGTCATGACCTGAGTGTGGAAATGTCTATTTACCTTCTCTTTGCTTTATGCAATGCTATACAGAAGGATTTCTTTTGAGTTACTAAAGTTTTTATAAATGATTCATTGCCCTCTTATTTTCAACGCTTTGCATGAAATAGTTTATAGAAACTATTGTCATCCTTGAATTTTTGGAAAAGGAAATTGAATTGGAAACACTCAAGTTTTACTATTAAATTTGGGATTATTATATATTTTGAGTGATTGCTTTTGAACTTTTAATCTGTCATTCAAGAAGGTTTTAATTGTGATAAGCGCTTTAATGCCTAGTTAATAATAAACATTGTGTGAGACCTTAGCTTATGAGCAATTTAGATAAAAACCTTAGTTGGAAGGATTCTCGGCCTAAATTTCTATATTGAGTGGTTATTTAATTGGTTTATATCATCTAGAACTTGTCTTAGCTCTGAATTAAAAATTACTTGCACATTTATATTATTGAATATGATAGAGGCATTAATTTATAAACCCTTTTATCCCAAACACAAGCCCATCACATTTTATATCTGCAGTCACCCCTTTTGAGCCCATCACTTTTCTTTTTCTATCATATAAAGTTATATATATGCATGAGCATCTCTTTGAAATAAACTTCTTATTCATATTAGGAAATCATTGTGAATGTGATATTATGCTACATCTTTTCTATACAAGGTGCCAAAAAAAGGGAAAAGCATATTGTACTAAAAGGAAAAGAAAAGAACGAAAAAAAGAAACAATGCTAGAAAAATTTAAGAAGAAAGAAAAGAGAAATGAATGAGCCACTATTATCAACTCCTATTAGCACAATTATCACTTCTACACCTTGGAAGACATGAATTCATGCTATATATTCATTATTGAATGCATATAATACTTTCTATCATTCATATTCCATTCCACGTGGCCTATCTCCATCTTTACACCCCTAAAAGACCTCTTAATTCTTTGCATAAGTGTTGTATAGTTTATGAGATTTAGAGCCATTACAAGCATATAGTAGGATGTTTTCCAATTTGAATATGAGTGAAAGAACCCTAACAATGAGAGGATATGGAGAGCTAAACACTTACATCCTTAGAGATAATCTATTGCACTCATATAGTTAAGGTTGATTTCATTTAGTAGTTGATTACTTGGCATTGCTCATATTATCACTTTTGCATTCCCAAAAGTTGGTGCATTAATTGTCATAAGGTTTCACCGAGGATTATGTTATTACCTCAGATTTAATAGCTTTGGCATAGGTGTATTTCATGTCTTTGTCAAGGAGTATAAAGGTTTAAGTGTGGGGGAACTGATAGGACGCAAATTGTGTATAGTTTCTATAACATTTTGAGGGTTTTATGACAACTTTACCATTCATTCTATGCCTAAAATTGTGCTTTTGTGGTAATACATGATTATGCTTGGCAATATGCTGATTTAAGGGTAAAATGGTAAATTAACTCCTTCAAATGCATATATGTTGTTCTTTAGTAACTGGTTGGACTTTTATAATGAGATTTGATGTTGAATTGTAGGTCTTTTGGAGGAGAACCAATGGTTAATGTGAGTATAAAAGATATCACAAGACAAAGAGAACTAAATCAAGGAAGGCAACCTATGGACACTTTGGTACCTTTAGCACTTTGGTCGCGACCAAAGTGTCCATAGGTTGCAGCCTTATTTCTTCTGGGATGTTTTCCTGCGTTCACAGGTCACGACCAAAAATATGGTTTGGTCACGACCAAAAATATGGTTTGGTCACGACCAAAGAAGGGAATCAGTGAAGCTGCGCATTTTTTATTAGGTTTTTCTAGCTTTAAAAGGAGAGGGAAGGTGCAGGTGACAGGGAGGCTGGTTTTTGACCTAATACGACAAATAAGCAGTACTCCATTCTCTCCATAACCTACCCTCATATCTTCCATCATTCATCTTTCTATCACCATTTTTCTGCTTTCTTTATGGCATAATAACTAAGAAGCAATTGTAGTACAATATGAGTCATGAGAGGTTAAATCATTAGTCTCTTGGTGATGGATCGCATATCTTGAGCTCATAGACTGCATTGCACGGTGAGTTTTCTATTTTGATCTCACCTTTTTCATATTTTGGAATTGCTAGATCTAGAGTTTTCATTGTATGAGTAGTGATAGGATATCGATCGATTATTCTGAGATTAAGTTTTGTAGTTAAATTTGGATGATTTAGATATCAGTTTTAATATGAATATTTCATTTTGATTTCTGGATAATTGGGTTTTTATCAACGATCATTGCTAACTAATTCGGTTGCTTGAAATCTATCGATGATCATTTGAGAGCATATTCATCTTCTGATTTAATTACACGCTAAGTATTTTTAATAGTGCATTAATAGTTTTTGAACTAGTTTTGATCAAAGGAGTTTAAGGATTGTTAATGTTCTGGACTCAATCGATCGATTGAGGTTTCATTTAAGACTTAGTGATTTTAAAATCCCTATATCATATTAAGAGCAAGGATAAATAGGTTTCTATCATCAAAAGTCTTTCTCAATATGTTTATTTATCAGTCCACTTGTTCTCCATCTTAATAAAAAATGTAAAAATATTTACTTTACTGTACCCTTATTTTATTTCATCAAAAATCAACCAAACCCAAAATACATTTTTACTTTCACTCACGTTTTCAAATATTTTGTCACAAATATGCTAGGGTTCCAATAAAAAGGGCTCCTTGAGAAGAACGATAGGGTTATGCCTTATACTATATTAATATGGTGCAATTACTTTTATTTTGATGGGTCAAACAATGACAATCCGCCTCCCAATCATCCAACAAATGATCAAAACAATGCATTTTGATCATCCCTAAAATGGCCTCATTTTGAGACACCAGCAAAAAAAAGAATTGCTTCCATGCTATTGTGCTATAGACCAGCTAGGGCAGCCTAGTCTAGCAAACCTTAAAAAAAGGAGGAAAATTTAGTGACTGACACGTTTAAAGGAAAATTTAGTAGTAATTTAAAGGAAAATTGAATTTAAAAAAGGAGGAAAATCTTGTGACTGACACGTGGCAGTGGCCACACAGCTGCAACAGACTAGCACGTGACATGCGCCAGTGGCTGAGAATGGGCTTTGTTTAGTTTTTTATTTTTTTGAAGTTTTAAAAATTCCAAAAAATTATGATAGTTAATATTTTTTATTATTTAGGTGAAAATGAGTTGATCTAGCACTGAATCCCTGAGATATAGCTTATATAATGGCATCTCGTTCTTGGATGATGTCAATAACCCAGAGGGGAACCTTCAAGAGGACCCAAAGGGGGAACCTGAAGAGGATCCAATTATAACAGGTAATGTATCATTTTTAGCTAAAAACATATAATTAACATTACTAGGAAGTGGTTTGAGTTCCAACTCAGTGGCTGGACAATTGATAGAAATAACTTAGTTTCCAAAGCTGCAATAGGCTTCACCAATTCTGTTCTCATATATTCTGTATTATCAATTCCGTCTCTGCAATGAAATTCTCAACAGCTATTTCTTCACTTGTAAATTTATCATGTTGCTTCTCTCCAAAATCTTCATTTAAAATGTCAATAATATAAAAAGAAAAAGATTATAGGGTGAAAAGTAAGCTATCAACTGAAATGTGGTTAACACTTGACACATCACACTACTATCTAAAGTAAGCTATCAAGTGAAATGTGGTTAACACTTGACACATCACACTACTATCTAAAGAAAATTCTGAGGAAGAAGAAATTCCATATTCAATCAAATTATATTCAGCTTTATCAGAATTTTGTAGCAACAATTCACGTTCCTCTTTAACTTCTATGTATGTAAGGCCTAACAGTGAGTAATCTTTAAATGGATGTCTCATTGCTTCACAAACATTAAAAGTAATGACATTATCACCCACTTCCATTGTAATGCTTTTATTTTTCATGCTTATAACAGTGTTAGCTGTTCTAAGGAATGACCTCCCCAAAATAATAGGACCCTTTGAAGTTGACTCTTGCGATATATCTAAGACAAAAATTTGAAGGTATAATCAAGTCTTTAACCATCACCAATATGTCTTCTAATAATCCCTTAGGTTTCCTAGTGGTTCGGTCAGCAAGTTGAACTATCATGCACATTTCTTTAACTAAGCCTATGCCTAATGATGTATAAATAGAAGTTAACTGTAACATCCTTACTTTTATACGTCTTAGGGACCATTCAGTAGCATTTGGAACCACTTACAAGACCTTGAAAGTCCATTAGCCAAATCTGGAATTTTACTCTTTCTCGGGTTACTGTTCATGTGGTATTCCAGATTACGCAATGAAATTCGAAAAATCATAATTAATTCTAGAAAACTCAAAATGAAGTGGTTCAAAAAGCTACATGAAGATAACATCTTGAAATTTAAGGGAAAAATAATTTCCAGACCAAATGATTAGCCAATTAGTACAGTTTATTTGTTGAAGTTTACTGTTCATTTGGTCAAAAACTCTGGAAACAGATTCTGGTCCCTTAATATGGAAAATTATTTCTCTTGATATACACATCCAAATGACACGTTCTACATATGAATTTAAAGATTTGGATGTTTACTACATGCTCATAAAATTTTGTGAAATAATTCCTACATTTGCTAGGTCAAACTGAAGCAACAACAACACTGCTTTAGGACCTACGTTTTTTTTTTACCATTTCAGTTTCTTTTCTTTCATTTCCAATAATTGTTTCAGCATGTACAATCCATTAAATAAGCTTCTTAACATTCATATACATCATGTACATATGCCATAAGTATTACAATAGTTTCATCACATAAATGGACACCTTACATAGCATTTACATACATGGACAATTTATAGTATATGCTAAAATCTCAATACTTCACTTCTTTTCTTCCATTCTTTAGCTCTTCTCCATGCATGCCTTTTCTTCATGCTTGACCTAAATTGGTTGGTTATGGGAGAGTGAGATTATAGGGAATCTCAGTAGCAAACATTACCACTTAAATATGCAAGATGGATGCTAATGCATGACATGTAATTTCCTTAACTTTCTTTGATTAGTGACATGCCATCATGCTATATACTTTTACATAAAGTGCATGACCATGGAAACATGTTATTCACAATACATTCAACATCATTTATCATGTCACAACATCATTCAAATAACATATACATGTCAACACATAAGCATACCACATCAAGCACATAAAGAAGTAAGTTCACTACAGTGCACTTAAGCTTTCCTCTTGATCTTTAGCATTTGCTCCCTAGCTTTCCAACCAATAAGCCTTTATGTCAATCACTTCCCAACATGTTCTTGGATGTTTCAAGGTCCTAAACACATTCATATTCATCACATAATTCATTAGGACTCATGAACTCCAACCATGTTCAAGATTAACTTTGTTACATTCTTTATTGTCATAACTTTCCCTAATATTCACTAATCCACTTGGCTCTTGAATCAATTGATGTCTTGACTTTACCCTACACAATTTCATCTTTTGAACTCATTTATGAGCTTAGAATCATGAAATTCCAGTTCCTTCATGGTCTGCTGTATAGAATTGAACATAAGCATACAATTCTTTCAAAAATTCTCATTTTGATTCTAATGCTTCCCATACTTGTTTCTCTACTTTACCCCACACAACTTTTCATTTTAAAACCATTGGAACCATCAAAATCATGAAATTCCAATCACTGTTCATGCGAGTGAACAGTAACCGTAAGGAATCTCAAAGACTACAACCTTGAGATTTTAATGTTTCCAAGGTTCAAAACCTTTCCAATCCTACACAAAATCATCATACAAACTCAATGGAAGCATTAAATCATTGAAATTCAATTTCCTTCCCTCATGAACAGTGCAACAGAACAGTGCACATCATGGCAAAGTCAAGAATATCAATTTGATTCAACAACCAATCTCTTAACTAGCTTGTTTAAGCATCAATTATGTGTTTCTAACTTTAATTTCTTCTTTCTCCTTTCATCTAAGATTTTTGGGCAACACAACACCTTAGAGAAAACCTAAATTTTCCCCATGAAAACCCTAAGTTCAAGCTCCCAAATCAAAGGAAAATAAGCTAGGAGAGATTGCTTACCTTTAATCTCTAGCTTGCTTGAACTTTGGAACCTTGAATCTTCTTTGTCTTGGCTTGAGTTTTCATTTTGCAAGAGTTTCCCCATGGTATCACAAGGCCACGGTTTTGGGCAGAATGAGGGGGTATTTATAGCCAAAATCCAAGAAAAATGAATGGCCAAGATTGATTTGGTTACTATTTGATCTAAAGGCCCACATTTAATCTTGGATTTAACTTTTTCATAAAATAATAATTATGACATCATGTGGGACAGCTCAAGGGACACCTCATGGGGGTATGTGGCGTGCTCATGGTGTAAGGAAGCTTCTGGAAAAATTCCAGTCCAATCTGGTACCGATCGGTGCAGTTTCACAGCAACCAGACTGTTTTCTGTTCCTAATTTTTTATAATATACCAGGATATGTATTCTGTCCTGGAAATCAATGTCTAGGCTTCCCACACCATTGACATACTTGTACTGGCCACAACTTACTTACAGATCTCTTGGAAAATGACCGAAATGCCCTTGGTTCACTGTCTTGCACTGTACTAACCCTAAGGGCATAATTGTCATTTCACCCCTCTTTGTACTGCCTCAAGGCATATACTGGCTCAACTAATCATATTTATACCATGTGCCACGTTTTTAACCTATCCCAGAAGACCAAAATGCCCTTCATCCATCTCTGGTACAATCTGGGCATCCAGGGGCATTTTCGTAATTTCACACTTTTTCTGGGCACTGGCCCCTTCTACTGATAGACTGGTACCTTGGGTTTTGGGCCTTCCTTGGCATCATTATGGGCCTATATATGAGGTCATTTGATCTCATTCTGTCCAGGCTTACATACCGATAAATTCCATTATCGGATCACGGGTGTTATCAAACTCCCGTCAAAATTCACTAATATGTGAATAACTTTTTATACAGAACTTCTTCCAGAGTTCTGTCAAATCCAGGATATCTAACACTACAGGGCACACTTTCCTGTAATTTTCCCACTTATATCTGAAGACCATGAAATCTGATAAAATTTCAGATAACTTTTAGACTATCAGATAAATATCTGCTATCTAGAGCCCTAATAAAATTTCTGTATCATGTCAGATTATCCAGCATACCTTCCTCTATTTACTGATGGAATATGGGACTAAAATACTTCTGGGTAGTTCTAACCCTTTCCGGGCTAATCTTTCTATAATTACAATTTTACCCTTAAACTTTTTACTTAATTACATTTAAGTCCCATAACTTTTGGAAATTACCACTTTTGGCCCAAATCTTGTTTCTACTTTAACTTTTGGACTTTAACCTTTTCTACTTTGCGTTTTAGTCCTTCTCCTTCTTCAAGACTCATCTAACCTTTATCTTTTCTTCTGATCTTCGTCATAATCCTTTCTAAACCTCTTTCCACTACCAGTACTATATAGATAGGGAAAAATCAGGATATGACATTAACACCTTAATGGCTGCACCAAGATCTAACAAAGCACTAGCACACTGAAACTTACCTATGATGATTGGGTCTATAAATGTGAGTTAAGTAAAGTTAACACACTAGATCCTACTTGAACCCTTTCATTTGGCTTGCAAATTCTTTTATTAGTGCAGAGTTATTTCATGAATTTCCCATACTTAGGTGTACTTCTAATCAGATCCACAAGTGGCACATTAACTTCCAATTTTCCCAATAAATTTAGAATATCTTGTTCCTATTTTTCTTTTAAAACCTTCTTTGGACACATATACGCACTAGGAAAAGGTAGGTGTTAAACACTTACCTCTCTATCTTTATGTTCTACATCTTCATGCTCCCTTTGATGCTAGTTTTGTCTGATTTCTTACTTTCAATTTTGGAACTAGCAACTGCTTCATGAACATCAGTTAATATACATCATCCTTCAATCTATTATGTTCATTTTTCTACTACAACATTCTCTTCTCTTTGATGCTTTCTGATTCTAGAGTAAATAAAGGTTTTTCTAAATCTTTAATTCTAGATCTGTTATGTTGCTCATTTTCTCCATCAATCCTTCTATCATCATCAAAATTGACTTTCCCCACTATTTTTCACTTCTTAAGCTCATAGCATCCACATATTTGGGGTTAAAAACTGTATTTAAAGGTAGATTTCCACCAATCCTTCCCTTCATCACTCACTAAATTAGCTAAATGTGACACATAGCAATTCATGTTGAAGCTTTGGTTTCCCACTAATATATTTTGGTCTCCAAGGCAACAAACTTAGAATTTATCATTGCTAAATTACTCTCCAGTGTAGATCTCAAATTCGTGAGATTAGGCTGAAATTTGTGTTTATGGAATTTATATTTGAGTTTATCACATTAATGCTCTTTATTATCTTAGATATACCACTATCCTTTGAAGTAGCAGGTACTTCCATAACTCTAGAGAATTTAGCCACTTGCTTTCATTGTTGAATCTGTTTTGCCCAAAATTCTTGTCTCCTCCTCTATCTCTCCACCTAAAATTAGGATGGTCTCTCCATCTTTCATTATATGTATTGGAGATTTATTTGGGGATACTAATTTGGTTTTCCTTGATAGATGGCTAATACATCTTCATAGTGTGTAAGACATTTGTTACTAGTATGCATAGGAGAAGACCAATGCTAAAACCAACTAGGAGAAACTAGAGATTGAAAGTTATGGGCTTTGAACACATGCATTGCTTAATTGAGTAGCTAACTTGTTTATCTGACCATTCATAGCAGCCACTTGAGAAGATAAACTATTATAATCTTGAGAAGACTATACACAAATCTCATGAACTTGCCTAGGATCATAACCCCCATACTATTGGTCATTATTTGCTATCTTCTCAATCAAGTTCCATGCTTCATTAGGAGTTAGGTTATCAATAGAATCCCCAGCAGCCGCATCAAAATTATTTCTATATGTAATGTGTAGTCCTAAGTTAAAATATTGCTCTAAATGTTCACTTGAAATCTGGTGGTAAATTTCTAGCTAGCAGCTCGAAACCTTCCCCAAAACTCATAAAAAGACTTTTGAGTAAGCTATTTTGCACCAAAGATTTTCTTCCTCAATGTAGCAGTCTTGGAAGTAGAACAATATCTCTCTAAAAAAAGCATTTCTCAAGTTATTCCAAGAGTCCAAAGCATATGAGGTGCATGATGTGGCAACATATAAAACTATTTCTTTGCCTTTCCTTCAAGTGTAAAATATAATACTTGTTTCTGCACAGCATCAATATCAACACCTACAGGTTTCATGGAGGAGCATACCTACTACAAAGTCTTCAAATGCTTAAAAGGATTCTCATATGCTAATCCATAAAATTATGGTATGTTACTGACCAAAGGACCTTTTAGCTCAAAATTAACATGCAAAGTAGGAAAAGTGCGAAAATGATCAAAGTTTATATTAGAAGAAGTCAATTCTCGAATGCTCCTATGTGCCATTCTATTATTCATGTTATTCTCTTCATTTTGATTCAAATTTTGATTATGATTCAAATCTTCACCCTCATTAATATGCTTCGTCACAAAATGATTATATAAGAGATCACCAAAGGCAAAATCAGCTTCAGTTGGAACAAATTCACCCGAAGAACTAAGCTCAACAACAGATGCAACACTAGTTTGACTTAAGATTTTAGCTTTCTTAAGTTGCCTAAGTGTTCTATTTATTTCTTTATGCAAAGGAAAGAATTCAGAGCTTCTGGTCATGCAAATCACACTCAAAAATCATGCAAGATATTAAGTGTAGTAGTTTCAGAAATTGAGATCAAGCAATCACAGTACAAAACACTAAGGTCGCGACAAAATATGACTCCAGGTAACGACTAACAATCACATATAGCAGATATCGAGACAAAAATAAATTTCAAATCATGACAGTTAGTCATAGAGAGAAAATTCTTGAAATTAGAAGTTTTTGGTTGCTACCAAATGTCACTCTAGTCACGACTAAAAATCACAGAGAGTAATATTCAAATAACACTAACTTTTGGTTGTGACTAAGTGTCAACTTGCTTTTGACTAAATATCATAGAGAGGACAACTTGATGAATAGGAGTTTTGGTTGCAACCAAAAAGCACTCTGATCATGATTAAAAGTTACAGAGACTCTTCAGCAATCAGTTTTGTAGTTTAGTCGCGACTAACAAGGCAATTGGTCCCGACTTAAAGATATAGAACACTAAATTCACAGAAAAACTAAACTACCTATATACTTTTTATGTTTTTGAAACCCAAAAGATTTCTTAGGAAACCTTAACAAGGTTCCTTGGCAACGGTGTCATTTTAATAAATGTAGTTCTAATTATCAAACAAGAAACTAAGCTAACCTATAGTAAAGTGAAGCTAACCTAGGTCGATTCACAAGGAGCTTAAATGGATGCTAAAGTTCCTAACTACTATTAATAAGCCACAATTTAATAAATTAATCAAATGAATTGTGATATGAAATGTTTGAAGAAATTCTGAATGTAAATCCTATGCTACTATTTATGATTTAAGGTGTTATTTATGATATTATGAATTAATGACAAGTTTGTTCCCTCAAAGATTAACTTACTTTCATTGTCCATAGAATATGAGGAGTTACTTAGTTGAATTAAAATGAATTAGCTAACAACTTATCAGCTTAATCTCTATCAAAGCTACAACTCGTAAACATTAAATAGAGCTGAATCATTCAACTTAAAAAGGAAGATGAATTAAACAGGTACAACCATACTCTACTATATAATTGGTTTAATTAACCATAACCATGTCCAATTAGTTCATGGATGAAAATCAATTAAAACTCAACTACACAGAATAAGGAAATCCAACTCGGTTTAATTGACTCTAATTGAATAAGTAAATCTAGTATGAAATACAACAACATATACAATCAAATTTGGAATTAATGAAACAACTGAACCCCTATTTGCAGATTAAGGACTCTGGTTTAGCTTTATCTCTAAGAAAGCATAGCAGATCTAGCCTTGTACTGCTATCAAAACTTCAACAACAGTAAAAGGTAGAACAACAGTAGCCATAGAATGAATGCAAAAGAAAGAAGATGACAATGGAATGTAGGAGGTTCCTCTGGTTTTATTGCTTATAACAGTGAAGTCAACTATGAGATGAGAGAGAGAATGGTGTGGGAGCTGAGTGAGAGACATGATGGAGTGAAAGATAGCTGACTTCGATCTGGTATGGCTGCTGTGAATGATATGGGAGAGGTGTGGAATCAGTAGGAAAGGGTGAGAGATGGAGTGTTAGAGTAAGCTGTGATGGAGTGCATGAGTAGTGGATTGCTTGGCATGAGAGAATGAGAGCTGTCCATGTGGAATGAGTGAATGCCTAAAAGGATGCATGGTCTCCCCCAGGTGAGTAGTGAATATATTGTCTCAATCCCATAATGCATTCTCCCATGTGATTTCTATTAGCTTCCTGTGAAGTCCACCCTCCAGCTATCAAATCCATATAGTTACATTTTAACTAATTCTCCTTCTATTATGTTACAGCAATAAGTTGACTTAGTGATTAGTGAGCATTTTCCTAAAATGGGAATTGAGAAGATACAAATTATTTATCTAATGAGATAATATTCCAATATATGACCAAAATTATATCAATTAATTCTCCATTGTTCTAATTTTATTTAATTTGTTAATTGCTAAAAATAATAGTAAGTGGGGATGAAATTAATAAGAAAACTCTCTTTTAACACACTAAAATCAATACAAAAATAAGAGTTTATCACTTATCCATGTTCAAATTCCTCAACACCTGAATTGTTTTGTCCATTAGTTTGGGATTTCTAAAGAGAATGGAGTGAAGTAATTGTTAGTGGAGTAGGAGAGGAAGCACTAGAGTTTCTATTCCATTATTTAGAAGTTTCAAAAAAAGAGGGATAGTGATTTAAATGTAGTGAAAGTAAAAGTTTGTGAAGTGTTTATCAAGATAGAGAAGATAAGAGGCAACTTCCATATTGTTGGAGTAGCAAAATGAGCCATTTTACCCTTAGTGTATTAGGTTCAGACCTATATATGTGTAAGGCTAAAGTGGAAATATCTAAAAGAGTTGGGCTATCAGTTCAAATATCCTAGAATATTCAAACTGATTTGAGGGAACAGTTATGGGAGATAACCACCCAATCCCCCATTTACTCATTGATGCATGACTAGGGAGGCTGCAATTTTTCACATTCGACATTTCTTTGGCTATAGGTGCTGGGTATTTTTCTCTCATCATAGAAAAAGACTCTTCTCTTTTCTGGTGTGCTTTTGCTATGTACTAGAGACTCTAATCTGGTAACAGTGTAGGTCACCTTGTGGTACCTGAAGCGAGTGGACTATGACAGATACACCCAAATCCCTACATTGGTATTAGAGTCATGTTCTTATTTTTTGTGATTATTTCTGCTGTATGAATCTTCTTCTGTTGGTTTTTCACTATCAGTTCATATTGTAGAGATATGAGAACACAATGAGTGTAAAACTAATCTAAACGTTGAAACATTTTTTGGGTCTCTGGAAACAACTGAATTAGCCTCTAAAAATAGTACTATTGTGAAGAGCTCATGAAAACGGTGAGTTTAAGTTATATAAGAGTGAAGTTTCGAGTCAAAATTGAGTCATTTGAAAACCATAGAATTAGGCTTCAAAAATAGTCCAATTGCATAGAGCTCATGAAAATGATAGAAAACAACTCCAAAAATGTCAAAAACGGATGTCGGACAACAAAGTTATAGAGGAGAGAAGGTGTTAGGTCTAACAAACTAACCCACATACAAAATGGATCTGACATGACCCAACTAGAGTTTTAAGATGACTTAGCCAAAAACAATTATTTTGCTGGTTTATTAAAAAAAGGCAATGATAAAAAATTCAAAAAAAAAAATTGGTAGAGCAGCCACTAGCGCGTAAGGCCATGTGGCAGCTCTACATTGTCCAAGTGCCAAGCTTGCTAGTTGGAGAATGAGGGAGTATGAGACCTCCGAATGAGATGCGATTTGTCTCTAAAACTCCCTAAAATTAATATCTTTATTTTGATATTAATTAGACTATTTTAGGGAAACTATGGACCTATTTTTAAGAATTAATTATATTCTATTTTGTGTTTAGGTGTTTAAAATTTTTAGAAAATTATGATAATTTATTTTTTTTAATCTATATGTGAAATATCTTCATTTAGCACTAAAAATTTGGGATATAGTTTGTTCAATGACATCTCATACCTGGATGATGAGTAGCCAGTATATGAAAGAACATGAGGAGAATCGTTGATAACTGTTGTTTTAATTATCAAACAAATTAAGTTAACCAATAGTAAAGTGAAGCTAACCTAGGTTGATTCACAAAGAGCCTAGATGGATGCTAAATTTCCTAATTAATCAAATGAGCCACAAATTAAAAAGTTAACCAGACGAATTGTGAGATGGGATGTTTGAACTAATTATGAATGTATATCCTATGCTACTGTTTATGAATTTAGGTGTTTGTGATGATGAAATGAATCAATGACAAGTGTGTTGTTCCCTTGGAGATTATCATACCTTCATTATCCATAGAATATTTGGAGTTAATTAGTTGAATTAGAATATGTTAGCTAATAGCTCGCCAGCTAAAATCTTAATCAAGCTACAACTCACAAACATTGAATAGAGAAATAAGAATAATTCAACTTGAGATAGAAGAAGATGAATTCAACATATACAAATGTACTCTATTTTATGATTACTCTAATTAACTATAGCTATGTCCAACTCACTTCAAGGATGAGAATTAATCAAAACGTCAATTATGCATAACTAGGAAATCCAACTCAGTTCCCTAATCATCAGTCATCTACCAACTCTAATTGCATCAGTAATTAGAGAATTAACTACATCAACTCAATACAAGTAAGTCTGAATTAAAGACATATTAAACTTCCTGTTCAGCATCATCTCTAAGAGAGCACAATGGATCTAGCATTCCATTGCTATCAAGACTTCAACAGTAACATTAAACAAATCAGCAGTCGTGGTAAATGCAGAAGGAGAAGATGAAAATGAGAGTAGAACTTTCCTCTAGTTCTATTGCCTAGAATAGAGGAAAGTTGATGATGGAAAGAGAGAGAAAATAGAGATGAAGAGAGAGAGTTTGGCAGGTAGAATGGATATGGACTGGAGAAGAATGAGATGTATGGGAGCTGTGTGGAGAGGAATCATAGTATGTGTCCCCTCTCTCTTCAGTGGTGTGAAGTGTCATATATATAAGTGTGGAATGGGTGTGTGGATTGAATGGCAGCTGGAATGGGTGTGTGATGAATCTGCATGACATAACGGGTGCATGGTGTGTTATCTGCATGACAACATGTGCATGAATCTGTTATAGAACATGTGTGAATCTCCCCACTTGCTTCTATTATACTACACATGTGCTAAATCTCCCGCTTGCTTTATTATCAGCCCCTTCCAGCATGTGATCATGTTATCCCGCTTGTTTAATCTAGCACATACTTCTCTTGTCCAACTATCAATCATTTCTGTTTCACTCATATTAGTAAGTTGTCTTTGTAATTAATGAGCATTTTCTTGAAATAGGAAATTAAAAGAAACTGATTATTTATCCAATTAATCACTAAAATCACATCAATTAATTCCCAACTATTCCAATTTTATTTTATTAATTAATTGCTCATTATATTGGTAAATAGGGATAAAATCAAAAATAAAACTCTCTTTAAACACACTATAAATACTACAAATATGAATTGATCAATTCCCTCCCACTTAGCTTTTGCACTCCGAGGAAAATTATGGATCAAAGTTGAAATTCAAACACACATGTTTAACAAAATTGGCCAAACAGATTTAGAATAAACACTTGCAATCATCTATCTTTTCCCTTCATTGGCAACAACCCAAACTAATGTCATATCAATCAAAGAATCTAACTCATGCAATTAAATCGTAGTAAGAAAATAGGTGAGATTTTCTTACAAGGTATAGTGTTTCACTCATTCCTTATCAAGGCAATTTCACTCAACCATCTAGCTTAAGCTTCCCATAGACTTGTAACCATCCTATATCTCTACCATTGCATGCCACAAGATTTGTGAATTAAAGGGTCTTTATTAGGTTGTAATGTTAGAAAGGCTAAGTGATGAAATGGAATTGCCTATCAATGATTAATGAAATATTGCACATGATCTGACTTCTTCAAGTTATTTAAACACTTAATCACAATTTGAACTATGCAACTGCAAAAAGTATAAGTCTTAAGCTACTTTCATTCATTGAATATCATATCTTGTTAATTGGTCTATATATATTTTCTTTCTTCTTCTCTTTTTTTACTTTCTGTACTTTTTTCTTTGTGCTTTTCTTTTCTTTGAACTATTGAACCAGATAGTAAATACATTGAAGTTCAAACATCCAATAAGTGATGCAACTTATCAGTTATTTCACAATTAAAGGCATATTGCAATAACAAATATCTTGTACAAGATTCATTAATCAATGATAGAATTTTAAAAGAAAGTGAAAGTCTCAAAGGGGTGTAAGCAAAGGATTTAATTTTTATGTGGCTACTGTTTAGTCAAAAGGTTTTTGAAAGAAATGCCCTTATCATATTCACAATACCAAGAAGCTAATGTGATTTTGAATCAAGGATTGAGACAAGTTTTGCCAAGTTACTAAACTAGACGGTGTCATACAATGTAAATGAGTATACGTTTGAGGCTCAAAATTCCATCTGGCTCATTCACCCTAATCATCTCACTATGACAAGATTTCATGAATATTAACTAAATACATGAGATCAATCATTCATGCTGCACAATTTTCATTAATCAATAAATGAAACAAGTAACTCATACTTCATCAAGCTTTCCAATGTTCAAAAGAATATGTTCAAAATTCAATTTTAAATCCATGATAGTAAATTCTATTAGACCAAGCAACAATAAGATGAAACAGAAGAATTTTTCAGCAGAGGATCAATTTTAGTCGCGACAAAAAGGACTTGGTCTCCTCCAAGATGAATTTCTTAGTTTCTATCTACTCCTATTGACTTGGACTCCTCCTCCACCCTTAATTAACAAATAACAGCTCAAGTATATAAGTAAACTAATTGAAATAGACTATTGTAAGTAGAGAAATAAGGAAGGAGACAACCTAAATATTATAGGGGTTTGAAGTTCTCCTTGTATAGCTTGAATAAGTGGCCATTAAACTAAAATGATTTGCCATCTGCTTCATCCTTCCTTGTTAGTATAGCCTTCAGCCATGTTGAAAGATAATCCACAGCTAGAAGAATATATGCATATCCAAAAGATAGTGGGAATGGTCTTGATGATGTAACTGTTGCATTATCCATTTCTGTTCCTACAGTGAAATTCTCAACAACTATGTCTTGACTTGCACATTTGTCATGTTGGTACTTTCCGAAACCTTCATTCAAAAGGTTAGTAATAGACAAAGAAATTTTATATTCATGCGTATCATTTTTAGCCTTATTAGAATTTTGGAGCAACAATTAATGTTCCTCTTTAGCCTCTTCCTTGTATGCATCAAGTGCACTTAAGCAACAGTAAGTAACCTTCAAATGGATATCTCATTACTTTATAGACATTAAAGGTATGACATCATCACCCACTTCCATTGTGATGCTCCCATTTTTCATGATTATGATAGCGTTAGCTGTTATAAGGAATGGCCTCCCCAAAATAATATGACCTTCTGAGGTTGACTCATGTGACATATCTAAGACATAGAAATCTGTATGTGTAATCAAGTCTTTAACCTTCACTAATATATCTTCTAATAATCCCTCAAGTTTCCTAGTAGACTGATCAGCAAGTTAAACTATCATCGAGGTTTTCTTAAGTGAGCTTATGTCTATGCCTAATGATGTATAAATAGAGGTTGGCATTACATTCATGGCTGCACCAAGATCTAACAAAGCACTAGCACACTGAAACTTACTAATAGTGATTGGGATTGTAAAGGAACTGGATCATTACATTTAATAGGAAGTTATGGCTTATGTAAAGCTGGTACACTAGATCCTACTTGAACCCTTTCATTTGGCTTGCAAATTCTTTTATTAGTGTAGAGTTCTTTCATGAATTTCACATACTTAGGTATACTTCTAATCAGATCCACCAGTTACACATTAACTTTCAATTGCCCTAACAAATTCAGAATATCTTGTTCCTATTTATCTTTAAAAACCTTATTTGGACATATGTATGCATTAGGAAAAGGTAGGTTTTTTATACTTACATCTTTATCCTTCTATTCTGCATCTTTATGCTTCTTATTCTGGTTTCTATCTGTTTTTTACTTACACTGCTAGAACTAGCAACTACTTCATGCATAACAGATGGTTGTGCAACATCCTTCAATCCAATTTGCTCATTTTTCTGCTGCAACATCCCTTTCTCTTTGCTGCTTTCTGATTCTGGAATGAATGAAGGTTTTTCTTCAATCAACTCTTTAGTTTCAGAACTGTTCTGCTGTTCATTTGCTTCATTATCCTTCTTATCCTCTTTTGTATCTACTTTGCCCCACTATTTTTCCACTTCTTAAACTTATAGCATCTATATATTTGGGGTTAACAACTGTGTTTGAAGGTAAATTTCCATTGACTCTTACCCGAACATCACTTATTAAATTGGCTAGTTGTGGTACATACCCATTCATGTGATAACTGTCGTTTTAATTATCAAACAAAACTAAGCTAACCAATAGTAAGTGGAGGCTAACCTAAGTTGATTCACAAGAAGCTTAAATAGATGTAGAAGTTCCAAATTAATCTACTGAGCCACAAATTAACAAGTTAAAGAGATGGTGTTTGATGAGTTTTAATCTAACTACTGAAAGTAAATTCTATGCTATTATTTATATTTTTAGTGTTTATGATGATGAGATGAATGAATGACAAGTGTGTTCCCTTAGAGATTACCGTACCTTCATTATCCATCTAATATGAGGATTAGATCAGTTGAATTAGAATATGTTAGCTAACAACTCGTTAGCTAAATCTCAATCAAAGCTACAACTCGCAAACATTAAAAGAGATTAAGAATCATTCAACTAAGAGATAATAGATATGAATTAAACAGAATCACTTCAATTAATCACAACTATGTTCAACTCGATCAAAGATGAGAATTAATCAAAGGTGAGTTATGCAGAAATAAGAAATCCAACTCAGTTCCCTACTTCTTTGTCATCTACTACTGTAATTGCATAAGTAATTACAGAGCTAACTACATCAACTCAATACATTTAACTCTAAATTGAAGACACAATGAACTCCCTGTTTAGCTCAAGGTTCAAGTTCAGCAACATCTCCAAGAGAGCACAGCAGCTTAGCCTTGTATTGCTATCTCAACTTCAGCATCAACAAAAAATGCAGCAGCAGTCATGGTGAAAATGATAGAAGAAGATGAAGATGAACTGTAGAACTTTTCTCTGGTTCTATTCAATAGAATAGAGAAAAGTGCATAATAGAAAATAGAAATGGAGAATGAGAGAGAAATGGAGAAGCAATGGAAGGAGAAGAAAGGCGTGAATGGAATGGAAGAATGGTGAGTGCAGATTTGATATGGAATGGTGTATGAATGGAAGTATGAATGGGAAAGAAACAAAATGAGAGACTGTGCATGAAGTGTCCTCTTCCCTAGCGTGAATGATCTAATATGTGATGGTGTGTATATATAGGTGTAGAAGGATGTGAAGGGTAGCTGGAATGGTGTGAATGATGTGTGGAGTGCATGAGCTGCTGTTGAAATGTGTGATTCTGTTCAGATCAAGCATGTGTGTGATTCTGTGCAGTGTGTGTGTGTGTGTGAACAGTGCTTCTCCATGTGCTAGCATATGCATGAGCTCCCACTTGTAATCCGTCCTCAATTCTTGGATCTAGCCCATGTGCTGCCACATGTCATCAACTCCTTAAGTCCAGCTGTTATTCTCCCTTAATTCATTGATATGTGATAGAAAATTAGAATAAACAGATTATTTGTTCACTTTAAGCACTAAATTGATATCAATTAATTATCAACTATTCTGAATATTATTTATTTAATAATTGCTCAATATATTGATAAATAGGGAGAAAAATAAATAATAAACTCACTTTAAACACACTAAAAATCACTATAAATATGAGTTTATCAACTCCCCCACACTTAGCTTTTGCACTTCAAGCAAAATTATGGATCAAAATTGAAATTCAAACACACATGTTCAGCATATTTGGTAAGAGATTTAGCATAAGCACTTTTAGTCATCAATCTTTCCTTTTAATTGGCAGTAGTCCAAACTAATCTCATATCAATCAAAAAATCCAAATCATGCAATGAAATCATAGTAAATAGCTAGGTTAAGATTTTCTCACAAGGTGTAGTGTTTCACTCATTCTCTTATCAAGGTAATGATTAATGAAATACTGTATATGATCTTAATTTTTCAATCTAATATGGACTTGCAACTGCAGAGAGTACCAAATATTTTCCATTCATTCAAGTTGAATATCACTTTTGTTCTTCTAGTCTATCTCTTCTTTCTTTTTCTCTTTTCTATACTTTTTCTTTTTGCTTTTCTTCTCTTTCACTATTGAACCAAATAGCAATTAAATTGAAGTTCAATTATCCAACAAGTGATACAATTTATCAGTTATTTCACAATAGCAAGTACCTCGTACAACATTCATTAATCAATGATGGAATTTTTAAAAGAAAGTGAAGGTCTCAAGGGGTTAAGCAAATGATTTAATTTTTATGTGGGTACTATTTAAAGTAAAAGAAATGCCCTTATCATATTCACAATTCCAAGAAGCTATTGTTGTTTTGAATCAAGGATTGAGACAAGTTTTTCAAAGTTACCAAACTAGATGGTGTCACACAATGTAAATGAGTATCTATTGGAGGGTCAAGGATCCTTCCATCTGGCTTACTCACCCTAATCAACTCACAATGACAAGATTGCATGAATTTCAAACAAAATACATGAGATCAATTATTCATGCTGCACAATTTCCAGTAGTAAATCAATGAAACAAGCAACTAATACTTCATCAAGCTTGCCAATGTTCAAAAGTATGTGTTCAAAATTCAATTTTAAATCCATAACAGTAAGTTCCATTAGACCAAGAAACAATTAGATGAAACAAGAGAATTTTTCTGCTGAAGTTCAAGTCTAGTCGCTACAAAAGGGTCTTCAGGTCATGACTGTTTTACACAAAGAAGAAATTTTTAGAAATAAGGAATATTGGTTGCAACTAACACGCACATTGGTCGCGACAAATGATCACATAGAGTGATCCTGACAAACACAAAAGCTCAGGTTGCGACCAAGTGTCCATCCAGTCACGACCAAATTTCACAGAGTTATAGTCACGGCAAAGATAAGCACATATCATGACTAAAATATCAAAGATAGGTAATCATCAGAAAGTAAGAATTACTGGTCGTGACTAATTTTCACAGAAAAGAAACTTGACATTTTTGCACATAGTAGTCATGACAATAACATCTCAAGGTCGCGACCAGAATATAGAATCACAGCAATTATCTGATTTTTATTTACCAATCTCACAAACTAATCCCCCACACTTAATTTCTATATTGTCCTCAATGTGAAGAAGTAGAGAAACACATGCAAAGGCCAAAGTAATGAAGAGGAAAAAGCTGAATTAGAATCCAAGATGAACTTATTAATTTTTATCTATCCCTACTGACTTGGTCTCCTACCCCACACTTCATCAACAATTTATAGCTCAAGTATATAAGTAAAACAATGTAAATAGACTATTGTAATTGGGGAAACAAGAAAGGAGACGACCTGAGTATCATTGGGGGTTTGAAGTTCTCCTTGTACAACTTGAATAATTAGCCATTAACCTGGGATGCTGCACCATCTGCTTCATCTTGTCTTGTTGATATAGCCTTTATCCATCTTAAGAGATAATCCACAGCTTGCAGAATATATACATATCCAAAAGATAGTGGGAATGGTCTTGTTGATATAACTGCTGCATTATTCACTTTTGTCATTGCCAAGTAATTCTGTTGATGTTGGACCATATCCTTCAATTGTTGCAGTCTTAAAATGTCTAAAATTCCAGTTGAAACTCTCATGAACATGGTTAGAATGCAGTATATAATTATTGAATTGAAAAATCCCTAGCTCAGACATTCCAATTCCTTGTCTCTTAAAGTATGATGTATAATCCTTGTCTTACAACTCTGTTAAATTTGTTACAAACATTCTTGGATATTGTTCATCACTTGAAACAGTGAGGTTAGTTCCAATAGAAAAAATATTAGATGAAGATGAAGGAAAATCACCCATAGTGGTAAGCCAGCCATCAACTTTAGAATCAATGCATAACACATCACTATTGGATGAAGAAAAGGCAGAGAAATCAGTGGAGGGGTTAGAAATGGAAGTTTCTTCAACTTCATTATCATTTTCAAGATCATGAATATTATCACACTTATTTCCAATGATGCACCAATCATGTTAAGTCCTAAGAGAGAATGATCCTGATGTAGGTGTCTATACATGTTAAACTGAATTCTATGCCCACCAAATTCCATTTTAATAACTCTATTTTTCATGCAAATCATGGTATTAGCTATCTTCAAGAATGGCCTTCCTAGAATAAGAGTATTATCATCAAGAGACTTATTTGACATATCCAAAATATAAAAGTCCACAGGAAAAACAAGTTCCTTAACTTGAACTAAAATGTCCTCTAAGATTCCCTTAGATCTCTTATCAGTCAATTGAACTAACACACTAGTTGGTTTGATCAAATTTACTCCTAAGGCATGATAAATGGAACTTGGCATAATATTGATAACAGCACCTAAATCTAGCAATGCTTTAGAAATAGTTATCTTGCCAATTGTACAAGGAATAGAAAATGCACCTGAATCTTTACACTTCACTGGAAGTTGAGAGTTGAAAAGTGCAGAAGCTTTAGGTCCCACTTGCACCAATTCATTAGGTTTATGTCTTTCCTTTTGTGTGCAACTGTCCTTCAAACATTTTGCATATTCTGATACTCTTTGAATTCTCTCTAGCATAGGCACATTCACTTCAATCTTGTTGAAAAAATTAAGCACTTCCTTGTTCTGCTCCTCTAAGGCCTTCCTCTTGCTGCTCATGAATTCCCTTACGATAGATAGTTCCTTCATGTGTATCTTCTCAGCTTCCCCAATGTTTCTTGCTGCTTGAGTTCTAAATTTACAGCTAGTTATGTTGTTTCAGTTATGTCCACTCTAGGATTCCTTAAATTAGAATCCATAGCCTCAGGTAGTACAGTTTCCTTGTTATTTAACTGTCCATATCCTTCTGAATCTGGGGCAAAATTGATTTAACTTTTTGTAATATTTTCCTTCCCCAGCAGTTATGTTTCCTTTGCATTTTTAGACTTCTCAATGCCACCATTGGAATCAGTGTCTACCTCACATTCCTCTTCACTGTTAACATCTGTAGCTTGTTCCCCAACTTGCTCTTCATCTATCAAACTTATGACATTCACAGATTTGGAGTTAACAACTGTGTTTGAAGGTTTATCTCTACTGATTCTTGCCTGAACATCATTAATTGAAATGGCTAGTTATGATACATAGCCATTCTTGTTTGCAGCTTTTGTTTCTCACTATTCCATCTTATTATCCAAGCCAGCAAACCTAGACTCTGTTATTGCTTGATTGTTCTCCATAGTAGACTCAAGTCCTTGAAGTTAGAGCAGAGTTTGAGTTGGAGTTTATATTTGAATTCATTATATTAATGCTCTTCATTATCTCAGATATTCCATCATCCTTTGCAACTGAAGGTACTTCTATAGCTCTAGAAAATTCAACCACTTGTCTATCTTTGTTGAATATGTTCTGCCCATAATTCCTGTCTCCACCTCCATCTCTCTATCTAAAATTAGAATGATCTCTCCATCCTTCATTATATGTGTTGAAGTATGGATTCCTTTGTGGATACTGGTTTGGTTTGCCTTGATAGATAGCTTATACACTTGCATAATGTGTAGGACAATTGATAGTGGTGTGCATAGGAGAATAGCAAAGTTGACAACTAGGAGCAACAAGAGCTTGAGAGTATGGGCTTTGAACATGTGAATTTCCCAATTGAGTAGCTAGGTTGTTGATCTGAGCATTTATGGTAGCAATTTGGGAGGATAAACAATTATAATCTTAAGAAAGCCTTGCAGAAACCTCATGGACTTGCTTAGCATCATAGCCCCCCATATTACTGGTTATTGCTTGCTATTTTCTCAATCAGGTTTCATGCTTCATCTAGAGTTAAATCATCAATAGAGCCTCCAGCATCTACATCCAAATTCTTTCTGCATTCATATCGCAATCTTGAGTGGAAATACTGCACCAAATGCTTAGTTAGAATCTAGTGGTACAAACATCTAGTTAGGAGCTCTTGAAGTCTTCCCCAGAACTCATGGAAAGATTCTTGATCATATTGTTTTGCAGGAAAAATCTCCTTCCTTAATGTAGTTGTCTTTGAAGTAGAGAAGTATCTCTCTAGAAAAGTAGTCCTCAAGTTGTTCTAGGAATCTAACGCTTGAGATGTATGATGTGACAGCATATAAAACCATTCCTTTACCTTTTCTTCAAGTGTAAAGTGGAATACTTGCCTCTGCACAGCATCCATGTCAGCACCTATAGGTTTTATGGATGAGCATCCATGTCTTCAAGTGCTGGAAAGGATCTTCCCCTGACAATCCATAAAATTTTGTTAAGTTACTTAACAAAGGACCTTTTAACTCAAAATTAACATCAGAAGCAGGACAAGTGTGGAAAGGATCATCAAAGTTTGCATGAGAAGAAGTCAATTCTCTTGTGCTCCTACGTGCTCTTCTATTGTTCATGTTATTCTCTTCATGTTGCTCATTTTGAATATTCTATTTATGAGTATGAGTTTCAGCTTCATTATCATGCTCCATGACAAAATAATTATCTAATATAGCACCAGATGCAAAATCAGTCTCAGCTGCAATAGATTCATCAGAAGAATAAAGCTCAACAGAAGATGCAACACTAGCTTGATTTAAGATTTTATTATTTTTAAGTTGCCAAAGTGTTTTATTTATTTCTCTATCCAAAGGGAAGAATTCATAGCTCTGTTCATGCAAATCACGCTCAATAATGATACAGAATATCAAATATGTCACAGATGTAGCAATTCCAGGAATTTAGATCAAATAATTGCAGTTTAAAACAGTCAGGTCACGACTAAAAGGTCACTAGGTCACAACTAATAAGCACAGAGAATTCTAGATCGCGACAAAAATGAACTTCACGTCACGACTATTAGTCGAGGAGAGAAAAAATTCTGAATCAGGATTTTTGGTCGCGGCCAAATATCACTTTGGTTGCGACTAAAAACCATAGACAGCAAAATGCTTGAAGTTTCCAGTTTCTGGTTGCAACCAATTGTCACTTAGGTCGTGACCAAAAATCATAGAGAGTAAATCTGATTGAAACAATGATTTTTGGTTGCGACTAAGTATCAAACTGGTTGGACTAGATATCATAGAGAAGAAAATTGGATGAAAAATATTTTTGGTTGCGACCAAAAAGTAGTCCAGTCGCGACTAAAAGTTACAGAGAGCAAAATGAGTTGAAAATAAAATTTTTTGTTGCGACCAAATGTGCTTTTGGTAGCAAATAAAGTTCACAGAGATGCTCAGAAATCAATTTTAAGCACTTTGGTCGTGACTAGAAAGGCAAATGGTCGCAACTTAACAAGACAAAATATTGAATTAGCAGAAAAACTGAAACACCTATCTACTTTTTATTATTTTTAGGCCAGGAGATTGCTTAGGAAACCTTAACAGGTAAAGCTCCCCGGCAGTGGTGCCATTTTGATAACTGTCGTTTTAATTATCAAACAAAACTAAGCTAACCAATATAGTAAGTGGAGGCTAACCTAAGTCGATTCACAATGAGCCTAAATGGATGTAGAAGATCCTAATTCATCTAATGAGCCATAAATTAACAAGTTAAGAGATGGTGTTTGATGAGTTTTAATCTAACTACTGAATCAGGATTTTTTATCGCAACCAAATGTCACTTTAGTTGCAACTAAAACTCACAGAGAGCAATGCTTCATATTTTCAATTTTTGGTTGCGACCAAATGTCACTCATGTCGTGACTAAAAATCATAAAGTAAATCTAATTGAAACACTGATTTTTTTGTCGTGACTAAGTGTCAATTTGGTTACGACTAGAAATCATAGAGAAGAAAACTTGATGAAAAAATTTTTGTTGCAACCACAAAGCACTCTGGTCAAGATTAAAAGTTATGGAGAGCAAAATGAGTTGAAAACAAATTTGTGGTTGCAACCAAATGTGCTTTTGGCAGTGACTAGAGTTCACAGAGACTTTAAGAAATTATTTTTTGTACTGTAATCGTGACTAGAAAGGCAACTAGTCATGACTTAACAAGGCAAAAACACTAAATTTACAAAAAAACTAAAACACCTACTACTTTTTATGTTTTTCAGGCCCAGGAGATTGCTTAGGAAACCTTAATAAGTAAGGCTCCTTGGCAACGATGCCATTTTGATAACTGTCATTTTAATTATCAAACAAACTAAGCTAACCAATAGTAAAGTTAAGCTAACCTAGTTCGATTCACAAGGAGCCTAGATGGATGCTAAAGTTTCTAATTAATCCAATGAGGCACAAATTAACAAGTTAATCAGACGAATTGTGAGATGAGATGTTTGAACTAATTATGAATGTAAATCCTATGCTACTGTTTATGAATTTAGGTGTTTGTGATGATGAAATGAATCAATGACAAGTGTGTTCCCTTAGAGATTAACTTACATTCATTATCCATAGAATATTTAGAGTTAATTAGTTGAATTAGAATATGTTAGCTAACAACTCACTAGCTAAAATCTTAATCAACTAGATACAATTAAGTATGAATTAAAGACATAATAAACTCCCTGTTTAGCTCAAGGATTCTGGTCCAGCATCATCTCCAAGAGAGCACAATGGATCTAGCCTTCTATTGCTGTCAAGACTTCAACAATAGCAGTAAACAGATCAACAATCATGATAAATGCAGAAGGAGAAGATGAAAATGACAGCAAAACTTTCCTCTGGTTCTATTGCCTAGAAAATAGGAAAGTTACAGATTAAAAGAGAGAGAAAATAGAGATGGAGAGAGAAAGTTTAGTGTGTGGACTGGATATGTGATGGAGTGGAGAAGAATGAGATGTATTGGAGCTATGTGGAAAGGAATCAGAGTGTGCGTCCCCTCTCTGTTTAGTGGAGTGAAGTGTCATATATAGAAGTATGGAATGAGTGTGTGGAATGAATGAATTGAATGGCAATTGGAATGGATGTCTGATGAAGCTGCATGACAGAACATGTGCATGGTGTGTTATCTGCATGACAACTTGTGTATGAATTTGTTATAGAACATGTGAGAATCTCTCCCACTTGCTTCTGTTATTCTGCACATGTGTTGAATCTCCCACTTGCTTGTTATTAGTTTCTTCTAGTATGTGATCCTGTTAGCTCACTTGTTCAATCCAGTACATGCTCTTCTTGTCCAGCTATCAATCATTTCTATTTTATTCTCACAGCAGCAAGTTGTCTTGGTAAAATAAGCATTTTCTTGTTATGGGAAATTAAAAGAAATTGATTATTTATCCAATTAATCACTAAAATCACATCAATTAATTCTCAACTGTTCTAATTTTATTTTATTAATTAATTGCTCGTCATATTGATAAATGGTGATAAAATCAATAATAAAAATCTCTTTAAAACACACTAAAAATTACTACAAATATGAGTTTATCAATCTTTAAGAGGATGGAACCTGAGAGGATCCAGAAGCAGACATCGATAAATTCCCTAAAGAAGACCTAAAGGGGTTGATGGATGAACTACCACATGAGGATTCTTCATGAAATATCATCGGTTGCTATATCAAAGCAAGTGGTTTTACATTAGGAATAATGCAAGGATCGAGGTTTGAGGCATTGGCACCTACAAACTTGTTTTGTGTGGAGGAAAGACCTTGATACTCCATGATGTACTTCATGCTCCCAACTCTAATGGAATTTAGTTTGTTATTTGCTTACTAGACTTTAGGTTTGATACTTTAATGGTAAAGCTGCAGACGTATTTAGCAACTCAGTATTTTATGGTTCAGCTTTCTAATTTAAAAATTCTTTATTATGGATCTTGATGGTGATTTTAATGCTCATGATTGTTTTGTTATTACTTCAATTAATCCTGATATGAATATCTGGCATGCTAGACTAGAACATATTAATCAAAATAGAATGATTAAACTAGAAAAAGAAGGCATATTGGGCGAATCCCCAATATGGATATGTCATTATACGAAAGGGGAGTATCATTCATCATAGCATACTCTAACATGCATAATATGCAAGGAGATGCAATCATTTAAGCATTCTCTAACATGTTGTCATCACATGACAACTGCAAGGAGATGCAATGTTTATCATAACTTAGGGTAACGTAAGCCATATTACATAATTTGCTCAACCATCCCTCACACGCATACTGCAATTAAACAATTAACCAGGTAACTTTAAAGCATTCTTTCCTTTGTCATATTATCTGTTAGACTATCTATCTGTAAGTAATTGGAAGACACGCAGCAGAAATTAACTTAAACATTTTTCCATTCCTTGCCAGGATCTACCGTATATGTTTAAGTCAAGTGGGAAGAAGCATTACCCTCAGTATTCCTCAGTGTTTTCATCCGCGGCTGGTGATCTCTTTCCGATCGCAAGAAATCGATGGACTGTTCCTCAGCGACTTCCACAGCTTCTCTCCGCGGCTCGTGCTCTCTTTTCGATCGCAAGAAGTCGACGACTCAGGTTGGCTTTCTTTACTGGCATCCACATGAACAGAGTTCTAACCACAAACGACGTGCTAGCCTCTCATGTCCCTCTAGGGCTTTCTCAAGAATCCGTCTTCTCCGTCTCTATTTCGGCAGTTTCTTATCTGCAAACCTTTTTGCGAATTCCCGTTCGGCCTTTCTGTCTATTTAAAATGTAGCTCCTAAAATCAGATATATAGGATGCTATGCGTTTTCCTCAACCGAATTGGATTTTTTGGAGTTAATCTTATATTAATTCCAAAATTAATACAATATCATATATTGTATAATTTGATAAGAAACTAATTAAATAAATAATGTTTATATTAAATCCGTCCCACAGATTTAATTCACCTATTTATTTAATTTAAAATAAAGAAAAGACTGAACTATATTTGATTTATTCTCATAAATCAAATTTGAGATATCATATCAATTTGAATTTCAAATTCAAATGTGATAGAGATTTAATTTATCCTTATAAATTAAATCTTGTAAGTATCTCTTAGCTCGTGTAAGATAAAGTGACTCCCCTGTTCCTTAAACAAGAAAGAGTAAAGAAGGGTTCAGTCTATACCCTAGTAAGAGGGTAACATGGTAGCCTAAGTTAAATGAATAATTACTTCAGGATCTGACAATGATCTGACCAGATAATGTGATAGTGTTGGAAATCATGCCCTAGGGGCCAATCATTGTCTTATGCACATTGTTGATTTATGAATTTATTAATTGTGTTATCATATTATTTGGATGTTTACTATGATGACCATCCTTGGATAATTCATGATCTTATCCTAAATGTCCCTGGTCGGTCATCTATGTGGGAGCAGAGATGAAATAAGACCAGTATAACTTTGAAGATGTATAGAGATATAAATCAAAGTCATAGGCATGTGTAAGAGTACAAGGTGTTGGACCGACCTGCTATGAGAGAGCTGCATGGGTTAAGTCATAAGCTTCTCTCATATATAAACCATGTCACTATGCCCTTTGACCTGAGATCATCATGGATTCCTACATGACAAATGCTCAGCTTTGACCTAGTCAAAAGTCCCTTTTGACCGAGTGATCATAAAGACTATGTTCGGGCTTAGTGGTTTTCCATGCGGAGGAATTTGAATGGTCAAGATGGAATTTGTTCCTCATATTCATAGAGAGATATTACTGGGCCCCTCGATGAGTGAGTCTGAGAAATATATGGCCATACTGTAATGGAAAGGTAGTTCTATTTCTATAGTCAGACTACTCAGGGATCGAGAAAGTAACGGTCAGAAATAGGAGGATGACATTCTTCATGCCTCATCCATGACCAAAATATCGTGTGACAAAAGGGACATGATATGGTTGTATAAAAGGTTATATCGTTTATCGATCCTCATATGATTTGGGTAGTCGTGATGTCTTGCTAGAGACTGCTTGCGACTTGTGAGTCAATATAGTAAATGGCCCACTACCAACTTCATATGGGCCTACAGGGTCGCACATAAAATAGCCCAACACGAACAATGATGTCCATATTCATTGAATCTAAAACATGTCCAGATTCAATGATTAATTCAGGATAGATGTATATATTTATTTATATTTATATTTGTATATATAAATTCGTGTATGTACATTATATATAAGAGATATATGAGATTTAATTTATAAGGATAAATTAAATCTCTATCACGTTTGAATTTGAAATTCAAATTGATAGGATATCTCATATAAGAGATATTTACAAGATTTAATTTATAAGGATAAATTAAATCTCTATCACGTTTGAATTTGAAATTTAAATTGATAGGATATCTCATATAAGAGATATTTATAAATCTCTATCACGTTTGAATTTGAAATTCAAATTGATATGATATCTCAAATTTAATTTATGAGAATAAATCAAATATAATTCTATCTTATCTTTATTTTAAATTAAATAAATAGGTGAATTAAATTTGTGGGATGTATTTAATATAAACATTATTTATTTAATTAGTTTCTTATCAAAATTATACAATATATGATATTGTATTAATTTTGGAATTAATATAAGATTAACTCCAAAAATCCAATTCGATTGAGGAAAACGAATAGCATCCTATATATCTGATTTTAGGAGCTACGTTTTGAACAACATAGAAAGGCCGAACAGGAAATCCGCAAAAGGTTTACAGATAAGAAACTGCTGAAATAGAGACAGAGAGGACGAATTCTTGAGAAAGCCCTGGAGGGACAGGAGGCGCTAGCACGTCGTTTTTAGTTAGAACGCTGTTCGTGTGGATACCAGTAGAGGAAGCCGACCTGAGTCATCGACTTCTTGCGATCGGAAAGAGAACACGAGCCGCGGAGAGAAGCTGTGAATGTCGCAACCAGAAGCTGAGGAAGTCATGACTACATACTGAGGGTAATACTTCTTTCCACTTGACTTAAACACATACAGTAGATCCTAGCAGGGAATGGAAAAATTTTTAAGTTAATTTCTGCTGCGTGTCTTCCAATTCCTTACAGGAAGTCTATTAGCTAAATCTAAAATTTTACTCTTCTCGAGTTACTGTTCATATGGTATTCCAGAGTCAGCGACGAACATCAAAATATCATAATTAATTCTAGAAAAATCAAAATGAAGTGGTTCGAAAAGCTATATGAAGATAACATCTCAAACTTTAAGGGAAAAATAATTTCCTGACCAAATACTTAGCCAATTAATACAGTTTAGCCGTCAAAAATTAATGTTCATTTGGCCAAAAATCCTCAAAACAGATTTCGGCCCCTTATTTTGGAAAATTTGTTCTCTTTGTACAATCATCATTTGCTATTTTTCATTGCATCATGTGGCTCAAGCCTGATATATAACACCATTACTTGCAACAGTTTATACATTCATCATATAACATTTACATCTTCCAATCCCTAACTTCTCTTCATGCTTCTTCATCCTCTTTCATCATTAACAAACCTGTGGGATTGGGATTACATGGAGGGGTGAGATTTCTAGGGAAATCTCAGTAGCAAATGGTACTAAAAAAGGCATGTATTAATGTAAATACTTGTGCTTGCTTGTGAAAGTGTTAACATTGTGCAATGTGCATGCTTCCATGTTACATATGAAATACAATTGGCCAAAGTAAACATAGAAATAGAGCTTCAATCATAAGCACATATGCAACACAATTCAACCAAGTTATAGCACAACAAAGCATAATGTTCAATACATACAAGTTTAGGATAAGTTTACTACCTCACTTGCTTGATTTCTTTCACTTTAACTTTTCCTCTTTCTTCTTACTTCTCTTGGATGTGTGGCCGCCTCTTTGGAGTCCAAAATCAATTCGTAACATCACATAATCATTCATCCATTACAATCTAACTTTCTCTTGAACATTGAGCTTATTTAACTACGTTAACTTTCCTTAATCTTAACTAATGGACTTAGCGTTTGAATCAATTGATGTCTTTACTTTACCCTACATAATTTCATCTTTTGAATCCATTTATGAGCTTAGAATCATGAAATTCCAGCTCCTATGCACTGTTCTGGACAGATTTACAAAATAAGTACAATTCTTCCAAAAATTCTCATGTTGATTCCAATGCTTCCAATACTTATTTCTGTACTTTATCCCACACAACTTTTCATTTTAAAACCATTGGAAATATCAAAACTATGAAATTCCAATCACTGTTCATGTGAGTGAACAGTACAGAGAAGAACTTCAAAAACTACAACTTAGAATTCCAATACTTCCAAGGTTCAAAACCTATCCAATCCTACACAAAATCATCATATTAATAGCCTAAAGCTTTTGTCTACTTTCATTTTCCACTATGGGACCTTTAAACTTTTCATTTTTAATCATTGTTTTTTCTTTCTACTAATCATAACAATCCTTTCCAAACCTCTTTCCACTATCAGTATTGTACAGATAGGGAAAAAGTAAGATGTGACAGGAAGCAACTGAAAGATCCCTATTTCATTGCACTAAAGGATAGGAAGTTGACAATTAAGTTCGATACGTATAAGCTTAAACAAACACTCCTACTAAGTAACATCTAAGAGAGATGTCTAACATGATCTAAGAACTGAAAGGAGCTATACATACCTTGTCTAACGAATAGCAACTGCAAGTTGTGATCAAATCTCTCCCTACTAGTTGGGAGCATATAAAAGTCAACTTAACCCACAATAAAAACATCGATACTTTTAACGATGCAACTAGGCATTTGGAGCTGGAAGATAAATATTTAGAGGCTTATAGGACCTCTAGATAGGTCTATTTGATTGAGGATGCTGATACTTCCAATCAAAGCCTTATTTTAAGAAAGGCAAGTTTTAAAAGAAAGAGAAAAGGAGCAGTCCTAAAATTCAAAAGGGTAAGAAACTATTCAAGAAGAAAGGAAAGGCAAAAATTATACCTGAAGAAGGTCTAGTGCTTTGCCTACCAAAAGTAGGCCATTTCGCACATGATTGTCCTAAACAGGTTGAGAGCAAAAAGGCACCACATACTATATAACCAATGATGGAGAGTCTTTCATGGAGTATCGTCAGTTGTTATATCAAAGCAAGTGGCTTTACACAGGGAACAATGTGAGGATCATGGTTAGAGGAATTGACACCTGTAAATTTACTTTGCGAGGTGAAAAAACCTTGATGCACCATTATGTAATTTATGCTCTTGACATTCAGCAAAACTTAGTCTCTATTTTATGCATTTTAGAGTTTAGGTTTGATGTAAACTTTTATGATAAAGTTGCGGACATTTTTAGCAACTGGGTCTATTATGGTTCGGCTTTCCTATTCAAAAAGTTCTTTGTCTTGGATATTATTAGTAGTTCTAGTGTTAATAAATGCTTTACTATTTCTTCTAGTATTATTGATATGAATACCTAGCCCTCTAAACTAGGACAAATTAATCAAAATAAAATTATTAAACTGGCCAAAGAAGGATTACTAGGTTCTATTGCAAATATGGTAATATGTCCTTATGTGAAAATTGTCTGGCTGACAAGGCAACAAGAAAGCCTTTCAATAAGGAAACTAGAGCTAAAAACCCATTGCAATTAATCCATTTTGATATTTGCGGTCCAATGAGTATGAGGGCAAAACACAAAGCTTGGTATTTCATTACCTTTATGGATGACTTTTCATGATATGGTAATGTCTATTTGATCTCACATAAGTCTAAGGCCTTGAATGTTTTAGACAATACATTAATGAGATAGAGTATCAAATGGATAATAAAATCAAAGCATTATGCACTAATCAGGGTCATGAATATTTGTCAGATCAATTCAAACAGTTTTGTGAAGAAAAAGGGATAATTAGGACACTAACTATCACTGGAACTTCACAACATAATGGAGTTGCTGAAAGAAGAAACATAACTCTTCTAGACATGGTTAGGTCAATGATGGCTCAAGTAGACCTGTCAATTTTGTGGATAGCAACCTACATGCTTAACTGTGTGCCCTCAAAATCAGTTGCTTCCATACCCTGAGTTATAGACAAAATGCAATCCAAATTTAAGTATCCTTAAACTAATTGGGGTTAGTAGCGTATATCCATGATGATTCCCATAAGTGTGGGAAGTTGGGTCCTAGAGGCAAGAAGTGAATCTTTATAAGGTACTCTAAATAGTCAAAAGGATATGTTTTTATAGGTGAAAATAAAGATGAAATAATGATTGAAATAGAATCGAGAGATGCTATATTCATTGAGATTGCATTTCCTAATAGAGGAGAAATTGACCGCACTATATCCCTTTACGAAGGACAAGAACAAGACAATGCAAAATAAGTTGACAGACAAGAAACATTTTGGTATGTCAATCTAAGTGGGAGCCAAGAAAGGCCAACACAAAGACTAAAACAAAAGAAGAAAGATAAATAGGCATTAAGTCAATACTAGTCAATGTCCAAATTTACTGTTCACCTAGTCAATTTTCCCTATTCCCAAATCCAGTTCCCTGACTTTGAAAATTTGTTTCTCTAAGTACAAGCATCCAAACATAGCATTTTTATGTCAAATTAAAGCTTAGGATTTCTATTTTTGTTCTACAAAAATTTCATTAATTTATTTGTTCGTTTACTATTTTTCCTAGGCAGATACAAATTATCGCCAAAATCTGAACATTTTTCATTTAGACATAACACAAGTCATAGTATAAATTACAAATCATTCATACTATCCATTTTCTAATTCCTCTTCATGCATCTTCATATTCTTTCATCTTTAGAAAACCTGTTAGGATTGGGGTGACATTGAACGGGTGAGATTTTGGGAAAATTTTCGTAGCAAACGGCACCATAAACAGTTTATGCATGTTCATGACTAATGTTAGATTAGATTAGATATATGCTTCCATGTTTAATATTACATACATATGGCCATAACATAAATATAACCAGAGCTTCAATCATTCACATATGTCTCACATAATCAAGCAAAGCAATTAATACATCATAACATAAGCAAACAAACATACAAGTTTAGGTATAGATTCACTACATTTAACTAGCTTTACTTTAACCTTTTCCTTCTTGCATTTTAGTATTCTCTTCGATAAATACCAAGGCCTAACATAGCATAACAATATACTCATTATAGTCTATCTAAGTTAATCTCAAACTTGGTTTTATCTCAATTCAATCTCTTTTGACTAATAAGCCTTTATCTTTCTTTAATTTTCATTAATTTTCTTTACCCTTTGAATTAAATTGTGCCTTGATTCCCACACAATTTTGCCTAAAGAATCCAAATATGAAGTTAGAATGATCAAATTCTAACTCCTCCTTAGGGTACTGGACAGAACAGAACCGTGAGCAGTACCTTACAATTTTCAAAAATTCCTCTTTTGATGTTAATGCTTCCAACTCTTGTTCCTTAGCTCAATCCTATACAATTTCACCTTCTAACTCAATGGGAGTGTCAAAATCAACTCCCTTGGTTCAGTTCCAGTATAGGCTAAAAGGCCTCTTAAAGTGAGAAATCCAAGGTTACACAATTTATTCAAGGTATCATCACTAATCTAAGCTTACTTAAGTCTCAATTTCATGTTTCTAACTTTAATTCAACCCTCCCCCTATCATGTACAGTTTTGGCCAGCATCATATCCAAGAGAGTATCTCATTTTACTTCTATTAAAACCCTAGGTTCAAGTCTCTAAATTGAAGAAGCTAGAATACATTACTTACCTTAATTCCTACTAGCTTAAACTTTAGACACCTTGGACTATTCTTGGATTGCTTAAGTCTCCATTTGGCCAGAGTTTCCCTTCTTCTTTCCTTGCTTGGCGTCATATATAAAGGGAAGGGGGATATTTATAGGTTTCAGGGTGAATGAATGAATAGGCAAGATGCATTTGATAAAGGCCAATATTCATTCTTGCCACTTGATTACATCACCCTGTCATCATCCAATAACATTATCAAGGGGACACCTCACATTCTATGTGGCACAATTCCAAGATAAAGAATAGTCAAGAAAAGTCTAGTTAAATTTGATACCGACCAGTCCAATTTTCCCAAAAATCATATTATTTTCTAAATTTAATTTTTTTGAAATTCCATAATATGTATTCTGACCTTAACCAGTATCTAGATTTTTTCTATCATTGACATTCTTAGAGTAAGTTTAAACTCACTTATTAATCCCTTAAAAAATTACTAAAATGCCCTTAATTCCTCTTTATTCACTTTAATAACTCTAAGGTCATTATTGTCTTTTCATACCTTATTAGCGTATTCCCTGGCACTGGTCAACTATTATTGTAACCTTCTTTGACCATTTACCTGGGTTGTCTGATTAAATTATCATAGCCCTTCATTTGGCTCTTAAATGGCTGCTTTATGATTTAATCATAAATATCTTCCTTACTTCACATTATTTTATTATTTAAAATACCTGGCTTAACTTCTTCTTCCTTATCTTCTTGACATGTGCCACCATTGTGGGTCCCTCTAGGACACCTCATATTGTGCAATGAACAACTGAGATCGGGCAATGTGTTTTTGTTGGAAATTGTGCCCTAGGGGCCAATCATTGTGTCATGAACATTGTTGATTTATGAATTTTTTTAATTGTGTTATCATATTATTTATATGTTTATTGTGATGACCATCCTTAGATAACTCATGATCTTATCCTAAATGTCCCTGGTCGGTCATCTATACGGGACCAGAGATAAAATAAGGCCAGTATGACTTTGAAGATGTATAAAGATATAAATCAAAGTCATAGGAACATGTAAGAGTACAAGGTGTTGGACCGACCTGCTATGAGAGAGCTGCATGGGTTAAGTCATAAGCTTCTCTCATATACAAACCATGTCACTATGCCCTTTGACCTGAGATCATCATGGATTCCTACATGACAAACGCTCAGCTTTGACCTAATCAAAAGTCACTTTTGACCGAGTGATCATAAAGACTATGTTCGGGCTTAGTGGTTTTCCATGCGGAGGAATGTGAATGGTCAAGATAGAATTTGTCCCTCACATTCGTAGAGAGATATTACTGGGCCCCTCGATGAGTGAGTCTGAGAAATGTATGGCCATACTATAATGGAAAGGTAGTTCCATTTCTATAGTCAGACTACTTAGGGATCGAGAAAGTAATAGGAGGATGACATTCTCCATGACTCATCCATGACCAAAATATCGTGTAACAAAAGGGACATGATATGGTTGTATAAAATGTTATATCGTTTATCGATCCTCACATGATTTGGGTAGTCGTGATGTCTTGCTAGAGACCGCTTGCGACTTGTGATTCAATATAGTAAATGGCCCACTGCCAACTTCATATGGGCCTACAGGGTCGCACACAAAATAGCCCAACACGAGCTATGATGTCCATATTCATTGAATCTAAGACATGTCCAGATTCAATGATTAATCGAGGGTGGATGTATATATTTATTTATATTTTTATATATATTTGTATATATATATAAATTCGTATATATATATTATATATAAGAGATATTTACAATATTTAATTTATAATGATAAATTAAATATCTACCACGTTTGAATTTGAAATTCAAATTGATATGATATCTCAAATTTGATTTATGAGAATAAATCAAATATAATTATGTCTTATCTTTATTTTAAATTAAATAAATAGGTGAATTAAATATGTGGGATGGATTTAATATAAACCCTATTTATTTAATTAGTTTGTATTAATTTTAGAATTAATATAAGATTAATTCTAAAATCCAACTCAGTTACAACACCGATAGCATCCTATATATTTGACACTTAGGGGCTACGGTTTTTGGCAGTGAGAGTGAACAAGGAATCCGCAAAAGGTTTGCAGATAAAAAATTGCCGAAATAGAGACGGAGATGACGGATTCTTGAGTAAGCCCTGGAGGAACAGGAGGCGCTAGCACGTCGTTCGTGGTTGGAACGCTGTTCGTGTGGATACCAGTAGAGGAAGCCGACTTGAGTCATCGACTTCTTGCGATCAGAAAGAGATCACCAGGCGCGGAGAGAAGCTGTGAACGTCGCAACTAGAACCTAAGGAAATCGCTACTAAATACAAAGGGTAATACTTCTTTCCACTTGACTTAAACACATTCGGTAGATCCTGGCAGGGAATGGAAAAAATTTTAAGTTAATTTCCACTGCGTGTCTTCCAATTCCTTATAGTTTTTACTTTAACTAATGTGTGGATATGATGACTTTGAGATATTTTAACATTTCTTCTTCTCCAGGTTGAGTGCCATGTGGCATCTTGGTGGGTCCCATGAGGACACCTCATGATGCCACCTCATGCTCCTGAATAACTCCCAATTTTTCTAGTACATTCTATCCAATTATGTACAATCATGAACTGTATAAAGGGATTTCATCTGAATTATTAGACTGCCCTTTAGTCCAATAATTTCCATGTTTTCCAATGATATTTCTGTCATGGAAACACTATCTAAAAATTTACTAATAAAAATCATTTTATCTGATCAATTTCCCAGTTATAACTTTAACTAGATAATTATACTTTAGTAAAAAGTACTAAAATATTATTTTAACTATACTTAGACCCACATAAATATTGGAGCACATTTTTAGACCTCTTGGGATGCCATCTTGGGTTTCTAATCAAACTCAACTCCTATGATAGCTCAAATCCCAAGAAATTTCTCCAAAAAAAATTTATAGGTGCCCTAATTCACCTTAAATTATATAGAGCTAATTTTTTACTTTGTCAGTTTCATATATTCTTATAACTAATATAAGAATTTTCTATAAAATTTTATCTAATTTTGAAGTCTAGAAGGTCCTATAAAAATTTTTAAAACTTCATAAATTAATATCAATTTTTCATGATCTTAAATCAAAATTATGAAAATCACGGTTGAGATAAGAATCACTTCTTGTATTTTTCTCATAAAATTTGTGATTGAAATGCTTACAGGCAATTTTTTTACCATTTCTGACTCAATTTTCTCATAATTACAATTTTACCCTTGAATTTGACTAAATTCCATTTTAGTCTCTTACTATACTATTTGAAATTCCAATTTGGTACCTAAAATCTCAAAACTCCCTTATTTCCTTTTCTTTTCTAACTTTAACATTTTCTAATCATCATTTCTTCTTCCAGTCATCGTCACGATCATTTCTTAACATCTTTCCTCTATCAGTCTTATAGAGATAGAGAACAATTAGTATGTGATAGTTCGAATATCCATCAAAGTGATAAGGTGCTTCACATATCATTCATCTCCTTAATAATTATTGTGATGGACAGTTCGAATGTCCATCACAACAATATCTTTCATCTCATATAGCGCCTTATCTTCAAAATCTGAATCAGAGTCACAAATTATTAAGGAAATGTGTTTTGTTAATAAGAAAAATGAGAACCCCGAAAGCATGAATAAGTTTTCATATCTTCATATTGGCATTATGTCAAACACATGGTGTGCTTAGCAAAAATAGACTCACTATCAGTTGCAGAGGAGGATGCACTTGACCATATCCTCAAACAATGTGGGAGACCTAAACACTCTTCCAGTAAAGTTTCTATTCTGATCATCATCATCATCATCATCATTTCCAGAGATGCATATGTTTCTAAACTCCCTCACAACCTTCTCTTTGCTCTCTAATAGACGCATCATTCTTGACACCTAAGCCTGGCCACATGAGGGAAAATGATGGTAAATTTAACTTTTTTTCATTAATCATATCAAATAGAAAGGGAACACATTCAAAGAAGTGTTCGTGAAAGGGTAACAAATAGATATGGAGGTGGCGGCATGAACTAGAAGAGTAAGAGAGCTAGGACTGTGTAACTTATGAGCAATTTTGATGTCGAAGGATACAGAAAGAGGGAATAGAGAAGGACTATGCGGGTGTTAGAGAGTGGGTCCTATTAGAATATAAACATCTCAAACATATTCTAATAAATCCATATTATAATATATATAAGTATAAAACATATACGAGATGCAGCTGAAGACTTAAAATTACCTCTTACCATTAGCTTGATTGATCTGAGAAGAACTGTAACTCAAATCAGATACCTATCAATCAAAGAATACTGTTAGATAAACAACAAGTTCTTCCAGCTGGTGATTAGGCACAGTGATGGCAACTTGTGTACTGTCATCACCAATAGGTAACCTTCAAGAGTGAGATGAGAAATTAGGTTATCGCTCTAGGACTCAGAAACTATCATATGATAATTCTCAATTGTTAATCTCCATCATCAAAAAATTAACCTTAATAAACTGAGTCAACAACCTACCTTAGACTAGGCCCAATAACTACAGCCCATACTCAGAAATATTTATTAATTATCCTAATTAATATCTAAATAGGTTATATTATAATAATAAATATCTCACATTTTTCCACTTGGCCTGCATACTCAATGTCATTGCCCTGTCTAGGTAAACTGATATCATGCTACAAGAATCATGGCGATAAGTCCCCTTTTATTGAGTATCAACTTCCATGTATTACAGGTAGCACCATCACTTAATGGGTACACATTATACATGAATTCAATGTTCATTCAATTCCTGTCTCAATATTTATCAATTTCAATAACATAAATGTATACAATCACAATTTGAAATTGATAAACCATAAAATATGATTTCATTACTCATATATCCATTAATCAAAAGAAGGACGAAGTCCCATATGAGGTACATGTGTGACACAAATATTTGGCTTCAATCCTTTCGTCATAGGATCAGTCACATATCCAATGTATTGATAAGTTCAATAGAAACTTGGCCATCCTGAACTCTTTCTCTCAAGCAAAGGAATTTAAGTTAGACAAACTTGCTTCGAATTTTATTCCTTTTATTGTTCGCTATGGCCACCACAACCACGTTATCAAAGTACATTTTGATTGGTTTAGAGACTAATTCCATAATCTTAAGCCCAACAATGAAATTCCTTATCCAAATAGATTGTGAACTTGCTTTAAAATACGCAATGTACTCAGCATTACCGGTAGAAGGAGCTGTTTGAGTTTTCTTAGTGCTTCTCCACGATATAGCTCCTTCTACCAATAGGAACGTGTAACTAGATATAGACTTGTTTGTGTTTACGCATCCTTCAAGATCTAAATTTGAGTATCCAATTATTTCTAGACTGTCTGTTCTCCTATATGTGAGCATGTAGTGTTTAGTACCTTGTAGGTACCTAAACACCTTTTTTGCAGCTGTCCAATATGCTTCCCCAAGATTACTTTGGTATCTTCCCAATATACCCACAGTAAAAGCGATGTCAGGTCTTGTACAAAATGTGAATACATCAAGCTTCCCACTGTTGAGGCATATGGGACCATTTCTATCTGTTTCCTATCAAGCTTGGTTTCAAGATATTGACTTAAACTGAATTTATCTCCCTTTTCAATAGGAGCCATGTTAGATGAACAGTTTTGTATTCTAAATCATTCAAAAATCTTGATAACGTAAGCCTCTTGAGATAAGCCTATAAGACATTGGGTTCTATCTCTATGGACTGTATGCCAATGACATAAAAAGTCTCACACATGTCTTTCATATCAAAACTCTGAAACAGAAATTGGTTCACCTCACGCAATAGTCCCAGATCATTGTTAGTAAGTAAAATGTCATCTACATACAAAATCAAGAATATGATCCTACTCCCACTAGCCTTATGGTATATATAGTAATCCATGGTATTCTCAACGAAACCAAATGATGTGATCACTTCATGGAACTTCAAGTACCACTGTCGTGAAGCATGTTTCAGACCATATATTAATTTCTTTAATCAATCATAGCAATATGTCACAACTTAGAGTTTTCACTCTTCACAGCCTGAGTGAATGTTAAAGGATCATTCTCAACACTTACATCATAGTCAACTTTAATATAATGCACTACGTAGTCATCAGGTAATACGGGTTTTCTTTCTGTAGTTGACCTCCTTAGTTCAACCTCTTGGGTTGATCTAGGTTGCTAAATAAGGACATCCTCTATCATATTTTGTGGTGGTTCCACTTGTGTTATAGGTTGACTATCTGATATGTGTCCATCTTGTTCAACATCATCAACTTGAGCTATAGGGTCTACATCATGTTCAATGTCAATTCCAACAGTGAGATGATCATTAACTATTGATGTCCCCTTATAAATGATATCAATAGTTTGCTCTATGTGATCATCTAGTAGATAATCACTCCCACTAATCACATCATTCTCAAGAAATTTGGCATTCCTAGACTCTACAAACCTTTCAGAATGTGAAGGACAATAAAACTTATAACCCTTAGACCTTTCCACACAGCCCACAAAGTAAGTTCTAATGGTCTTGGGGTCCAATTTCTTCTCCTGTGGATTGTACACTCTTACTTCAATGGGACAACCCCATATCTTGAAATGATTTAAACTGGGTTTCCATCCTTTCCAGATTTTAAAGGGTATCTTGGACACTACCTTTGTTGGAACCCTATTTAATATGTATGTGGCTATCTTGAGTGCTTCCTTCCACAAAGAAGATAGCAGTTTGGAGCTACTCATCATGCTCATAACCATATCCAGCAAGGTCCTATTTCTTTTTTCAACTACACCATTCATGTCAGGTGATCTAGGCATAGTATATTGGGCTTCTATACCTTGCTATCAAAGAAAATTAGCAAATATACCTGGGGCTTGTCCTTCACTAGTTATCTGCCATAATACTCACCACCACGGTCTGATCTCACGATCTTGATTGGTTTCCCAATCTATTTTTCTATTTCTATTTATATTCCTTGAAAGCATTTAGTGCCTCACTCTTATTATAAAGTATGTAGACATACATGTATAGTGAGTAATCATCAATAAAGGTGATAAAGTAATTTTAACCATGTGCAGTCAAATCAAGGAACAAATATCTGTGTGTATAATTTCTAGCAATTTAGAACTTTTCTTAGCCCCTTTATATGACTTATTGGTATGCTTTCACCTTATGTTAAAAATATTCAAATAAAATAAATTATGATCTATAGAGTTTTATATATATCTCATATTGCTACTCATAAGGATTAGAGATCAATAAGTGATAAACTCATATTTGTAGCGATTTTTAGTGTTTTAAGTGAGTTTTATAATTGATTTTATCCCCATTTACTAATATGATGAGCAATTAATTAATAAAATTAAAATGAAACAAGTGAAAATTAATTGATTTGATTTTAATAATTAATTGGATAAATAATCTATTAAATTTCTATTATGCAATGACCAATCAGCAAATTAGACGAATTGATAGATGGACAAGAAATTAGACATGTGCTGGATTGAGAAAGCTGATAACAGATTTAAGCACATGGCTAATAGGAACAAGTGGGCTGCAGTTGTTTGAGTTCACATGTTAACAGAATCACATGCTGGAATGAGTTGCTAACAGAAGCAAGTGGACAAACAATTGGCTGTAAAACATATGCTAGAATTGAAGGAGAGAGTAATCACGCATGACACACACATAAATACTCTGAACTGAATCATTCACACTAGCAGCACATCATTTCATATCACAGCACATGTGCAGCACAACAGAATGCAAGTGGGTGATTCACATATGCTCTTTAACATATTCATGCAACTGCCATTGAATCCATTCATTCCACACTCTGCATACATGGGATGCACATCATCAAATCATTCTGCTATTTACTTTTAGAAGTTAGATAAAATCTCATTAGTTTAATTAGGTATTTTAACATCTATCTAGACTCTTTGTGAATCGACGTAAGTTAGCCTCATTTTACTATTAGTTATCTTAGTTTTGTTTGATAATTAAAATGAAAATTATCAATAAGCAAGGCAAGAGAGTTCTCAAATAAGGCTCTGATACCACATGTTAGAATATAAATATCTCAAACATATTCTAATTAATCCAAAGTACAATATATATAAGTATAAAACATATACGAGATGTAGTGAAAGACATAAAATTACCTCTTGCCATTAACTTGATTGATCTGAGAAAAACTGTAACTCAAATCATATACCTATCAATCAGAGAATATTGTTAGATAAACAACATATTCTTCTAACTGGTGATTAGGCACAGTGATGACAACTTGTGTACTGCTGTCACCAGTAGGGAACTTTCAAGAGTGAGTTGAGAAATTATGTTATCGCTCTGAGACTCATAAACTATCGTATGATAATTCTCAATTGTTAATCTCCACAATCAGAAAATTAAACTTAATAAACTGAATCAACAACCCACCTTCACTGGGCCCAATGACTACCGTCCACACTTAGAAATATTTATTAATTATCATAATTAATATCTAAATATGTTATATTATAATAATAAATATCTCACAGGTCCTAGTAGTTAGGAGCCATCATGAAGAAGCCATGCCTGCACATGACTTTCTCTAATTGAAACACCTCCACTGATATCCCTAGTGGAAGCTCCAACTTCTCCATTCGATTTCCTCCTCCTTTGTTACTGTGCTACTTTTTCGACCAATTTTCCACGAAGCCACAGAGATAGCCGTTACTCGCTTGCAACTCAAATGCTATTTGTTTCCTTATTTATTTATTTATTTTTGGTTATGAGAGAAATTGAACCTCTTCGTTCCCCTTTTTAGTGAAAATTAACTATTCTTCCACCCAAGGCATATATATGTGGATATATAACAACAACAAATATCATTAAAATATAATCAATCAAAATAATTAATATATTTAAAATAGGATAAAAACAAAAAAATTGAAATCATATAATATTCTAATTTTATTTCATTTTTAAAAAATATACACATACAATACTCTAACCTGGATGAAATCATTCATTGACTAAAAATAAGAAATCATTCATTATGTATGCTTGTTAAAGAAAAACGAATTTTAGTGACAATAATGTATTACCATATTAGTATTATTAAATTTATATAAGAAAAATCATAACTACTAATTTATTGTGATTAATTTATTGTTATCTTGATTTGAAGGATTTCGGGTGTACCTGAGATAGTTTCCTTTCCACTTAGATACCCACACGCAACCTGAGCACCTTGTATGGACTCTAGTACATTTCACAGCAAATGCACTAAGGAAAAGTTTTGGTGAACAGAGGAGAAGTACAAACGAAGAGCATACTTCTCTAGAGCAAAAACCACCCACCAAGCAATCTGAATACCCTCCCTTGAATATTCTGTGCGTGCCTATATGTGGTAAGAGGGTGGAATACTTGTAACTTCTCACTCCCACATTTTTCTCCTTTTAAAAACTAAGGAGAAAAATTGTTCCCTCCATTCCCTCTGTTACCCCAATACCTATTGGGTTTAGGTCTAATCCACCAAAGGTGTATCAGCCCACTTTCTTACATGATTAAATTATGATAAAATTGAGTTGTAATTGGGCTCTAAAATTAAATTGGTTAATTCTTTACAATTTTGGTATTGATTTGATTATCAGATTATTTTAAGATTGATTGATCTATAATTAGAAAGGGATAAACGCATTCCCTCCAATAATACAATTGTTGCTTTAATTATAATATACAAACTTAAAAAATTGCAATCTTGTGATGTATAGATAATATATTACTAATTTTCAGACTCTCATATAATTTTCAAGAAAACAAAAAAAAAGGTTCAAGTGAAAAAAATTCAAATATAATTAAATATTTTCAAATTTGATTTTATAATTAAATATTTTAATATAGTTAGGAATAAATAAAATTTTCAAATAAAACATACTCATAATCCAAATAAATTTTAAAATTAATTATCAGATTTGACATTCAAAACATGAAAATAATTAAAATTAAGATTTGTAGAAGCTGTGAATCACTAAAAGGCAACCCCTAATTTTAATAATAATCATTTATTTTACTCTTAAAATTTTATAATAACAAATTCAGTTAAAAATAAATTTATATCAATGTCACTCAACACTTTCAATTTATCTGTCTACAGACCACAATCTCAATCACTAATTAATTGGTAATCTCATTGATTATATGTTATTTCAAATTTTATGATTAACTATTATATATATAATATAAGGGAATATAGCACGCAAACCAGAGCACCAAATTCAAAAGTGACATTATCGTGACCTTATGTTTCCCTTAGTTATGCTCAATTGGAAGTAGTTTGAACCAATTTAAACCTCTTTAACTTAAAAAAAGTAAATTTAAAAAATAAATTGTGCTACTGTTTATTTGGTAATTCTAGATTATAGACCCAAATTTCAAAATTTATAATTAAATCTATAAAAATAGAAATGAAGTGGTTCAAATTTTTATTGAAAGCTCTTTCATTAAACTATGAGGGGGGAAATATAAAACTGAGGTTTCATTGTCTAAATGAATAAAGTTTTTGTTGAATAATCATTGTTCATTTGATAAATCTAGAAATTCTTGTTTTCTTGCCTTAAATTTAAAAATTCATTTCTCCTTGATTTCTTACCCAATTGAGGTGTGTTATATATGGATTTAAAAATCAAGATGTGTTCTTTAAACTCATAAAATTTTGTAGAAAAACTCTTTCATTTGCTATTTTGAATTATTGTTTGAATCTCACTGCCTCTAGACACTCGTTTTACCTCATTTCCAGATTTTATTTCTATATTTGAAAAATCATATTAAATTGAAACCTTAACCAATTGAAGCGTTCTTGATATCCATTTAAATATCTGTATATTAGCTATATTCATGCCAAATTTTATATCATAAATCGTACGTTAAGTCACCAAAAATACCATCATAAGTTTACTTCCTTACATTGAATACACACCATAATGTACTTTTGCATACCATAATGTCATATAACCAACTCATCTTATAATACAAGTTCATTTATTCACATTTAACATTTTTCCTTTTGAGGTTTTAGCACCTATAACATGGTTATACATATAGAAAGAATGAGATTTCATTGAAATCCCAATAGCAATTATTCAAACTATAATATTATGCATGCTTGACTAAGTGGCTAACATGTTATCATGATATGGGAGCTACTTCATGATCATACATAAAAAAACTCTAACATGCATATTGTCATGACATGTATTACAAGGAGTTGCATCCATTCATACATCATCATAGCATCATTTTAAGCTCAACAAAAAATCACAACTAACAAGCAAGTATAAAGTCAAACAACCACAACATTATAGTTAGGTATTCTTGCTACCTCTTATGCTATCCTTGTCAAGCTCTCCTTGAAATGGTCTTCTTTCCAAACAAATGTCAAAACCTAGCCATTAAAAAGTAATAGCAAGTTACAAATCAATTCTAAAACACTTCTAAGACTAGGTTTTCACTAAATTCTATTCTTTGTCTATTTTATGTCTTATATTTTCGTTTTTCTAAAATAAATTCTCATGGGTAATTTTCACATAATTTTTCATGTAGAATCCTAATTTGAAGTTAGTATTTCCAAATTCAAACTCCTTCCTTGGCTACTGTACATAACTGAAACCTAAATTTTTTATTTCCAAAAATTCTCATTTTGATCCCAATGCTTTCAATACTTGTTTCTCTACTTTACCCCACACAATTTTTCATTTTAAATAGAATGGAAAAATCAAAATTATGAAATTCTCACATATGAACAATTATTCATACAGTGGTATCTAAGAACACAAAATCCTAATTTCATGCATACTTAAACTTCCAAGCCAATACTACTTGATTTCAACTTGTTCGAGCTTATCTAAATCATCTACAACATAATATTCATATTTCTATCACATATGAGCAGAATGTTCAGCATCCATACCAAAGGAAAATTGCCATAAAAACTACTTAAACTAAGAGTAAACTTCCTAGAATAAAATCTAAGATCATAGGAAACAATTACCTTTCTTCTTACTCTAAGTTGTATGCTTTCTCCTACCACAAAATAAATTTTGGTAGACTTTCCCCAAGGATACTAAGGGCTTCTAAAATGGGCTGTGAGGGGGTATTTATAGAAAAGTTTGGGTGAAAATGGAAGATTAGGATTAGTTTGTTCACTATTTAATCTAAAGCTCTATATTCCATCTTAAAACTAGCTTGCCCACCAAACCAAAAAGTGACATCATCCATGACATCAATAAGGCTTTGTTTGGGGCAAGACATAGAAAATACTGATAGAAAAAGTTTCAGTCTAATCCAGTACTGATGAAGTTAGTTTCATAAAAATCAAACTATTTTATATTTCTAATTTTTATAATATTCTAGAATATGAATTCTGTCATGAAAATTAGTGTCTAGATTTTTCCTGCCACTGAAATTATTAAACTGAGTATTTATCTGCTTACCATACATTGGAAAATGACTGAAATCCTCTTAATTCATTATTTTACACTATATTGATCCTAATGCTATGTTTGGTTCAATCAAGGGAATAGTAGGTTAGGTTAATTTAAGGGAGGGTAGGAAAAGGTAAGAGAGGTAAATAGGGGAGGGGAGAAGATATTTTTTATTTGGTTTAAGAGGGGAGGGAAGGGGAGCTTATTATAAATTGACAAATATACCCTTATCATTTTGTTTAAATTTTTTCTTATTATTTTATTTTTATAATTTATTGATTTTTTTATTTTTCATTATTTAGGTGGCCCTTTCTCTTCTTTTATTTCTCTTCTTCTTCAGCCATGAATTCCTTGCCACCATCGTCGTCATCATCTCAAAACTCACCTTCTTCTCTCCTCACCCATTCAGCACATCATCCATAGGTTGTCATCATCCATCACCCCTATCATCATCCATCACCCCATGCATCATCACCTCCACACTATTCTGTTCCAGAGTTGCACGGCATCTCCTTCTCCAACGGTCTTTAAAGCAACGGGGATCTTGATAGCAAATGGTAGAATGTTCGATTAGATGACTGAAGATGAAGATGATCAAAATGTTCGAAGGGCATTACTATAATATATAAAAACCTCCATGGGCAATTTTGTCAAAAAGAGACCAAAGTCTCTCACCCCTTTAAAAACCCCCAATTTTGGAGGGTGAGAGAGTGGGAAAGCAGAGCATAAAAGGACAAAAAAAATGTCCCTCCCCTTTCCTTTATTTTTTGAACCAAACAGGCTTATCCCCTCCTCTACTCTCCCCTCTAAAAACAACAAGCAAACAATACTTAAGGGCATAATTGTCATATCACACTTCTTTACACTTCATCAGGGCATATTTTAACTATGATAAATCATTTCTATATCTCCCTAAACATTTTGACCATGTTCAAATGACCAGAATACCCTCCATTCATCTCTTGTTCAATATTATAACCCAAGGGCATTTTCATAATTTTATACTTTTTAGGGTTTTTTTGGACACTAGCCCACATAACTGTTATAACTGTTGGGTATACAACTGGGCCTATGGGACACCAACTTGGGCCTTTAAATGGGTCTAATGCCTTTATAGCTCAATTCCTAAGAAAACTCATGAAAAGTATTTATCGGGTATATTATTTCACTATAAACTCCATTATATATTCGACAAAACTCCATTTTAAGTTTTGTTAGTTTTATAAATTCTTATAGTAATTATGGAAATTTCTTACCAAATTTTATCTGATTAGCAAATTCAGAAGGTCCTATAATAACTTCCAGAATTTAAAAATTAATATTAATTGTATGGGACCTCAAATCAAAATTCTAAAAACTATACCTAGGCCAATTATCTATTTATTGGTAAAAATTGGTAATGTAACATTTTTGGACAATTTTGGCCTTTTTCTACTTAACTTTCTCATAATTACAGTTTTACCCTTAAATTTTTAATAAATTACACTTTAATCCCTAAACTTTCACTATTTCACTTTGGTCCTTTACTATACTTTTTTATAATTACACTTTATGCCCTAAAACTTATCTCTACATTTATTTTAGGCCTTGGAACTTTTCTAAATTATATTTAAGTATTTTAACTTTTCATTATTTGTAATTTAATCCCTTTCCTCCCTTCAATTGCAACATTTTCCTTATAGAATTTCATGTATATTAAATATAGACTTTACATACATATAGGATAAGAAAATTGGGGATATGACATTTTTCTCCCCTTAAAATAAATTTTGTCCTCAAAATTAACAATATCTACATACTAAGGAAATAACTCAGGATATTTTTGTACATTCTTTTTTCCACTCCCTAGGTAGCTTCATTCTTCGTCAATCCTTTCTAGACCACCTTGATTAAAGGAATATGCTTATTTCATGGCTACTGAGTTTTTTTTATCAATGATTCGTATCGAACACTCTCATATGTTAGGTTGTCCTACAATGTGATATCATCTTGCTTAATCACATGTGATGGGCCTGGTATAAGCTTTTTCAACTGGGAAACATGGAATACATCGTGGATCTGGCCGAGGTTTAGAGGAAGAGTTAGCTTATAAGCTATTGGTCCAACCTTAAATAGAACCTAAAATGGTCCAACTTATTTCGGGTTTAGCTTCTTAACTTTAATAGATCAACCAGCTCCTGTAGTTGGCATAACTTTGAGGAATACATGGTTGCCTTCCTCAAAATTCTAGCCACTTTCTTCTAACATCTGTATAACTCTCCTGTTTACTTTGCACTGCTAATAGCCTCTTCTTAATCAAATCAATCTAAGCTGAAGTTTGATCTACTATGTTAGGACCATAGATCCTTCTTTCGCTCAGCTCTATCAGCATAAAGGAGACCTGCATTTTTTGCCATAAAGTGCTTTGAAAAGAGCCATATGAAGACTAGAATGGTAACTATTACTATAAGCAAATTCTTTGAGTAGTAAGTGATCATCCTAGTTTCCTTTGAAATCCAACACACAGGCTCTAAGCATATTCTCTAGTATTTGGATCATTCTCTTCTATTGCCCATCTATTTGTGGATGATAAGTTGTACTAAATCTAAGAGTAGTGACCATTTCTTTATGCAGAGTCCTCTAGAAATTTGATGTAAATTGAGGATCTCTATCTAAAATAATACTGCTCGGGACACCATGCAACCTAACGATATCCTTTATGTAGTAGAGTTTGGCCAGTTTCTCAAGAGGATCCTTTACATTTACTGCTAGGAATGGGCTGATTTAGTTAATTGATCAACAATCACCCATATAGCATCATGTTTTATTGAGGTTAATGGTAATCCTACTATAAAATCCATTGCAATGCTATCCCATTTTTGCTCAGGAATATCTAGATGTTACAACTTTCCTGCTGGCTTTTAATATTCAACCTTTACTTTCTGGCATGTTATGCATTTTGATACATAGGTTACAACATCTTTCTTTAATCCAGGCCACCAAAATAAACTTTTAACATCATGATACATCTTGGTCATACCTGGATGCACTATATATCTACTTTTATGTTCTTCCTCTAAAAGTTCTTCCCTAATCCCATTGTATTAGGGATACACGACCTTCCTCTAAACGGTAGCAATCCATCTTGGGAGATTTCAAAATTTTTAGTTTCTCCTCTCTTCAACTTACCCTTAAAAATTTTTGTTAGCTTATCATGCTCCTGGACTTTCTTTATCTCATCCTCAATTAAAGCTCTAACCTACATTCCTCCATAAGGATTTCCTATTATTTGCATCTGGTATAAAGTGTTGGAAAACGTGCCCTATGGGCCAATCATTGTCTTATGAACATTATTGATTTATGAATTTATTAATTGTGTTATCATATTATTTGCATGTTTACTGTGATGACCATCCTTAGATAATTCATGATCTTATCCTAAATGCCCTTGGTCGATCATCTGTGCGGGAGCAGAGATAAAATAAGACCAGTATAACTTTGAAGATGTATAGAGATATAAATCAAAGTCATATGCACATGGTAGAGTACAAGGTGTTGGACCGACCCGCTATGAGAGAGTTGCATGGGTTACGTCATAATCTTCTCTCATATACAAACCATGTCACTATGCCTTTTGACCTGAGATCATCATGGATTCCTACATGACAAACGCTCAGCTTTGGCCTAGTCAAAAGTCACTTTTGACCGAGTGATCATAAAGACTATGTTCGGGCTTAGTGGTTTTTCATGCGGAGGAATGTGAATGGTCAAGATGGAATTTGTCCCTCACATTCGTAGAGAGATATTATTGGGCCCCTCGATGAGTGAGTCTGAGAAATGTATGGCCATACTGTAATTGAAAGGTAGTTCCATTTCTATAGTCAGACTACTCAGGGATCGAGAAAGTAACGGTCAGGAATAGGAGGATGACATTATCCATGCCTCATCCATGACCAAAATATCGCGTGATAGAAGGGACATGATATGGTTGTATAAAAGGTTACATCATTTATCGATTCTCATATGATTTGGGTAGTCGTTATGTCTTGCTAGAGACCGCTTGCGACTTGTGGGCCAGTATAGCAAATGGCATACTGCCAACTTCATATGGGCCTACAGGGTCACACACAAAATAGCCCAACACGATCTATGATGTCCAGATTCATTAAATCTAAGACGTGTCTAGATTCAATGGATGATCCAGAGTTGATGTATATATTTATTTATATTTATATTCGTATATATATATAAATTCGTGTATATATATTATATATAAGGGATATATAGGATTTAATTTATAAGGATAAATTAAATCTCTATCACGTTTGAATTTGAAATTCAAATTGATAGGATATCTCATATAAGAGATATTTACAAGATTTAATTTATAAGTATAAATTAAATCTCTATCACGTTTGAATTTGAAATTCAAATTGATAGGATATCTCAAATTTGATTTATGAGAATAAATCAAATACAGTCTAATCTTATCTTTATTTAAATTAAATAAATAGGTGAATTAAATCTGTGGGACGAATTTAATATAAACATTATTTAATTAGTTTCTTATCAAATTATACAATATGTGATATTGTATTCGGAATGAATATAGATTAATTCCAAAATCCAATTCGATTGAGAAAAATGCAAAGCATCCTATATATCTGATTTTAGGAGCTACGTTTTGAGTACAACACATAACACAAAAAAGGGCCGAACGGAATCTGCAAAAGGTTTGCAGATAAGAAACTGCTGAAGTAGAGACGGAGAGGACGAACTCTTGAGAAAGCCTTGGAGGGACAGGAGACGCTAGCACGTCGTTCGTGGTTGGAACGCTATTCGTGTGGATACCAGTAGAGGAAGACGACCTGAGGAGTTGACTTCTTGTGATCAGAAAGAGAGCACGAGCCGCGGAGAGAAGCTGTGGACGTCTCCTTACGATCCGAAAGAGATCACCAGCCGTGGAGAGAAGCTGTGGAAATCGCTGAGAAATATTGAGGGTAATGCTTCTTCCCACTTGACTTAAACACATACGGTAGATCCTGGCAAGGAATGGAAAAATTTTTAAATTAATTTTCGCTGCGTGTCTTCCAATTCCTTACATAAAGGACTCCAATCTCTGTCATCTTCTATTAATTTCAAATCTTTGATAATTAGGTTCACCACCTGCACTACCTTTTTGCTTAAAGCATCAGCTACAACATTTGCTTTTCATGTATGATATTTAATCTAGAAATCATAATCTTTCAACAACTCCATCCATCTTTGTTATCGCATATTTAGTTCTTTCTGGTCATACAGATACTTTAGACTCTTATAATCATAGTACAACTCAATGGTTGTCCCATATAGATCATGTCTCCATATTTTAAGTGTATATACTATTGCTTCCAACTCCAAATCATGAGTAGGGTAGTTTTCTGCATTAGGTTTAAGTTACTATGAAGCATATGCTACTACTCAACCTTTCTACATCAGAACACATCCTAATCCTTACTTAACAATCAGTGTAAACGACATAAGTTTGAATAGGATTAGGAATAGTCAGCATAAGAGTAGATGTTAAGTTCTGCTTTAGTTCTTGGAAACTCATTCACAATTCTCATTCCACTAAAATGGTTGACCCTTTATGGCAAGCTTAGTCAATAGAAGAGCAGTCTGAGAAAAGTCCTTTATAAATCGTCTATGGTACCCAGCTGAGCCAAGGAAACTTATAATTTCTATTACTGACTTTGGTTGTTCCCAGTTTAAGACTGCTTCTACTTTGCTAGGATCAACAGCCAATCCATCTTAAAAAATAACATGGCCTAAGAATTTAACTTCTCTAAGCCAAAATGTATTTACTTAGCTTAGCATATAACTGCTTACCTTTTAAAATACCAAGGACCATCCTCAAATGATGTTTATGCTCTTCTGGAATCTTTGAATAGACTAGAATGACGTCTATGAAAACTATCACAAACTGGTCTAGATATGGCCTAAAAATTCGATTCATATAATCCATGAATATGGCAAGTGCATTTGTCAATCCAAATGGCATTACCAATAATTCATAATGTCAATATCGTGTTCTGAAAGCTGTCTTCAAAACATCTTTCACCTTAATCCTCAATTGATGATACCCTAATCTCAAATCGATTTTGGAGAATACTTTAGCACCAGCTAACTGATCTAGAAGACCCTCAATTCGTGGAAAAGGATATTTATTCTTGATAGTGATATTGTTCATCTCTTAATAGTCTATACATAATATGAGACTACCATCTTTCTTTTTGACAAATAACATTTGAGAAGCCCATGGAGAGACTGAGTCTAAAACCCTTCTCGAGCAACTCTTCAATCTACTTCTTAAGCTCAGCCATATCATTAGGAGTAATATGAGGCCTTAGATATTGGTCTTGTCAAGGTACAATGTCAATTGTAAACTCCACTTCATGTTCTGATAGTAGTCCTTTAATATCTTTAGGGAATACCTTAGGAAATTCATAGACTATTAGAATCTCATGAATTCCTTCTTCAACCTCAGCTTCCACAGAGAAGAATACTATATACCCTTGACAACCTCTATATAGGCATTTGTCCGCTTGGGCCTCAGTTATAAAGTTTAACTTAATGTTAGTATGGGAACTTGTTTCTATCTGAGAAAGGATTAGGGTTTTGTTCTGTAATCAAGGAGTACATTTTGGGAAGACAACCGGTTTAGACCAATAATGACATCAATATCATGGAATGGCATGCATATCAAGTCAAATATACTACAACAATGCTAATACTGAATGAAACAGTTCAAATATGCATGTTCAGTAATTACTCTAGAGCCAGTGGGAGTATAAACACATATATCATATGGCATATTACTGATAAGCAGATCTAATTGCCTAACACTATGAATGAATGATAGGCGCCTAAATCAAACATAGCATTCACAAGGTAATCATTAACTTTAATCATACCTTGTATCATATCAAAGTATTCTTGATGTCCATTTAAAGCTATGTATATTAGCTATATTCATACCAAATTCCACGTCATAACTCGTGTTAAGTCACTAAAAATACCGTCATAATGTCACTGCCTTATATTACATACACACTATAATGTACTATTGCATCCCATAATGTTATATAACCAACTTATAATACAAATTCATTTAGTCACATTTAACATTTTCCCTTTTGAGGTTCTAGCACCTATAACATGGTTATATATATGGAAAGAATGAGATTTTATTGAAATTCTAATAGCAAGTGATATAAACTATAATACTATGCATGCTTGACTAAATGCCTAACATGTTATCATGGTATGGGAGCTACTTCATGATCATATATAAGCATCAAAATCATGAAATTCTCACATATGAATAGTGAATCGTATAGTGGCAGCCAAGAATACAAAATCCTAATTCATGCATACTTCAACTTCTAAGCCAATACTACTTGATTTCCACTTGTTTGAGCTTATCTAAATCATCTACAAATTAATATTCATATTCCCATCACATATGAGCATAATGTCTAGTAGACATACCAAAGGAAAATTGTCATAAAAATCACTTAAAACCAAGAGCAAATTTCGTAGAATAAAGTCCAAGATCATATGACACAATTACCTTTCTTCTTGCTCCAAGTTGTATGCTTTCTCCTAGTTCAAAATAATTTTTGGCAGAGTTTCCCCAAGGATACTAAGGGATGTCAAAATGGGTTGTGAGGGGTTTTTATAAAAAAGTTTAGGTGGAAATGGAAGGCTGGAATTAGTTTGTTCACTATTTAATCCAATGGTATGTATTGTATCTTAAAACTAGCTTGCCCACCAAGCCAAAAAGTGACATCATCCATGACATCAAATAAGGCTTTGTTTGGTGCAAGACATAGGAAAAATTTAAGTCCAATTTTGTACTAATGCAGTCAGTTTTATAAAATTAAAATGTTTTATGTTTCTAATTTTTATAATATTACAAAATATGCATTTTGTCATGAAAACTAGTGTCTAGATTTTTCCTACCACTAACATTATTAGACTAAGTATTTATCTGCTTACATCCCTTAGAAAATTATTGAAATGCCCTTGGTTCATTATTTTACATTATACTAACTCAAATGATATAATTGTTATTTCACACTTTTTTACAATTTATCAGGGCATATTTTGACCCTAACCAATCATTTATGTATCTCTCTGGACATTTTGACCATGTCCAAATGACCAGAATGCCCTCTATTCATCTCTTGTTCAATATTACAATACATGGACATTTTTATAATTTTGTACTTTTCAGAGTTTTTCTGGACAATGGCCCACATAATTGTTACGGCATACTGCTGGGCTTATGGGACTTCCACTTGGGCATTTAAATGGGTCCAATGCCTTTATAGCTCAATTCCCAAGAAAACTCACTGAAAGTATTTATTGGGTGTATTATTTCACTATAAATTCTATTATAAATTCTACATAACTCTATTTTGAGTTCTATCAGATTCATAGATTTTTATATTAATTATAGGAATTGTCTACAAAATTTTATCTAATTAAGAAATTTAGAAGGTCCTATAATAACTTTTGAACTTTAAAAATTAATATTAATTATTTGGGACATCAAATCAAAATTCTAAAAAATATATCTGGCCCAATTACCATTCTCTATTTACTTGTAAAATTTGGGACTCTAACATTTCCAGACAGTTTTAGCACTTTTAGGCTCAACTTTTCATAATTACAATTTTGCCCTAAATTTTTAATAAATTATATTTTAGTCCCTAAACTTTTACTGTACTTTATATAATTATACTTTATAGCCCAAAACTTATCTCTATATTTATTTTAGGCCTTAGGACTTTTCTAAATTACGCTTAAATCCTTGAACTTTTTATTATTTGTAATTTTATCCCTTTCCTACATTAAATTGTAACATTTTCCTTATAGAATTTCATATATATTAAATACAGACTTTAAATACATACTGGATAAGAAAGTTGGAGATATGATAGACATTATTTCTATGATATTAGAGTTAACAATAAAAAATATTTTATCAATACAGTTAAAATAATATTAATTAGAAATTTCACATAATGGTGATAAAACTTTTATCGTGAAATCAAAATAAAATTATATACAGTAGAGTAAGTGACAGTCACGCATAAAACATATTTTCATAGTCAATTTTTTCGCCAAAACCATAGTTTTGGTATAAGGTATTCAAACAATCTTTTTTTCCAAAATATGAGCCCGTTTAGTTTAATTTCTAGAGAAGAACTTATAGAAAAAAGTGATTTAAAAGTGATTATGGAGAATAACTTTTGGAAGAAAACTTATTCTAAAAAAATATGTGTTTATATAGTTATTACAAAAATAGGTGTTTTGATAAGTAAATTAGCAACAAGTGTATAGGGTAAAATGACATGTTTGTTCTGGTTGTTTCACCCAAGAGATGAGTGAATTGGGTGATTTTAAAAATTTTAAAAGTTAGATACAAATAAAGAGACCGAGTTCATAATGATATCATGAAGGAAGATGATGAAGAGATATCGTACAAAGATGATTTTATACTGGTTCAGTCTAATCCACTTGGCATACATCCAGTTCTCAAACTTCCTCTATGTTCCACTATCTTCTAAGATTAACTGGGTTCTTGGCTCCTCAATACATCAATGTGATATTCCACTCACTCCCCTTTACAACCCATAAGGTAACACCAGTGAGAATTCATCTCAATCCCCCTTACAACCTTGTAATGTTACATTCCACTCAAGAGTCTCACACTCTTGAGCAACTCTTAAAGATAATTGATACAAAGACAACTCTCTCTTAGTAGAGGTATTATGATAAACACTTAAGCGTATACTCTCTAAGTTTTTCTCTCTTAAGAATATAATATGCTATGTATCAAAGAGAAGAAACAGAGTGAAACAGATACACTATCATGAATTCACTAAATATTATTGAAGTGCATTGTTGAGCTTTTCTTGTCTCTTCTTACATTGTTCAATTTCCTTTCCTCATAGCTCTTTCTCTTTGGCTTTCTCTTCTTTTATAAATGAGTTCTTCATATATCCGTTAGAGTAGCCATTGGAAAATATATCTATTATTGCTAATATATGCATTTTACTTTTTATTATCTTCTTCGTTCAATTTTCTTTATGCCTAAAAATAAACTGAAATATGCTACGTAAGAGATTTATAAACAGTCTAAGCATATGGCAATTGTTTCCAAATGATTTATATTTAAATATCAAAATCTGTCAAAGTCTGGTTTAAGAATCTTGTCACATCACATATTAGTTTTAATTTATTGAATTGTTTATTGAAAATGTGCCTTATCGAAAAGGACTTCGATAAATTTAAATTAAATTGTATTGAAACAATTTTAGATTTATCGAATATAACTTTGATAAACAACCTTATCAGAAAGGACTTTGATAAATCTTAAATGAATTGCACTAAAAATTTTCTAAATTTATCGAATAGAAATTCGATAAATAATATTATCGAAAAGCTCTTCGAAATATATTCTTTTTAAAATAGCTTTCAGACTTATCGACATATTTTAAATTATTTCACAATAGCTAATTTATCAAAGTATTCTTCGATAAATAGGCTTATCAAATAGCTTATTGATAAATATTGAAGTACAAACTTTCAATTATTCTTTTATCTTTCAATCTTTTTCTCAAACCATGTAATATATTTAGAAATAAGAATTCATAAGATCATTTAGCAAATCAAAGTAAGTTATAAGCTTATTAAGATCACACAAAAAATCATTTGATAAATCTTTAATGACTTTAAAGTCTGAATTTTCTTCTATTTATTGAAGTGCTTATTGAAAATGGCCATTATCGAAAAAGACTTCGATAAATAGCCTAATCAAATAGGTATTCAATAAATATCATAATTTTATATTTCAAAATAGCAAAGTCAGACTTTCTTCTTTCATATTTAATCTCTCTTCTGTTTACAAGATTTCTTAAAGTACGTTGAGAAATAGATAATTCAAACAACTGAGCAATATTATAAGCAATAAATCTCCATCAAAAATCATTTATTAAATCAACATTTCAGAGTTCTTTATAAACCATAAATTTTCTATTTATAAATTTTTTCTATTTATATAAGTATTCTTCGTTAAATTCATTTATTAAATAATTTTTCGATAAATGAATATTGAAAATATAGTTTAGACAAAAGAACCAGAAATTTTCTCTATTTATATAAGTATTCTTCGTTAAATTCTTTTATCGAATAATTTTTCGATAAATGAGTCTTGAAAATATAGTTTAGACAAAAGACTTAGTATTTATCAAATATCTCATCAATAAATTGATAATTTCTTTAAAAACAGAGAAATATTTGATTTTAATTTATTTATTGAAAGTCTTATTGATAAATTTATTTTTTGAGTAATGCTTCTTTAAATTCATTTCTAAAAACTATTTTCTCAAGCACATCTTAATCGAAGTCTTTATTGATCAAGTCCTTATTCAATAAATATCTCGATAATTTCATTCATATAAATCACTGAGTCACTTCCTTATTTATCGAAAGTTTCTTCGATAAACAATCTTATCAAATAAATCCTTGAAGAATTAAAGTTTCAAACCAAGACTCAAAGTTTTTCTAAAATATATTCTATTATTCATTTATTAAAGGCTTTATCGATAAGTAACCTTATCAAATAGGGCTTCATAAATTCACTTCAGAAAATAGATTTTCTTCAAAAATTTCTTTCTCATTTATTTAAAAGTTTGTCGATTAAACCCTTTACTGATAAGCTTATCAATAAATACTCTTTACCAAAAATAAATAAGCTAAGTTAAAAATACCTCTTGAAAATTATTTAAATCATTTGTCATCTTCAAAATATTAGAGTCTAACATTATAGAGAAAAAAGACAAGGGCAAAAAATCATTAGAAATTACAAAAATACTTTACTCTATCCAAAAGCTAGTTCCACAAGGTTATCTGAAACTATGATCTTGGACCCCAAAACTATTGTTTAGTTTAAAAACACTTATGGACATTTGATGATTGGTCAACAACTTTTGGCAAACCAAACCAAACAGGCACTATATTTCTCTACCAAAAATATTGTTTTGTTATAAGTTAGGGATACTAACTTTTCTAAGAATCCCTTTTCCATAATCTATTTTACTCAATATATTCTACCAATAATCTATTTTTTAGAATCTAGTTCAAGCACACTAACGTGAAGATGATTGAGTTGGATGGACTTCCTCAACAAATTAGACTAACATGCTTGGTAAACTTTCAAAATCATTATTTTAAAAGTTGGGTGGCCAAAACATGCAATTTGAAAAATCACTTTTCTGCACAACACCATGGTTTTGTGAGCAAAATCATGCTTTCAGAAGAAGTGAAACTTTTTTTACTTTGGGAACAAAAACAAACGGGTTAGGTAATTATTATAGAGTCAGAATATTTTTACCCAAAACAATTTTTTTGTTATAAACATACATTTGTTTTGGTAATTTTTCTAAACATATATTTAATCTTATATTATATTAAAAATATATGAATACATATTAATTACTCCTTCTATCCATAATATAAAATTTAATTGAGAAGTTAATATTAGTCATAAATATAAGATATATTTCTTATATTTATCAATTTTTTTCAAATTACTCCTATTGATATCCCCTCAATAATAATTAAGTAAGAAATGAGTGAAGGGATTAAAAAAGATTATTAGGGTATTTTATAACAAACATGTTATATTAACTAATTTTTTCAATACAATTAAATTAGTTAAATATGTCTTATATTAAATAATATATGAGTATTAATTATATAAATAATAAATTTATCTTTTATATATTATTAAATTATGTATTACTTTAAACAAAAAAGTACATTATAAGATATATCCCTGATTTAATTATCATATTAATTTATGCCATTTTTGATAACTTTTACAAAAAAAGTTATTTTAATAATAACTATTCAAACATCATCTTTTTATCAAAATTACTTTTTTCACAAATTCTATTGTCTAAAATCACTTTTTATCATTTTTCTCTAAAAACTATTCTCTTAAAGTTAATCCAAACGTTTTTCTCTAGAACTAAGGATATATCTAACCTTGAAGAAGAACAAACTGGTCATGAAGCATCAAAATGAAGAAAATACAAATTAGAACTAATAAAGCAAGTAGGTCAATCAATGGAACATATATTGTTTGGAAAATTTCATATAAGGACCATTGTAACAAATTTATTTCAAAAAGTTTTCAAAAAACTCTAAAACTTCACTACAATATAGGGGCTTAACTGGGTTTACTTTTGTGATGACAAAAGACAAAAATACTTTACCAATAAAAGAAAGAAGAATATGAGCATTATCAAGACCCCTATTTGTCATATTAAACCCTATATTTATATTGTTAAAGCATATATTTTTCTTGTTAATATTCCCATTTATCTTATTAATTTTCTTACCATTATTTCTAAAGCCATATTTTTCTTAATGACCTTATTCGTCTTGCAAATTTTGTTATTATTCCCATATTCATCTTGTTAATGCCTCTATTTACCTTATTAATTTTTTTATTATTATTGTTAAAGTCTATATTCTTCTTGTTAGTGCCCTTATTTATCGTGTTAATTTTCTTATTATTTTTATTAAATTCCCTATTCTTGTTTTTTCATTGGTAGAGTATTTCTGTCTTTTTGTATCACAAAATTAATTTTAGTTCAACACTTAGACTACAGTGAAATTTTAAAAAATTTTGGACATTTTGAAATAAATTTGCTATAATGATCCTTGTATGAAATTTTCCCTATATTTTTCATTCTTTATAAATTAATCAATAATTTTAAATTATGATTTAAGCATATATCTATAGCCCATAAATACTAGGAAAAATAATGGACAAATAGGAAAAAGATTATGTAAATGTTATTGTTCTAAAATTATAAATCATAAATATCAATACCCACACGTATAATAAAGAATAATGAATGGTTACTCGCTAGTGAGCATCACCGTTGATTTGGAGCATTACCAAGCTATCCTTAAGAGAAAACTTAATCTTGCTCATGCTGAGGTCACCTTGACTCGATTCCCAAATAGAAATCTTTTAAGCTAAAGTTGTCAAGATCGCAACGAAAGAGTAAGAGGAAATAAAAGGAAAAAAGGAAATAGAAAGAGACATGATAAATTCTTATTTTTGTATTGATTTTAGTGTGTTTAAAGAGAGTTTTATGATTAATTTTTGTCCCAACATACTATTATGTTGAGTAATTAACAAATAAAATAAAATTAGAACAACGGAGAATTAATTGATATAATTTTAGTCATATATTAGAATATTATCTTATTAGATAAATAATTTATTTCTTCTCAATTCCCATTTCAGGAAAATGCTCACTAATCACTAAGGAAACTTGCTGCTAAAACTGAATTGGATAATATTAGTTAGAAGGTAATGGGAAGGAAGTGACAGCTGGATCACACGCATGCCACTGCTCACATACAGATCATACATTCATACCACAGATATCCCATTCCATTGCACGCCATTGCTCAACCTCTCCTACTGGACTCTCTCACTCAATGCCCTCTATCACGATTCACTCGCTCTCACGCTATCCATATCACTCCACGCCATCTGTCTCTCTCAGATCTCATATGTCAACTTCCTCTATTCTAAGCAATAGAACCAGAAGAACCTTTTACATGTCATCTTCATCTTCAATCTTTTGCATTCACCATAGTTGCTTCTATTTTACCTGCTACTGCTATTGAAGTTTTGATAGCAATGCAAAGCTAGATCTACTGTGCTCTCTTCGAGAGTCCTTAATATGCAAAAAGGGAGTTCAGTTGTGTCATTAATCCCATATTTGATTGTATCTATTGCTATATTTCATACTGGATTTATTAATTCAGTTAGAGTTAGTAGATGATGAATATTATGAACCGAGTTGGATTTCCTATTTTATGTAATTGATCTTTATCCTTGAACTAGTTGGACATGGATGTGATTAATTAAAGCAATTCTATAGAAGAGTATAGTGTATCTGTTAAATTCATCTTCTTCTTCCTCTTAAATTGAATTATTTAAATTTCTCAATTCAATGCCTGCAAGTTGTAACTTTGATAAAGATTAAGCTGACGAGTTGCTAGCTAATTCATTTTAATTCAACTAATTAACTTCTCATATTCTGTGGACAATAAAGGTAAGGTAATCTTTAAAGGAACATACTTGTCATTAATTCATAACATCATTGTTAACACCTAAAATCATAAATACTAGTATAGGATTTACATTTAGAATTTCTTCAAACATTTCATTTCACAATTCATTGCATTAATTTGTTAAATTGTGGTTCATTTGATTATTTAAGAATTTTAGCATCCATTTAGGCTCCTTATGAATCGACCTAGGTTAGCTTTATTTTACTATATATTAGCTTAATTTTTTATTTGATAATTTGAACCACACTATCAAAACGTGATGCTTGAGAAAGAGGAAATGAAAAAAAGGAAATGGAAAGAGACATGATGCCTTCCATTCCATGTTACGGCTCTTTTTGTTTTGGGAGTATGTTGGGCACACGATTGACATGATATAGGCCTAATGTGATAAAGGTACGTTATAGGCCCATTAGGTTATTTGCTTTTCATGATTTAAAATGCATGTAACTTCCTCAAATTATACCTATAGTGACAATACCCATTAATATGCGTTAGATAGATGGATATTTCCCTTGTGGTTATGAATTCGTAGGATATTATGAGGTGCATGATAGTTTCAAAAAATATACATATATACATATATATATATCTATATATATATATATATATATATATGAATAGACCATTTTATATATGTGATAACGTGGTAATTTTACTAGTTTGGTTTGTAAAAAATTCTAAATTAATTAAGGGGATTGATTATATGATGAAAATTCTAATTTAAATTAGAATTGTTATTGAGAAGTTGCTAAATATAATTTGAAAGTTAAAAGTGTGAGAGTGCATAAGATATGAGATACTTTATAAAATTTATGAGTTGAAAATTATGTGTCTATTAGTCTCATTTTATATCTGTAAAGTTATGTGTTGTGATTAAAAAAATTTATTAAGTGGAAGCCTTGTTATTTGTTAACGAATTGTGTTTTCTAAACGGTAATAACCTTTGTTAAGAGAACAAAAATGTGTGATACTTAGTGTTGATGAATTATTTGTATTTGTCAAATGGCAATAACCTTCGTTAAGGAGAACAAAAATATATAACACTTAGTGTTGATAAATTATAATTGCCAAATGGAAATAAATATTGTTAAGAGAACAATGATACAATCGTTTGAGATACTATATAAATAAGTATGCTTAATAAATAATTATGGGTTATCTCAAACGATTTTGGTGAGGTCAAAAATAGACTTATAGGATCCTTTAAACAAAACCCTAAGGAGAAAAACAAATTGTTGAGACATCAAGAGGAATAAGACTAAAGCCAGTTTGATTACAACAGCGATGGTAACCTAACCTTTGTGATTGATGATCCCATGAAGAAGGTTCAATGGGTAAGAACAAGTCGCTTGTTAATTCTGCTAGTACTAAAATATTATTACTGGTCATTTCATATGGTGTGGGAGAAAATGCTAGATTGTATAGAGGAGAATGAGCAAAAGCTCTTAATGATTTCAAATCCCACATGATAGTGTATTATGTGTAGATACACTTAAATAAATCACCTATATGAATGAGAAATGTGGGCCGCTCTTATGAGATTGTAGTGAAATCTCTAGAGCATTCATTAAAATCCAGGACACGCTCTCGGTAAACAGTAAAAATGTGGGGTTATAATATGACTATTAGTATCTCTGGTATACACCCAAGAGGTGCTAGTTCATAATTTATAGGACCACTGACATCTTTATGTATCAAATATTATCGGTTTAGGTCTGGTTCATAGTCCAAAGTACCACTAAATACAATGATTATATCCATGTGTGTAATTCAACTAATGATATTTTTTGACACGTGAGGGATTGTTGGAAATATTTTAAATATTGTAAAAGAGTGTGTAAAAGAAAGAAGTGTCTTTCTGACATGACTCTTTGATATAAGAGATATATCTTGTGTCATTCCTCAGTCTATAAAAGGGATTGTTGAAGAAAAATTTAAGATATATGGTTATAGAAAAATAACATATGGTTAATGAGTAATAATATGCATGTTGATATCTTTATCCTTTTACATAATGTGTCATGCTAAATTCTATTATCTTCTACTAATTATGTTACTTTGTATCTTTACGTGAAAAGTTCGCTTAATCCTGAGAAGTGTCCTTCCTAATTTGCTGAGGGTCACAGAATATCTCTTAAGGATAATATTAGCAGACACAACTCAAACTATATACTTTGTTATTTTATAGATTTCGCCAACAATTACTCCTCGTCTCTTATTTTTCTAAAGAAGTAGGATGGATGTTAAGAGTTGTTAGCTTGACAGCTGTTTGATGCCTGGCTTGTTCTATTGTAAATAACCCTCATATACTTCATATTAGGTGTCCAACTTTATCCTGTCTTGGGTGTCTCAACCCAATCCCGATAGTTTCGAGACGGGACAGAGGGAAGGGTCGGGCAGGGACGGGTCGCAACCTGACCCTCAGGACTCCAATCCCGTCCTGACTCCAATTTTTTTTTATAAAAAAATATATTATATTATTTTATCTTTTCCACTCTATCCACTCGTCTTAAGCTCTCCTTCTCTCTTCTCTCACGTTTTACTTGCTCACGGTCACAGGTTTCGTCAGTCGCCACTCTCATACAGATATTTTTACTTACAAATATTCTTATACAGATATTTTTATTCTTCCTTACTGTTATTTTTTCCTTTATCTGGGTAAATTATCATTTTATATTTGGGAATAATGTTGGTATTTAGAGAAAGTTGTCGTGGTATTTTATATGGAATGATTTATTAAGATAATTTTATTATATTTTTTTAAAAAAAAATTGGGATCGAGAATTCCTGTCATGTCCCGGTCTCGATAGAACTGAGACAAATTCGAGACAGGATAGGATACAGGACAAGATTGTCCCAGTTCTGACCCACTTAGCACCCCTACTTCATATCAATTCAATACAAATGAATTACACATATGTCTAAAAATTTCTCTAGCCTCTCTAATGAAGGTCGACGTACGCGTTTCTGTCGTTGGAGTTTTCAGAAATCGCACGCCTGAGAAGGACACCGAAAGTTGCAGATTTCAAAATCTATTTAATATTTTGATTTTTATATTTCTTCTTGTAGCTCTTCTTGATTCTTCCTTTAATCTTTTTGGTGGCTAAAGTCGATGTAGCGTGAGGGGCTGGGATTTTTAAAATAGTGAAATAAGATATTTTCATTTGTTGGAGTACAGGTGACGTGGTGCACTGAGTGCGCACAAGAATTTTTCTAATATAAGATCAATATTGAGAAAAATATTAAGTTAATAATTTTATAAAAGTAATAATATTTAGAGGGTGCAAAATACAAATGTATAAGCAATTATAAATAGGCAACTATAATAATAAAAATATAAATAATGTTTTTTATTCCTCAATGCACATGGATGTTTTTAGTGTTTAGAACTTAGAAATAAAAAACAATTCATTTTATCCCATGAGTTGTTATACCCATACAAATTACAAATCTATAACACATGCGGTGTTTTATAATTTATTTCTTTCATAATGTATCAATACCTTTTTTGCCGAATGCTTCCATATATATTTTTCCAGCTACTATTTTCTCTTCTGTGGCAAAAACTTATTTTATATACATTTCTATTGTGACAACAACTTATTCTTTCACAACAATAATAACTTACTTTATTCAAAATTTATTTTTTGGCTAAATTTTAAAATTATTTGCTAAGTCATGCAGGGAATGTTAAATTACTTAACTTTTTACAAAGTTTACTTATCAAAATTTATAAAAAAACCGGAAAATGTTACTATTCATTGAATTATTTATCGCTAGTAACCATTCATTACGCTTTATTATATGTTTGTGCATATTGATATTGATTATTTATAATTTTAGAACAATAACATTTATATATTTTTCTGCCTATTTGCCCATTATTTTTTTGCATTTATTTTGTAACATGTGTTAATTCAGGTTGAAGGGGTTTTAATTATTTAAGTATGAGATATCGAATTTTTTTTCATCCCTTAAAACTAAAATACAAGTTGCATGTTAACCTCCCTTATATATTTAAAATTATATTTCCATTAACTCAAACCATAAAATTTGACTTGTAAACTTTTTTCTTACCAAAGTGCTCCTATTTAACATAAGAATGAATTAAATATTTATATTCACACAAAAAAACTATACAGCCAAAAAAATAATTATAATACATATTTTCAAAATTTTTAATATATTATAAAATTTATTTAATTTTTTGAAAAAATATAACTTTATTTTTATTTTATTTATTGAAGTTTATTTATTATAATTTTAAAATGTTAAAAATATATATCAAATACATACTTTTTACATGTATAGTTTGAGAGATTGTGTTAGTAATTAAAATTTGTAATTTAAAATTTTTAAACACATTTTTTTACTACAAACATTTATAAAAACTTTTAGTCAAGTATATATTTATTAAAAAAATTAATTAAATTTCTAATTACATTTTTGATGTCCATGTTAACTGAATTACTTAATATAATTTAGCGATTTATTATAATGGAGTAAAATAGTAAACAAACTTTTTTTTAATATAAACTTAATTAAAAATCATGCTTTTAGACTTTTTTTTAGGATATTCTTAATGGTTTTAACTAACTGAATTAAACTGTATATTTTCTAAATAGAGAGGAGGTATGTATAATTAAGGCATAACTGATTGGTGGTTAGAGTATTTATTCTAAAAAAATATATAAATAATAGTTTGAAATTATTGATTAATTTTTTAAAAAAGAGAAATACGTGTTCCATTGATTGACCCATTTGTTTTAGTAGTTTTAATTTATCCTTGCTAATTCGATGGGTTCATGACTAGTTTATTCTTCTCCAGGTTTTTCATTATATCGGGGGTTAGAAATGTTAATGGTTCCTAGTCTTTGTCTGACCGAGTCAGTCCCATTTAATTCTTTTCACATTAGTAACCTTGAAGCCTTTGTGATTTACTTTAATCTATCTAATTTTATTTTAAATTGACAGTAAAAGTTTTGTCTCTATTATTCTAATTAATACTGTTATGATTCTTAACTGATTTAGTTATAATTAATTAATTTATTTAATTTTTTTAGTCTAATAAAAAAATTAATTAATTTTTATATTAAGGATAAGAAATATTATTATTTTAACTGAGTTGACAAAAGTTGGCAAAAAACAAAAGTTGACAAAATATTTTTATTGTTAACTCCAATATCATATAAATATTCTTTTAATCTTTAATATCAGACATAATTGAATAGTTAACTTTTGTTATAAATATAAGAATTATTTCCTATATTTATTAATATTTTTTTAAAATTAATCTTATTAACTTCCTTAACAATAATCAAGTGAGAAGGGGAGGGATAAAGTTCGATGATTATGGTATTTTAAGAAAAATATTTTATATTAACTAACTTCTTTAGATATATTTAGATGGAGAGAAAAGTGAGAGAAAAATAGAGAGAAGAGAATATTAGGAAAGACAAATTTTAAAAATGGTAAAAAAGTTTAGTATTTTTTAGAGTTTTTCCTTGTATTCTTTTTTTTCCCAATTTTCTTCCCCTTCAAACATAAGTTAATTTAATGAAATTATTTAAATCAATCTATATTTAAAACTAAATAAGTATAATATATTTTTATTAAAAAAGTGCACATATAGTCCTTTAATTTTTTTATCAAATTTTACTTTAATTTTTTAGTTTTAGAAATTACATTTTTAGATTAAAAAAATCTAAACATGGTATGTTTGGCTTAATAAAAATGTGTCAACTTGTTAGAAATAATGTTTTGATGATGCATAAATAATAAAAATTTTATAGCAAAAAGTTTTCAGTAAAATGTCAAATGAAATATTTTATACAAGATTGATGAATTACATATTTTAATCATATCAAATGTGATTCAAGTTTGATTGATAGTATTTTGATTGATATTGTTTCTTATAAAATGACCTTTAAAACAATCAAAAAGTATTTTTGTGTTTAAATGTTATTCAAAGAAGAAGTTAATTTATTAGTCAGTCGATTAATGATAGTTAATCGATTGGTTGTTCGATTAATGTAAAGGCATTGTTCTGCGCTAAAAGGAAAAATTAATTAATCGATTAATGAATTACCACTAATCGATTAAATGCTTGATTAATGTTGAGATCTTGCCTTCTAGAATTGAATTGATAAGCCAATTAATGATTAATTGTAATTAATAGATTAATTATTTGATTGATCTTTTGACAACATATTTTCTATTGAAAAAAGACAATGATATTAATCAATTAATTTATATTAATTTGTTAACGGTTCGATTAATCAGTAAAGTATCAATTTTATAAAATTCAAATATAAACCTATTAATTGACTAGTTAATCGATTAATTTATATTAATAGATTAACTGTTCAATTAATTTGTGTTAAAATACTTTTTGATTCAATTCTTCCAGACATATTAATATACTAGATATTCAATTAATTTATATTAATCGATTAGTTAATCGATTAACTTTAAAAATTTCAAATATCTCTCTATGTTTAAGCTAAAAATTAATTGTATATCTTTCTAAATTATATATGGTTGATTCAAATTAAGGTTTGCTTATGTTTCTCATTATTCTTCATGATAAACCTTTTGAGAAACTTGTCTTATTGAGATTGCATCATATATGCTTGAATAATCCAATCAGTGTGATGCTCTATTTTCTGTTTCACACATTAGTTGAATCATTGATCGAATTAATTCAAATAATTGATTAGATAATCGATTAATACAATATACTTTTTTGAAAACAAGCAGAATTTTTATTTGATCTTGAAGTGTTTATGACTAAATTGATTTTATACACTTGATAATTGATTAGGCTATCAAATATAAATTTATCTTATTGAGAATTTATCTTATTGTCATATTATTCTTGTGATTGATTCTCTTTGAGCTTAAATTTATTTCATCAATCCTCACTGCATATCTTTGTCAATTAACACATTAATCAAATGAAGTGATTACAAGATTAAGATTAGAAGTCCAGATTTTGTTCACTTCAAAGATAAAAAGGAGATTAGATCGAGATTAAAGCCTATGGACACTCAACAACAAAAAGACACTTTGTGTCAAAAGCTCAATGGCTACAATGGCTAGTTCAAATGATATATTTCCAATAGAAGGAAAGCACAACGGAAGAACAACCTCAACATAAATAATGCTGTCAGAAGTTCAACTATAAATAGAAGAGCATTCAAAGTTTAGATGCTGGTGACAACGACAAAACAAGAGGCAAGACAATGCACGAGTATTCAAATGAGAAATAAATAAGCCATGAAAGAGCCAAAAGTTCAATAGCCTCCAACTCTCCTATTCTTTATGTATCATTATGTTGAGATAGGGCCTATTTGGAAACACTCCAAACGTGGTTTCCAGGAGCTTTTGGGCCCAAACCTCGGTTTGGGAAAATTTTAAAATAAACAGCCATATTTATTCAAACGGGCTTTTGGACTAAACCATGGTTTAAAACCAAAGTTTCAGATAAGCTGGTCAGAGCAGCTTATGGAACAGTAAAAGAGCATATGAACTAACCAATTACTATATTAACCCTACTTTTTCTTACACCTTCTCTCCTACTTTTTCTTACACCCTCTCTCCTCTCTCCTACTTTTTCTCTATTTTCTTTCTTACACTCTCTCTCCTCTCCTCTCGTATCTCTCCTCATTTAATACTCATACCCTTTTTTGTAATTTACCAATAACAAAAGTACTTTTGGAAATAACTATCCAAACACTCATTTATTCAAAATCACTTTTTTTTCATAAGCTCTTCTTCAAAAGCCATTTTCTATAAGCTGCCCATAAGCCCCTATTTTTTTTTCATAAGTCCATTTTCAAAATCCTATCCAAACACACATAGAGAAATACAATGAGCTACAATATTTTATTATTCACTTTATTTGAGTCTAAAATCTCTTCATTCTTTACCTATTTGAGAGCAAATCTTGGAATCAGGGAATTTAAGGTTGAGATTTACTGGTATCTGATTAAAGGGGAACGTTGCCACCAGAGAATGGTGTAACCTCAACATTGAGGTGGTTCTCGTCCAAAACAACGATTTTTATCAGCTGTAACAAAGAAAGAAACTTCATAGAAGTTGAAATTAAGATCTCGTATATCTAGATAAATAGTTATCTATAAAATGGAGAATCTACAAATAAATAAATAAAAATAAATTAACTAATAAATAATTAATTAATATAAAAATAATATAATATATTAATAATATAAAATATAATATATTATAATATATAAAATAAAAAACAAATCTAATAAAAAATATATACAATAGTATCCAATAGTATCTTTGTATTCAAGTCAGGTGATTTCTTGGTCCTTCGTCGGTACTTGTGCATTTAAGGGTACAAGAAGGGCATGCCTTTTTCCGCTCAAACCATAGCAGGAAATGCTATTCGGACAGTAGCAGATCAAGGTATGCAACAAGAAGAAGTCATGATAAAGGGTCCCGGTCTTGGAAGAGATGTGTCATTAAGAGCTATTCGTAAAAGTGGTGTGTTATTAAGTTTCATACGGGATGTAACCCCTATGCCACATAATGGATGTAGGGCCCCTAAAAAAGGATGTGTGTAAAAGGAAAAATAAACATTGAAGAGATTTCAAGAGAAATAAATAATTCAAATTTAAGGATTTAATCAAAATAGATTATTATGGTTTGAGAGAAAGTAAGAGCATCTACTGGGATACTGAAGTGGAAGTGTGTTGAATCAAGAGCAGACAATAAGCGTCTTTATTATGGACGCTTTATTATGTCTCCATTTATGAAAGGCCAGGCCTTATCGAGTGGCTTATTCCATTTGAAAATTGGTTTATTCTGCAACAACAAATGCTAGTCACAATATGAGTTTCAACAAAATAAGTTGAGTCATTAATAAAAATTTAGAATTAATAAAAATAAATAAGGGTACTACTAGGAAAAAAACAAATGAAAACTTCATTTATACTCAAAGAATTTCAAAAGCAAATGACTTTCTCAGAAGGATTAGAAGCATGCAATGCTTTTCTTCTTCAAAGCTTCAGACAACTATACAATTAAGGGGGGGAGCTCTCAACTCTATTCTAATATTTTCTCTCATATCTTAAAGGAAGCTTCACATATATTATCTTGTAAAGATTATGTCATATAACTCATACGCATTCACTGTCAATTCATTATAATGAGTTAATAATATGGTTACTTCCATGCTTAAACTAGAAGACATCTTAGCTAGAAAGGTTTCCTAAAGATGCTAACAATTCTTAGATCAAGAAATATTTTGAAATCATTCTAGGGCAATTAACAAGCTACAACAATGTTCAGGTATATAGCCAAAGGATCAAAAGGAAGAGAAATCAAATGGGCATTCAATGTGGCAAAAGTTTGGTGCCAAAACTGCAAGTTGTGTAGACTTAAAGTTTAGAAGCAAGAGAAGAAGGCACATAATTTTAAAGATCAATACAACATCATGTTGAAATCCAATGAGCATCTCTAAACCTTCTCTATTTATTTTGAACTTTGCAACATGTCATTGTTTTTACATCATGCTTTGTCTATTTTAGATCGTTTCTTGTATTTGCATCACTTTAAGTGGGAAGGATAATATATTGCGCATAAAAATGGAGAGTAATGAATATCACATTTTGTTAGCATGTGTATGTTTTGATGATTTCAAAGGAGAAGAAAAGAGAATTAATTTGTTTGATAATGTGAAGAAGTGTTTTTGAAGTAATAAAAATGAATTTGAAAACAAATGAAGTTAAAAGAAGAAGTTAGTAGAGTTAATCAATTAGTTATTGGATTATTGATAGTTAATCGATTAATATTAATTAATCGATTGAATAACAGATTAATTGAAAAGGCAGCCTTCTATTCACAAAGAAAACTCAATTAATCAATTAATGTCGAGAGCTTACCTTCTGTAATTAAACTGAAAAGTCAATTAATCGATTGGTTAATCGGTTAATTGAAATTATCCGATTAGTTATTCAATTAATCTTTTGAAAAATAGATTTCCAATAAAACAAAGATATTATTATTAATTGATTAATCCATATTAATCTGTTAATTGTTCGATTAATCACTAAAGCATCTTTTTTTTGAAAATTCAAATATAAATCAATTAATTGATTGGTTAATCGATTAATCTGCATTAATAGATTAATTGTTCAATCATTATGTGTTGAAATATTTTCTCACTCATTTTTAGAAACATATTAATCGACTAGGCATTCGATTAATTTATATTAATCGATTGACTTCATAAACTTCAGAAATTTGAAATATATCTCTGTTTTAAGATACAAATTTATTCCATATTTCAAATAATTGATTTAAGTGATAATATGCTAATGTCTTTCATTATTCTTTATGCCAAATCTTTTTAAGCAACTTATCTTCATAAAATTACATCATATAAGCCATAATCATTCAATCAATATGATGCTATGTTTTCTGTGTCATACGTTAATTCTAATTAGTCGATTGAGTAATCGATTAATATAGAATAATATTTGAAAATAAGTAGAAACTTTGTATGATCTTAAAGTGCTTACAACTGAATTAATCTTATACACTTGATCATTAATTGGGTTAATCAAATATAAATGAGCCTACATTACTCTACTATTATTCTTGTTGTTATTAAATCTATTCAAGTTTAAACTCAGTTCCTCTAATCCTTACTTCACGTGTTTATATACCAAGATTAATTTTGAAGTGTTTACAGGATTAATACCATAGAGTTCAAATTCTATATATATCAAAGCTAAATCTAAGAATAGACCAAGATTAAAGCCAACAGACATTCAACAATAAAAAGACAAAGGTCTCAACAGCTATACGACTAGTTTAACAGTCAAATTTCCAATTGATAGAAAACTTAATAGAAACCTCAACAGAAATAATGTTCAACGGTCACTAGATAAACTATAATAGAAGAGCATTCAAAGTTATGAGGCTGACGAAGATGAACAGAAAAGTGATGAAACCCAGAAAGCACTCATCTGTTTGTTCCTTATGTATTATTATTTTTGAGAGAAAATTTAAAGTGAGCTTCTATTTCAATATACTCACTCTATTTGAGAGTTAGTTATACCCTTCATTATTCATCTATTTGAGAGCAAAACCTTTGAATTAGGGGATTTAAGGTTGGGAATTGCTCGTATCAGTTTAAGGGGAGTGTTGCCACCAGAAGTGTGATGTAACCTCAATTTTGAGGTGGTTCTCAATTAGCCGTTAAAATTGAAGTTATAAAGTCTACCAAGAACCCGTTACAATTTTGATTTATATTTGATTGAAAAATCTCAGTGGGAAGCTGATGACTGGATGTAGGTCAAGGAATGACTGGACTAGAATAAATTATCTGTGCAAAATTCTTCTTCCTTAACTCTTTGATTTTCATTGATTTATTTTCAAACAAAGTTTTCATATCATAATGTTTTATTCATAAGATTTTGAAAGAGTTTTAAAAACTTTTTAAAAGTCGTTGTTCACTCAATTCGCCCCTTCTTGGGTGATCCAGCCTATTTACTTTGAACAATATTTGGTATCAGAGCATGTCACTTATTTAAAAAAATCTAACAATTTCAAATGTAAACATCATGACTGGGTCTGTGGGTGAAATACTTTCTAAAGGTTTTGATTTTACCATTCCTCTAACTTTAGAGAATTTTGAGTTTTTATATCAGAAATGTTATATGACCATATTTTTAAAAATTCTTGATTTTAATATGAGGAAGATCCTTTCAAATAAATTTAATTTTAAACTGAGAAAGGATTGGAATGATTGTGAAAAGAAATTATTTTCATTGAATCTTATAGCAATAAAAAATTTGTATAATGCTATTTCTAAAAAAAACTATTTGAAAAATAAACATTGCTCTAATATTAGAGATATTTTAAATAGGCTTGAAAATGCTTATATTTTAAATAGGCTTGAAAATGCTTACTCCTCTGACATATGTGCTAATAGTTCATCAAAACTTGATAATGACAAAGTTTCTATCGATGAATAAATGGAAGAAAAAAGTATTGAAGAATATATTCATATTGACTTCTACGAATTTGTCAATACAGAGCAGCAAGAGGAAGAAGAGGTCACTTTATGTGAATTTGAGAAATTATCCTCTGGAGCTCAAAAATTGTCAATGGTAAACTATTTTGATTCAACTTGTGAATTTGTGAAAATTGATTTCAAAAGTTTTCATAATAAGATTTTCAACCAATCATTGATTTTATTTTAAAAAGTAAAAATATTTTATATTTCAATGATAATACTAGAACACATGGTAGAGAGGAAAAATTTTGCAAAATGATTTTAAACTTCCTCCACTAGACTAATACAATACTTGCAAGTATGCTTATAAGGAGTATCATCTTGTTATTTGCAATTATTGTGGTAAATAAGGTCATATTTCTCACACGTCATTTGAGAAAAAATTCAAATGTGAGAAATAAATTTGTTTGGGTTCCTAAAGGATAGTTAAGGTCCAAAATCAATTATCAAGGGCCCAAAGCCAAATGGGTATCAAAGTGTCCTTCCAAAGGTTTAAATGTGCAGAATATCTATAAGAAGAACAGATATGGTACAAAGAGAGATGGGCTTCTAAGACTTTTTCGTGTATCAGTGAAAGTTACATCATCTGAGAGAACTCAACGAGTTACCATTGTTGATATGTCAAAGATAATCTAGAAGAAGTAATGGAGAAAAGCCCAAGGAGCACGTTCTGCCTCAAGAATAGACTATCATGTAGTACCATTCCACTATCTTGAGAAGAATAGAAGAAGAAGAAGGATCTCTTATGCCTCAAAGTTCAAATCAATTGAGAGACCATTGCAAGTATTTGTTAGAAGCAGTCAACAGATGTAATGGGTACGCAAAAGCAATCATTCTTCCACATGAGGTAAAGGTGCTACGGTAAACTTCGTGAATTATTATTAACATATCCTTGAAGTTTACACATGTATCTTTGGAAATGAACATTGTAATTGCTTTCAATTTATCTTTATATACTCCTGATATAATTTGATATACAAATATTTTTTTTAAAGGAGGAAAAAATCAATGTTCAGAAGCAAAAAATCTTTATGCATATATGTTTCTGAAAAAGAAAAATATATCTTTTCATGCATAAAGACATGTTTATTTCACTATACTCAATTATCTCAATTAGATTATATTGTCTGAGCATGTGAAGTTTGATGTATTTTCTACAACTAATCTTTGATGGATCCAAGAAAAATGGATACCCTGGAAAGAAAAGATTTATAGTGCAGGAAAGAAAAAGTTGAATCTCAGAGGTATGGATACACAGAGACAAATTCACATTCTAAGGAAGCAGACATTTAATTTTGGTGGTACTGAATACTACAAATCTGAAGAATCAGTAACCAACCCACATAAATCAAGTATACGCTAGAACAAGAGCAATAATGGTGAAATCTATCCATACCCAACCTTGTGATTATTAAATTCATATTTGGGCAATGGGTACTTGTTCCCTATTAAATTCCATTAGCAAATATTTTATTAGAATATTTTTTGTATTGCTAAATGGATTATAGTATGATATATGCATGTGTTTTTCAAATATCAATAAAAAAGTGCATATTCATATTTGAAAAGAAAGTTTTTACAAATCTCTACATCAAGTCTTAATTTTTTTGTGAAGACATATGACTCTTGAAATTTGAAGACACCAATATTTGGAGACTAATACATTTGAAAGGAAATTTTAAATTTCTAGATATGTTATTCAATTGGTGTTTAATATTTTTCTCCATTCATTTGATTCTTTATATGTTTAAGAAATCAAATTTTTCAGAGATGTAAGAAAATGACATTGAAAATGCATATTTGATTTAGAATATTATTTCAATATACTCTTAAGAAAATGAGAGCTTCATATATGTCTATTTCAAAAGCTTAAGTCTTTAAGTTAACTCATTTGTATTCACTAAAAAATGATATATTTTAATGATGAGTTATTTTTATGTGATCTCACGTATATTTTATAAATTAATCACTTTATAATCATACTAACCATTCTCCAAGAAAGAAAGCAATTTGGATTTATGGCAAGAAAATAAGGAGATATTTCAAAGTTGAGATAGCTGGGGAAATGAGCACTGACAATACAAGATGCTAGTTAAAGAGGAAAAAGAAAATGAGTCAATACATCAAGTTACAAAAATCTGAATAAGCTTTCTTCAACCTTTTCTTTAGATTGATAATATTTGTGGAAATTTTGATGTTAATGTGTTGATTCATGACTGATAAATTCATATTTGTAGTGATTTGTAGTGTGTTTAAAGTGAGTTTATTATTCATTTTATCCCTATTTATCAATATATTGAGCAGTATTTAAATAAAATAATATTCAGAACAGTTAAGAATTAATTGATATAAATTTAGTGCTTAAAGTGAACAAATAATCTGTTTATTCTAATTTTCTATCACAGACCAATGCATTAAGGGAGAATGACAGCTGGACTAAAGGAGTTGATGACATGTGACAACACATGGGCTAGATCCAGGAATTGAGGAACATATTGCAAGTAGGAGATCATGCATATGCTGGCACATGGAGAAGCACTGTTCACACACACTTCTGGCACTGTTCATGTACACACAATAGAATCACACATTTCTGCAGCAGCTCATGCACTCTACACATCATTCACACCATTTCAGCTACCCTTCACATCCTTCCACACCTATATATACATACCATCACATATCATTTAAGGACACCTGGACAGAGAGCTAACATGCACAGATCCATTCCTTCTCCATTTCCATCTTCATTTTCTATTCTGCACTTTCCTCTGTTCTAGTTAATAGAACCAGAGGAAAGTTCTGCAGTTCATCTTCATCTTCTTCTATCATTTTCACCATGTTTCTGCTATGTTTTTTGTTGCTATTAAAGTTCAGATAGCAATGCAAGGCTAAGTTGCTGTGCTCTCTTAGAGATGACGTTGAACCAGAATCCTTGAACTAAACAGTGAGTTCATTGTGTCTTTAATTTAGAGTTAATTGTATCAAGTTAATATAGTTAATTTTGTAATTAATTATGCAATCAGAGTAGTAGAGGACGAAGAAGTAGGGAACCGAGTTGGATTTCTTATTTCTGCATAACTATCCTTTGATTGATTTGCATCTTTGATCAAGTTGAACATAGTTGTGATTAATTGAAGTGATTCTGTTTAATTCATATTCTACTATCTCTGAGTTAAATGATTCTTAATCTCTTTTAATGTCTACGAGTTGTAGGTTTGATTGAGATTTAGCTAGCGAGTTGTTAGCTAACATATTCTAATTCATTCAACTGATCTAATCCTCATATTATGTGGATAATGAAGGTAAGATAATCTCCAAGGGAACACACTTGTCATTCATTCATCTCATCATCATAAACATTAAAAACATAAACAATAGCATAGAATTTACTTTCAGTAGTTAGATTGAAACTCATCAAACACCATCTCTTTAACTTGTTAATTTGTGGCTCATTAGATTAATTAGGAACTTCTACATCCATTTAGGCTCATTGTAAATCAACCTAGGTTAGCCTCCATTTACTATTGGTTAGCTTAGTTTTGTTTGATAATTAAAACGGCATTTATCAAAGACATGATGATATATGTATTTCTATGCTTCAAAATGTCTTTTTGTGTGAATTTATTCTCAAAAACTTAATGAGAAAAGTTAACATTTTTATTCCTCAATGATTTCATTTTTAAAATTTAATTGATTGATAATTTGAGTAGATGATGTTTGAAACTTTGTTTAAAATGGTTTTACTTAGATAATAATCGATTAAATATTTAATTAATGTCAACTAATCGAATAGCTAATTGATTAATCATAGTTGAAAATTCATTCAAAGTGTTTTATGTTGAAATTAATCGAGTAAGAGGTCTATTAATGAAAATTAATTAAATAGGTAATCGATTAATGGATAATTACTGTGTTAAAATTGTTCCTTTTGAAGATTAATCGATTGATTGGTTAATTAATAGGTTTTAATTGAACATCTAATAGATTAAGTGTCAACTTGTGTTTAAATGTCATTTTGGTCACAATTAATTGATTGACTATTCGATTAATGGGAATCAATCTAACAACTAATTGATTAATTGGAGTCTATATGTGTTTATTTGATGAAATTAATTGATTATTTAATTGACTAGTGGTCATTAATCGATTAATATTGGGATTTATCAGTTATCAGTCATGACCTTTACTTCAGTTATCAATCTCCAAATTCTCTCAACTACAATTTCCAAAATCCCACAAATTTCCTTAGAGGAAAGCTTGCGCACCCATTCCCAATCAAAACCCACATGAATTTACTTCCAAATTCCTCCATTTCACAGTTCAACCCCTCAGATTTAATAGTTAAATGGTGTGGACTAAAACCATAAATCTAGATGGATCTGAGCAACAACTTTCCAATCCATATCCAGCATTTCTCAGGCATCTCAATCAAAGGAGAAGAAAAAGAAGTTTTAACCAAAGGTGTCCAAGGATGGGCCAGATGCACAAAAGGGAAAGGGTAGGCTTCAGTGAGCAAGGCACCAGTGAAGGGAAAGAGCCAAGTCCTTGAGCAATCTCCTTAGTCCAAGAGGAAGGCTAAGAGGTAGCAAGTAAACTCTGACATTGATTCTAATCTTGATTTCATAAAAATACTAGAGAGAATGGTCAAATTTGCCATTGAATCTCTTGGGAAGAGATAAAGGACCTCAAGAAAGCCTGCTAGATCAGTTCCCTCATAGCCCCAACCATCGAGCTTGGTATTTCTTTAAGGTAACATCAACTTGGATGTAAATATGACCTTGTTTAACTCTGAGTTTAAGGAGAGTAAGTATTGTATTATGGTATCTGGGGATATATCTGCACTTAAGACTGATCACAAGGTTAACTTGGATTTGATTGATCCTCTTCATCATTATGAGAGATGGCTAAAGATTAATAAGCTGTATAGCTTAGAGGTAGTTAGGAGATTTTACTGCAATATGGATATATTTGTCTCTTTGGATTAAGAGGAGAATATCATAGATAGCTATCTAACTACTAGTCTCAGGGACAGAAAGATCAAATTAGACATCAGTGTGATCAACCACTTGATTAGAGCCTCACCTTCTAAAGTGATGAAACTTTGGATTAAGCCAAGGCTTACCACATCATACTATAGACTAACAAGCTTTATCCAGGATCCCTTACCTTTACCCTGAGTCAGATGTGCTATCATTATTGCATCATCCACTATATCTACTTTATGTGTATGATTGTTAAGTCCTCGAGCTTCAGTTACATGAACCAGTAGGACTATATTTATCTAGCAATATCATCAACGGTGAAAAGGTCAACCTTGGAGCTTTCATTTACAGCCAGATGAAGGATTTTTGTTTAAAAAGAACAAGGACTACTCTGATTCCCTTTCCACAGCTTGTCTTCTTTATCCTTAAGAACTACAATATCCATCATCTAAAGGGAAGGAAGAAGGAAGAGATCAATGCATTTGGAATGCATAGCTAAATAAGATGAAGATCAAACTGCCATATGATGCCAAGAAGGACAAACTTCTAAGGGATTATCAAGCAGGCGCCATCAACTAGTACTTCTCTTCCACAAGACAAAGTTCATTCTTCTACTAGACCTCGAGTATCTACAGCTCCATCCTTTCTGGGACCATCTATTCAGAGGTATCTTCAGATAGAGTTTATAGAGTTTGAGAGCAGACTCATCATCTTTAGGAAAAAGTAGACTTACTACATGAGAGGCGTAGCTATAGAATCCAAACTGTACTCGAGCTCTCATATAGTAATTTTAGGCTTTTAAGGAAGAGGTTAAAGAATGATGGGCTCATATTCATAAAGAAGTGTCTGACATCAACAACCTTATCATATCATATGTCAACAACAACCTCAGACCTTTTTACACTGAAGAAGAGCTTTAGGATATTTCACCTTCCCAGGATAATCAACCTGCCTCAGTACCTTCCACCTCCATTACTGCCCAGCTTTCACCTGCACTATCATATACCTTGGCTATTTTACTCCCTCCCATCAGCTGAGCATTAGACTTACTATTACCATAGCTTCCCCTAGTCATTCCTTCCTCCCTTGCACCAACCTTTTTAAATGATATGAAAAAGGGGAGAGAAGAAGTAAAGAAGAGAAAGAAGCCTCATACATGGAGTTGCTTGACTAACGATTGTTTTTATATATGCATATGTGTATTTTGTTTTTCAGCGATTGTAAAACTTTTAAAGTTTTAATGATAGTATTATTCATTGGCTATTCATTATCTCCTATCTTGTTTGGTTTTATTATAAGTAATGAAATTGAATTTAAAAAGTTTTTCTACTTAACTTCACTTTTACAAGTTTTGTCATCATAAAAAAAGGGGAGAATGTTAGTATGTATATGTTTTAATGATGTCAAAAGAGAAGAAAAGAGAATTAAGTTGTTTGATAATGTAAAAAAGTGTTTTTGAAGTAATGAAAATGAATTTGAAAACAAATGAGTTAAAAGAAGTTAGTAGAGTTAAACGATTAGTTATTCAATTGAATGATAGATTAATTGAAAAGGCAGGCTTCTGTTCATAAAGAAAAAGTAATTCATCGATTAGTTAATCGATTAATAGGCGACAATTAATCGATTAATTAATGGATTAACGTTAAGAGCTTGCCTTTTGTAATTGAACTGAAAAGTCAGTTAATCGATTGGTTAATTGATTAATTGAAATTAATCAATTAGTTATTCAATTAATCTTTTGAAAAACATATTTCCAACGGAAAAAAGATATTACTATTAATCTATTAGTTAATCGATTAATCCATAATAATCTATTAATTGTTCAATTAATCAGTGAAGCATCTATTTTGTGTAAATTCAAATATAAATCAATTAATCCATTAGTTAATCAATTAATCTATATTAATAGATTAATTTTTTGATTAATATGTGTTAAAATATTTTCTTACTCATTTTTATAAACACATTAATCGACTATGCATTCAATTAATTTATATTAATCGATTGATTTCATAAACTTCATAAATTTAAAATATCTCTGTTTTAAGATACACATTTATTTCATATTTCAAATGATTGATTTAAGTGATAATATGCCAATGTCTTTCATTATTCTTCATGCCAAATCTTTTGAGCAACTTATCTTCATAAATTACATCATATATGCCATAATCATTCAATCAATATGATGCTATATTTTCTATGTCACGTATTAATTCTAATTAATCGATTAGGTAATAGATTAATATAAAATAATATTTGAAAACAAGATGAAACTTTGTATGATCTTAAAGCTTTTACAACTAACTTAATCTTTTACATTTGATCATTGATTGGGTTAATCAAATATAAATGAGCACGTAGTACTCTGCTATTATTCTTGTTGTTATTAAATCTATTCAAGTTTAGACTAAGTTCCTCTAATCCTCACTTCATGTGTTTATATACCAACGATTAATTTTGAAGTGTTTAAAGGATTAATACCACAGAGTTCAAATTCTATATAGATCAAAGCTAAATCTAAGAATAGACCAAGATCAAAGCTAACGGACATTCAACGATAAAAAGGCAAAAGCCTTAACAGATATAACGGTTAGTCCAATGGTCATATTTTGAACAGATAGAAACCTCAACAGAAATAATGCTTAATGGTCATAAGATAAACTATAAGTAGAAGAGCAATCAAAGTTGAGGTTGGTGATAACGAACATAAAAGCGATGGAAGGTTAATCATGCTAGAAATATTTCAACCCAGAAAGCACTCATCTCTCAGTTCCTTATGTATTATTCTTTTTGAGAGAAAATTTACAGTGAGCTTCAATGTCAATATGCTCAATCGATTTGAGAGTTAGTTATAATCTTCATTCTTATCACTTTGAGAGCAAAACCTTAGAATCAAGGGATATAAGGTTGGGAATTGCTCGTATCAGTTTAAGGGGAAGTGTTGCCACCGAAAGTATGGTGTAACCTCAGTTTGAGGTGGTTCTCAATTGGCCAATAAAATTGAAGTTGTAAAGGCTACCAAGAGCATGTTGTAATCTTAGTTTATAGTGGATTGGATAATCTTAGTGGGAAGCTGAAGACTGGAATAATTCAAGGAAAGACCAAACTAGCATAAATTATCTATGCAAATTCTTCTTCCTTAATTGATTTACAGTGATTTATTTTCAAACAAAGTTTTTCAAATCATAATATTTTATTCATCATATTCTAAAAGAGTTTTAAATTTTTTTTTGAAAAGTTGTTGTTCACTCAATTCACTCCCTCTTAGTTAATCCAGCCTATCTACCTGGAACTAACACATTTGATATCCTTCAAACTTTTTGCTGATGACAAATAGGGGAGAAATTAGAATATACATGATATGAAAAATATTATTTTTCATTAAGGATTTGACATCATCAAAAAGGGGGAGATTGTTGGAAAGTATGTTTTGATGATGACAAAATAGCAAAAGTTTTATAGCAAAAACTTTTCAGTAAAATGTCAAATGAAATATTTTATACAAGATTAATAAATCACATGTTTTAATCACATCAAATGTGATTCAAGTTTGATTGATATTGTGTCTTGTCAAATGATGCTTAAAATTAATCAAAAAGTATTTATGTGTTTAAATGTTATTCAAAGGAGAAGTTAATCGAGTTAATCAATTAGTCAGTTGATTTATAATAACTAATCGATTGGTTGTTTAATTAATGTAAAGGCAGCGTTCTACGCTAAAAAAATTAATTAATTGATTAGTTAATTTATTAATGAGTGACCAATAATCGATTAAGTTTTCGATTAATGTCGAGAGCTTACCTTCTGGAATTGAATTGATAATCCAATTAATTGATTGATGAATCGATTAATTACAATTAATCGATTAGTTATTTTATTAATATTTTGAGAATAGGTTTTCTATTGAACAAAGATAATACTATTAATCGATTAATTTATATTAATCTATTAAATAATCAAATTAATCAGTAAAGTATCAATTTTATGAAATTCAAATATAAACCTATTAATCGATTAATTTACATTAATAGATTAATTGTTCGATTAATCTATGTTGAAATACTTTCTAATTCAATTATTCTAAACACGTTAATCGACTAGATATTCGATTAACTTATATTAATCGATTAGTTAATGGAAAAACTTCAAAAATTTTAAATATATATCTGTTTAAACTAAAAACTAATTTCATATCTTTCTAAATTATATATGATTGATTCAAGTTAAAACTTTCTTAAGTTTCTCATTATTCTTCATGATAAACCTTTTGAGAAACTTGTCTTATTAAGATTACATCATATAGCTTGAATAATCCGATCAGTGTGATACTCTGTTTTCTATTTAACACATTAATCGAATCATTGATCGAATTAATTCAAATTAATTGATTGGATAATCGATTAATACATCATACTTTTTTGAAAACAAGCAGAATCTTTATCTTGAAGTGCTTATGACTAAATTGATTTTATACACTTGACCATTGATTGGGCTATCAAATATAAATTCATCTGATTGAGCATTTGTTATCTTACTGTCATATTATTCTTGTGATTGATACTCTTTGAGCTTAAATTTATTTCATCAATCCTCACTTCATATCTTTATAAATTAACAAATGAATCAATTGAAGTGATTACATAATTAAGATCAGAAGTCCATATTTCGTTCACTTCAAAGATAAAAGGGAGATTAAATCGAGATTAAAGCCAACAGACACTCAACGACAAAAAGACACTTTGTGTTATAAGCTCAACGGCTGCAATGGCTAGTTCAATGGTCATATTTCCAACGAAAGGAAATCCCAATGGAAGAAAAATCTCAACAGAAATAAGCTCAATGGTCAGAAGTTCAACTACACATAGAAGCGCATTTAAAGTTTTGAGGCTAGAAACAACGATGGGAAAAGAGGCAAGGCAATGTATGAGTATTCAAATGAGAAATAAACGAGTCATGAAAGAGCCAAAAGTTCAATAGCCTTCAACTCTCCTATTCTTTATGTATCATTATGCTGAGATAGAGAAATAGAATGAGATACAATATTTTATTATTCAATCTATTTAAGAGAGTTTAAAATCCCTTCATTCTTTACCTATATGAGAGCAAACCTTAGAATCAGGGGATTCAAGGTTGAGATTTGATCATATCTGCTTAAGGGGGAGCGTTGCCACTTAAGAGTAGTGTAACCTCAAGATTGACGTGATTCTCAATTAGCTATTAAAATTGAGTTTGTAAAAGCTACCGAGAGCTTATTTTAATCTTGAAAAATAGTGGATTAAAAATCTGAGTGGGGAGTTGAAGACTAAACGTAGGTCAAGAAAGGATCGAACTAGGATAAATCTGTCATGCAATTTCTCTCTTCCTGAACTCTTTGATTTTTAGTAATATATTTACAATATCTGATCAAAGGTTTTTGAGTTGATTTCTTTACTGATCAGATTTCAAAAGAGTTCTGAAAAGATTTTAAAATTCATCGAACATCCAATCACCCCCTCTTGGGTGATACATCTTATCTTCCTAGAAATAACAAACTCAATAAATTTAAGTAATCACTATGCAATTAATTTTGACTAAACAGTATTAGATTTTAATTTTTTAATATTTTTATATTTTAAATCATATGAGATTTTAATGAACTTTTTAAATCATATGAGATTTTACTTTTTGATAGCTAGCTTCTTCAAATGTTAGAATGTCATAATATATGCTAATTATTTATACTAAATATAAAATTTCTCAAGTAGACTTCAACAATTTTTCATTTTCTTATTGTTACAAATATTCTTGCACATGTGGATGTCCATATAACTTCTACCGCTTGGGATTCCTCTTAGGATTCCTTCTTCTCTTTATGCCATAAAACTATAACCTCCTTAATGAATGACTTGAGAGGAGTTTCTTGTGGTTAATGGCATTTTATTTATCTTTAATCCTTTGTAACCTTATGTTTAGTCTTTAATGGTTGTGGCCTATAAATAGTGGCTATGTAGAAGGCATTTGGACAAGTGAATATACAAGCATATGAAGAATACTCTATTGCCTCCCATTTTACTCTTTTATCTTGTTATTTCTTCTCCTCTTTAACTTCTTTATCTTCTCTTATTTTATAACACGTTATCAGCACAACATTGCTCTAAAAAATTTAAGGTATAAACTCCTTATCAATTCATATACTATTATGTTCAATTACGTACAAAGGATATTAGTTTTCTCTTTATCTAATTATCATATATGTTTTATTTTCTATTATCATCTTAATTATTATGGCAAATTTTATTTTTATATATTTGTTATATATTTTATCGTCATTTATTATGTTATTCTTTCCTATCCATTTTAATTTTTGTTGTTAGATATGTGTGTGGGGTATTTTTATTGTATTTTATTCTTATATAAAATATTGTGTTATTTTAATTTTTCTTCTTCTTTTGATATATTGATACAATATTATGATTGATTATCTATTTATATATATTTACATATATGTTTGTTGTTTATATTTTTCCTTCTCCCTATATATTGTTTACATTTCCAATTCCCCCTCCCTATATATTTATTAATTTATATTTCAATTAATTTATTTATCTTCTTTGTATTCTTAGCATTATTATATATTTATTATAGTTATATAATATTCACTTATTTATATTACGAAATACTTATACTATGTTATTATTTATATATTTGATTTATGTTATTTCTAATTCTAGGTATTGTAACATATTATTTATGTTATTTATATTTATACGTGTTTTTTTTGTTATTTAATTTATTTTATTACATTTATTTATATTTATTTAATTTATATTACTTATTTAATTTATGTTATTTCTATTTTCGTATTATTTTCTCTATATTATTTATGTTGTTTCCATTATTTTGTTTTCTTATGTGTTACTATATATATTTTATAGTTATTTATTTTGTTACTTTTATTGAATTTATATTTATGTTGAATATATATTGTTTATTTGATTTATGTTTTTATTATCATATTTTTCTAATTAATTTTATCAGAATTCTAATTGTTATTATTATTTTAGTTTGATCTATGGCTAATCTGACAAAACTCGAGTTTACTACTCTTGATATCTCAGGAAAAAATTATCTGTCTTGGGTTTTAGATGCTGAAATTCACTTAGATGCCAAAAGTCTAGGGAATATTATTTTACTTAGAAACGAAGCAAGCAGTCAAGACAAGGCTAAGGCCATGATTTTTCTTCGCCACCATTTACATGAAGGGCTAAAAGCTGAATACCTAACGGTGAAATATCCGTTAGAATTGTGGAGTAATTTAAAAGAACGATATGATCACCAAAAGACAGTAATATTGCCCAAAGCTCATTATGAATGGTTGCATTTGAGGCTGCAAGATTTTAAATTTGTATCTGAATATAATGCAACTGTTTTTAAAATAAGTTCTCAACTGAAATTGTGTGGTGAGAAAATAACAGATGAGGACTTATTAGAAAAAACTTTTTCAACCTTTCATGCTTCAAATGTGCTCCTGCAGCAGCAATACCGTGAAAAAGATTTTAAAAGGTATTCTAAACTAATCTCATGTCTTCTTGTGGCTGAACAAAATAATGAGTTGTTAATGAAAAATCATGAGATCCGTCCCATTGGATTAGCTCCATTCCCTAAAGCGAATGTAACTGAACGCACTGATTTTCATGCCCACGGTCGTGGTCATGGTCGTGGCCGTGGTAGGGGACGTGGTAATTATCGTCATCATGGTGGTGGAAGTAATTATAATCCAAATACCCACCAAAAGAAGAAATATAATGAAGGGAAGAAAAAAGACAAGGGTGGTCCCTCAAAAGTTGTGGAAAATCTATGTTATAGGTGTGGGATGAAAGGGCATTGGTCGCGTACCTGTCATACGCCTAAGCATCTAGCAAAGCTTTATCAAGCCTCCATAAAAAAGAATTCAAAGAACATGGAAGCAAATATGACTTTCCAAGATGATGATGTTGAGGCAAATTTCGCATACAAGAATGATGATACCAATGAGCTATATGATGACCTTGATGCTATGGCACACTTAGAAGTGGCTGATTTCTTTGAGAATCATGATTAGAGAAACAAATTTAGTTTATGGTTTATCTATATTTTATCTTAATTTAGTTATGCTTTATACTTTATTTATGTTTACTTTTATTTTCTTCTTTTAAGAGCATTATTGCTAATAATATATTTTGATACATTTATTTTTCTTTTAATGAAGAGTATGGATGTTCCTCTCTCTTTTATTGGGCACAAGAATAAAGATATATGTCTCATAGATAGTGCTACAACACATACCATACTCAAAGATAAATATTTTTCTCATTTGACAATGAATGATGCAAGCATCAATACTATAGCAGGTAATACAAAACTAATTGAAGGCTCCGGAAGAGCAATGATAATATTATCTAAAGGGCAAATTTTGTAATTAATGATGCTTTATATTCCCAAGTCTCAAAGAAATTAGTTAAGTTTTAAAGATATCCGTCGAAATAGGTATCATATTGAGACAATAGATGAGAAAAATATTGAATATCTATATATTACAATTGTTAGACATGGAGAAAAATGTTTTCTTGAAAAAGTTCCTGCATTATCTCCTGGTTTGTCCTATACAAATATTAGTATAATTGAAACAAATGCTACAGTAAACTAGAAGTTTACTGATAAAAATACATTCATTATTTGGCATGACCGGTTAGGCCATCCCGAATCAACTATGATGCGAAGGATTATTGAAAATTCACATGGACATCCATTGAAGAGCCAGGAGATTCTTCAATTTAAAGATTTTTCATGTGTTGCTTGTTCTCAAGGCAAACTAATTATAAGACCTTCATTAACAAAAGTTGGGGTAGAATCCCCTGCATTTCTAGAACGTATCCAAGGGGATATATGTGGACCTATTCATCCACCATGTGGACTATTTAGATATTTTATGGTTTTAATAGATGCATCTACAAGATGGTCACATGTGTATAATGCGAGTGAGTTTTCATCGCAAAAGTTTAATGATTATTGCATGGCAACTGGAATAACAGTGGAAAAATCTGTTGCTCATGTCCACACTCAAAACGGTTTAGTAGAATCATTAATTAAACGCCTCCAATTGATTGCTAGACCAATACTTATGAGAACAAAACATCCCATTTTAGCTTAAGGACATGCAATTTTACATGCATCAACAATTATACGCATCAGGCCAACAAGTTATCATAAATTCTCCCCATTACAATTGGCTTTTGGTTAGGAGCCAAATATTTCCATCTTAGAATTTTTGGATGTGCGGTATTTGTACCAATTGCTCCACCATAACGCACAAAGATGCGACCTGAGAGAAGGTTAGGGATATATGTTGGTTATGAATCTCCTTCTATAATCAAGTATTTAGAACCGTTAACAGGAGATTTGTTTACGGCACGTTTCGATGATTGTCATTTTGATGAGACAAATTTTCCAACATTAGGGGGAGATAATAAGCAGCTTGATAAAGAAATCACATGGAAAGCATTATAGTTGTCTCATTTAGATCCTCGAACACAAATATGTGAGCTTGAAGTTCAAGAAATAATTCATTTATAAAATATTGCAAATCAACTACCAGATGCATTTACTGACCCCAAGAGAATTATTAAATCTCATATTCCAGTTGAAAATACTCCAATTCGAATTGATGTTCCAGCAGGACAAGTAGCAAGTGCAAATGAAAGTAAACCACGTTTGAAGCGTGGTAGACCAATCAGTTCCACAGATAAAAATCCTAGAAAGAAAAGAGTAAACAATCAAGATGGTCAAATTGAGGAGGCGATCTTATAGGAGATACTCAGGACATAACAAATCAAAAGACCTAGAAGAGGTCCAGGTACTTGAAAATAATGAAGAGATCTCGATAAGTTATGTCACTACGGGAAAAAGGTGGAACCGAGAAAATATAGTCTTCAACGATATTTTTTCATACAATGTTGCTGTTGAAATAACTAATCAAAGTGAGGATCTTGAACCTAGGCCAGTTAAAGAATGTAGACATAGAAATGATTGGCCAAAATGGAAAGACGCAATTCAAGCAGAATTGAATTCACTTTCAAAATGTGAAGCTTTTGGACCTGTAGTCTAAATACCGAATGGTGTTGAACCAGTTGGATATAGATGGGTTTTTGTGCGAAACGAAATGAGAAAAATGAGCTTGTTAGATATAAAGCATGACTTGTGGCACAAGGTTTTTGCAAAGACCTGGCATTGATTATGAAGAAACATATTCTCCTGTGGTGGATACAATTACTTTATGATATCTAATTAGTCTGGCAGTACATGAAAGACTTGATATGCGTCTAATGGATGTTGTTACAGCATACTTATATGGTTCTTTACATAGTAAAATTTATATGAAAATCCCTGAAGGATTTAAATTGCCTGAAGCACGTAAGAATTCTCTAGAAAATTATGCAATTTGTTTGATAAATCCTTATACGGATTAAAACAATATGGAAGAATATGGTATAACCTTCTAAGTGACTATTTGTTGAAAGCAGGCTATAAAAATGACTCAATTAACCCATGTGCTTTTATAAAAAGGAATATGTCATAATTTGTTATAATTGCTGTCTATGTGGATGACTTGAATATAATTTGAACTCCTGAAGAGCTTCAAAAAGCAATGGATTGTTTAAAGAGAGAATTTGAAATGAAAGATCTTGGAAAAATAAAGTTTTATCTCGGTTTACAAATTAAGCACTTAACAAATGGAGTTTTTCTTCATCAATCAGCTTATATTGAAAAAAATATTAAAGCAATTTTATATGGATAAAGTACATCTATTAACTACTCCAATAGTTGTGAGATCGCTAGTTAAAGAAAAAGATCCTTTTCGCCCTCAAGAGGAAAATGAAGAACTTTTTGGTCCAGAAGAACCATATCTTAGTGCTATAGGGGCACTAATATATCTTACTAATTTGACATGACCTGATATTGCATTTTCTGTAATTTTATTGGCAAGATTTAGTTCTTCTTTAACAAAAAGACATTGGAATGGAGTTAAACATATATTTTGATACCTTTGAGGGACAATTGATATGGGATTATTTTATTCTAATGAATCTGGATCACAATTGATTGGTTACGCAGATGCAGGATTTTTAGCAGATCCACATAAAGGTAGATCTCAGACAGGATATTTATTTACTTGTGGAGGTACAGCTATATCTTGGCGTTCGATAAAGTAAACTTTATCAGCTACCTCATCAAATCATGCAGAAATAATTGCAGTTCATGAGGCAAGTTGAGAATGTGTTTGTCTAAGGTTAGTAATCCAACATATCCAAAGAATGAGTGGTCTACTTCCAGAACAAGAGATTCTAATAGTATTATATGAAAATAATACAACATGCATAGCTTTGAAAGGAGGATATATCAAAGGAGATAGAACAAAACATATTTCTTCAAAATTCTTTTTCACTCATGATCTTATGAAGAATGGTGATATAGATGTTAAGCAAATTCGATCATATGACAACCTTACAGATTTGTTTACCAAGACACTACCAACTAAGCCATTTGAGAAGTTAGTGTATGGTATTGGAATGCGCAGATTCAAAGACATAAATTGACAACGTCATCAGGGGGAGTAAACAAGTACTTGATGTACTCATCATTTTAAAGATTTTTTTCACTGGGTTTTCCTAAAAAGGTTTTTGATAAGGCAACCTAAATAAATATTGTGTAGTCTTTTTCCTTCACTAGATTTTTATCCTAATGAGTTTTTCCTAGTAAAGGTTTAATGAGGCACAATATCTGTCATGGACATCCAAGGGGGAGTGTTACAAATATTCTTGCACATGTGGATGTCCATATAACTTCTACCTCTTGGGATTCCTCTTAGGATTCCTTCTTCCCTTTATGCCACAAAACTATAACTTCCTCAATGAATGACTTGAGAGGGGTTTCTTGTGGTTAATGGCATTTTATTCATCTTTAATCCTTTGTAACCTTATATTTAGCCTTTAATGGTTGTGGCCTATAAATAGTGGCTATGTAGAAGGCACTTGGACAAGTGAATATACAAGCATATGAAGAATACTCTATTGCCTCCCATTTTACTCTTTTGTCTTGTTATTTCTTCTCCTCTTTAACTTCTTCATCTTCTCTTAATTTATAGCACTTATAATCTTTTCTATGCGTTTTCAATTTACCTATTACTCTATTTTAATGCGCTTGTTGGTTTAGCAATAAACGACCCCATTTACATGCTTGAATTTTTTTTCTATTCTTGCTTTATGTTTCTTTGAAGTAGAATATTCGGTTTACTTTCACCTCAAAATATTTCTGATGATCAGAACTGCTAAATTATGGGTCCTTTCAATTGACATTTCTAAATTGATCTCCTTGTCTCTGAAGGTCCACTCTCCAAGCTACTGAAGGAAAGCTTGGTTCATTGAATATGTAATTTTAATAACATTTGCATTTTGACTGATTTTTGTTCTCTTCTTGTGGTCTGGTCTGGACTAAATACTTCAACAGGAAAAGAGAATGCAATAGATAATGGTTGCCAATATTCTGCAGGCAAAGAGCATGCAATGGATAATAACTACCACTCTTCTAATGGTCTACTTAGAGCTATGGCATTATTGAGACTCGAAGAAGATGCCCTTGATTGTAATTCCCAAGGCCTTCAGCAAATAACAGAATTGTGTGCTACTAATGATAGAAATGAACTGCAACACTCAGCTCAAGCACATTTAGATAAGGGTGTCAACAGTTATAGGATGATGAATGTAGTGTCCCATTCAAGTCTGTCCTCCTTTGTTCCATAATATAAGAACAAAGAACAAGTATATGACTAAAAGTTTCACATCCCCCACGTAATCATCTGGTCATATGGAGTAATAGACTAAGTTTCCAAGCGTAGGAACTGGAAAGTCATTAGATGGTTTCTCTTCACGAATAGATCCACTTGAAAAGTATCAAGTCAACTTCTCTTGACATGTAAAATACAATTTTTATAGAAAATACGCAACCTGCTGGTTTAAAACGGAGGCTAGGATCACTTGTTACTGTTTCTCCCTTCAAAAAGCCTTGCAGTTGGAAATTTTCTGCTCCTCTTAAAACGTATAACTAGAGACAAGGTATCATCATAATCTACCCGTTCTCGCTGTGGGTACCCCTTAGCCACCAAGTTTTCCTTAGGCTTATTGATTGATCCATCTGCATTCTGTTTGTATTTCAGAACCCATTTATTCCTAATTGCCTTTCGCTAGGACGTAGGTCAACTAATTTCCACACTTGGTTGGACTTCATTGAATCCATTTCCTCTTGTAAGGCTTTTTGACATTTTTCTCTAACAGGTCCTGACAATGCCTCCTTGAGACTTGTAGGATCCTCATTATTATGTTTTGGACTAACAAGCAGAGCTGCCCCTTCAACTGTGAAGCATATTCTAGGGATTTTGTCCCTTATGCTTCTGCAAAGAGGGGTTTCTACTCCCACTGAGTTCTCTTCGTGTGATTGGGTGAGGTTTTCTTGTTGTGAAAATGTCTCAACCTTCCTACTCAGATCAATGGCCTGAGGAATACTTACTGGTTCCTCAACACCAGTATTCTTATAGAGAGTTCAGCCATAGTCAGTGATCCCTCGGCTAGAAAATTTGTTTCTATGAATATTGTATCCCTTGATTCTATCTCATTCATTGAGTTGTCATCATTTCACTAATGAAGACATAGCCTTTAGAGTTCTCTTAGTATCTTACAAAGATACACTTCTTGCTTGTTGGTCCCAACTTTCCATATTTGTTGGAAGAGTCATGGATGTAGGTGGATGACTCCCATAGTCTTGGGATATTTAAATCTGGTTTGTATAAAGTCCATAACTCATAAGGCAGGTAGTGACTGATTTAGAGGGCACATGGTTGAGTATATAACCCCAATGGGAGATTGGAAGTTTAGTTTGTGCCATCATAGATCTAATAATATTAAGGAGGGTTAGATTCCTCCTCTTGGAAACCCCATTCTGGTGAGGATTACTAGGAATTTTCAACTAACTATCAATTCATATTTTGTCATAGAGCTTCTTGAACTAGTTAGAGAGGTATTCACAACCCCTGTTAGTTCTTAAGGTATTTACTTTACGATTTAACTGATTTTTCACGAGGTTGAGATACCTTTTGAAGCATTCCAGAGCTTTAAATTTGTGAGAAATTAGATAAATATTACATTAACGTAAAAACTTGTCAATAATGGTGATAAATTACCATGCTCCATGTTTTGCCCTTATACCCATGGGTCCACAAATATCAAAGTCAACCAACTGAAGAAGGGTTTCTTTTTACTTTTTGCTAGCTAGGCAATGCTCGTATAAGGACATTTCCCTTTTAGACACTATGCCTAGGAAACCCTGACATCTAGTTTAGTAAATCATTTCTAATTAATGTTTCCTAGTCTAGCGGTTAAAATATCGTAATTTATATAAGAAGATATAACATAGCAAAACTTGAAATTTTCATTAAAATTCTCTAAAACAAAGAAACCATTTGAAACATAACCAGAACCATAAAACTCGAACCCACTTAAAATGACAACAACTTAATAATCAAAGCTAACATTGAACTACAATATAGCTAAAAATAGAGACAAGATTTTGTTGAATGTTTGGAACATAGAGGACATTGTCCAAGGTAAGAGTTCGCTTGCCTTGCAAGGTTGACTTGCAAATGCTGATCGCTTTGACTTCCCCATTGAATTATTCCAATGTAAAGCCATATTCTTCTGGTTGGCAATTGACAAAATTCTGTGAAGTTGCCACATCTGTACTCACATGGTCTGTGGCCCTTGAGTTTAAAGCCTACGATCTCCCCCAACGATCTCTATCGACTCCACCTTCTTCGAGTATGTTTGATTCCGTGACACTCGGGGGGATCAGATGTTGGCTGGTTCTAGCGACTTCATGGTCATACAGGGTCTGAGGATGATTCGAGGATGACGAGTATCGTAGTTTAGATTCTGAAGATAGTAGTTAACTCAAGATACTATTCGGTTTTTTCCATTGTCACCTACCCTAACGTTTACGCCCAAAGAAAGAAAAAGATTAATTCAAAAATTCAAAAATAGCATTTATTTGGTCAATAATGCACACACAATGCAAATTAAACACACTTGCTCATTGCTAAAACAAGCTAACATTACATCATTATGCAGATCATGAATTTAGGGATTTTTAGGACCAAACAGAGAACCAATAGGACCTCCCGCGCGGCCTCATGTGCCTCAACGAGGTTCTATTTTCTGAAAAATTAAAAAAAAAAATGGCAGGAGAGAGTTTCTCACTCTTGGGGTGGGGCGTGAAGGCTATATGCTGCTGCCCTAGAGCCATCGGATGGCTACACATTCCCCACCATTAGACTCAGCTCACCTCAGGAATTGAGTCATGTATTTGAGTTGCCCAAAAGAGGTTGCTGGTTTAAAATGGAGGCTAGGATCACTTGTTACTGTTTCAAACTTCAAAATGCCTTGCAGTTGGAAATTTTCTTCTCGTAATGAAGATGTTGCAGTATCTCCTAATGGTAATTTTTGTTTAAGGATTTTTTACTTCATTATCTTTTTGAAGTCTAAAAAACTTTCTACTCATTTGAGGCATTTGGTCTTCAGGTTTTTCCAAGTTATCCTCCAACAATTATAGCTGCAAATGACAAGTTTGCACTCAGACATCCTTTCAAAAATTCAAGGATGCACATTAGGGAATTTTTCGGAATGCGTCTATTAGAGCAAAAGATGGTGTGTATAATCGTCATAAGTTCACTGCTGATTGTAGATTCTCCTAACACCTAAAACTTTTCATCACTCTGTAAGTTGCAATTAATTCAGTTGGAGCATTTTCTAAACCATTTAAGACAGGTGACATCAGGTAATGCAGAATAGTATGTCTTCCATGATGGTTCTGGTGTCACTGGTCTGGCGTCAGAAGCATACTTCCATATGTTGGCTTAGGATGGGGCTTCCACAGGTTACGCTTCTAAAGAGTAAATTTATTCCCTTCTAAATTGTATGCCTTCAATCCATTGAGGAACTCATAGTGATCAAGATAAATAATGGTAACCAATGGAATTGTTGCTCTTGATGCTAAGTCAAATTGCATGGTATTACCACCTAACACTCCTGCAGTCAGGTGATATTATACCACTGATTTTAATATATGCATTTTTTTTAATCTATGCATTTGTTTCTTTTTCTGTAAATTTCAGTTAATAACCTTTGTTGTTTAGTTCTTCTCTAATCTGTTAAAAGGAACTATCACCATGAAGTTCTTCCAGGCAGTGAACTATATTTTGGTTTTGTCTACATGGGACAGGTGGTATATGGCTGTTTTCCACAGTCAGCTTCAACAACAGTTCCCATCTTTGTTCGAACGTTGAATCTTTCTCTCTCTACAGATTTTTATTTTCTCTCTTTTTGGGCTTCTCTCTCTCCCTTTCTCTCTCTATATATATACAGCTCAGAGATAGATTTCAATATATGTGTGCCTTTGGGATGGATAATCATAGGTATAAGAGATATCTGAAGAAGACCAAAAATGGCAAGTTTTGACCAAATTTTGAAAAGGAATGATACCTTTGGAGTAGATACAGAAGCAACATATGTATTCTTCTGTCAGTCGAAGAAGCACTTCGATAGAATAATTAGTAGTGTTTGGAATATTTTTGTTAGACTTATCTTTCTTTTCAAGGGCAACTAATTCAACGGCGCACATGTACTAATAAACACTTTTGTCTTTTATATTTTAATCTCAACTCCTCTCTCTCTCACTGTTGTTGGGTTTATCGATTTCATTAAACAAGTTGGTATGAATTAATTTTCCGTAGTTAATTTTTCTCTTTTATTCTGTTGGTTATGAGTTTACGAAAAAAGATTTTGATCAGATTATGGATAGCAAAAAGGCTGTTTCAGACTTGAGAATGTTGTAGACTTGGAATGGATGTCTTGCTAAATACATACTTGCGTCTAACATGTGAATGCTTAGTTTGAAGTCACTGGTTTTTTGAATTGAGTTGTTTGCAAACATAGTAGGTAAAAACACCAAAACCTCCCTTGGGAGAAAATCAAACATTGAACATTTCAAAATGTGGAAAATGGCATTTAATAGTCATTAGGAAGATTGAAAATATGACTTTGACGAAGTCTACAAGAAACATTGTCTCACATTGATGGAAACAATGATTTGTGTCACTTATCTTAAATTAAAATTTGATCATCATGTTGAATGTTCAAATGGGGAAGTACAGGCTTCAACTGCAGAAATATCGAGGAAGAAATTTAATCTTACTGTATGTACTAGAATGACAACCCCCGCGTGTTGAGTGGGGTGCACTATAGTGTACCAAGATTCAATATTCATACAATACTTGATCATAATAATTAATATCATTGCCTTATCATAAACTAACTCATGCAAGAGTATAGTATTAAACAAATAGGGAAAAAAATTAACAGTACTTAAATGCCTTCTATTTATATAGCATGTTATGATTATTATCTAATCTTCAATACAAGGCATTCCCTTAAAACTAATAGTGGAGATCAGATCATATAAATAACTATTAAAGTTAGTTCATTATATAAATTTATGTGATCAAATAAATATCTAATCCTCAATACAAGGCATTACTTAGGCCTAGGCCTGAATCATCAGTTGCAGAGATCAACGAAGATGAAGTCAGAAGAAGACGGAGGCACTTACCTAGGCTTGAATCGTCAATTGCATGCACTCTCTCACCTTCCGATCACCTTTGGCCACACAATAGCTCTCTGGTCCTTCCTCTTTCTCTTGCTCACTCTCTCTTTTATTGATAATTTGCTTGAAGAAAACGAAGAAGACTAGGTGATGCACGATGAATGAAGAATGAGAAAGAGGTGGTATAGGGGCTTACCTAGAGATCATAAAGTAATTTTCCTAAAATTATTAGAATAAGTGATAATATCTAATTATTTTTCTTAAATTTTTTAAAAAATAAATTCTTAAAATCTAAAAAATAGTACTTAAATAATTTAGGTCTCTTTTGTAGAAATATAATCTTCCATAAGTTTTAAAATCCCAAAACTACCTATTATATAATTTTTCTTAATTTTTTTTAGTCCTAAAATATTTTTAATAATTATTCTCTCTTTTACTTTTTCCTAAAATTCTAATTTTTGAGGCATTTTAATTTTTAAAGAATGCCTTTGAACTCAGTTACACATTATATATTTCTTTTTTCCAATTTTTGAGATGTGCTATAAAGAAGAGGTTTGGTTGGAATTCCAAAATTTGAAACACAAACTTTTCCACCAATATAGAAGATACGTAAAAGGGTGCATAGAGCCCAATAATATGAGCCACAATTGAATAAGCAAGTGAACGGAGCCCAAAAAATTTACAAGCCACTAACTTTAAGCCGTCTGTTGCTATGAACAGTAAAAACCCTCACAAAACATGGGCCCCACAGAAACTACAAGCTCAAGTGCAATTGGTGCCAAATTTGCTGATAGTGAGTTTGTCTAATCTTTTTGTATAAGCCACTTTAGTATCTTGTTTTGAGATTTGCTAATGGTGAGTCTGTCATTGTTGCTCCTGTTGTGAGATTTTTCTTTATGTAGGAAAACTAAATCCTGGTCCTTGGATATTATTTTTATGAAGAGAGATACATAGTAGAGAATAGATTGCGCATTGTAAGCTTAAACTTAGTAGATATGGCCAAAGTTAACTCTGCTAACCTCACAATCTCTCACTTTCTGATATAAGCTGATTTGCCAGTTAATCATATTAATAACTTTTAAAGATACAACAGAGATAGACTTGAGATTTGCAAGCTCAAAGGAACGACGCCTATTTGACGTCATTGTTGCACTTTTTTTTACCTGTGATTTGTTGATTTGTCTTATTTTCTTTTATAATCCTCTTTAGTATATATCTTGTTTTGAGATTTGCCTATTGTGAGCTTGTCATCGTTGCTCCTGTTATGAGATTCGCTAATGGTGGTTTTTTCCTTTTTTTTTTTTGTTTTTGTTTTTGTTTTGAATATAGGGAAGGGATAAGTCCAAAGCTGAGGAGAGAAGAATTTAAATTAAAAAAATTTGAAGATCAATGCGGTTGCTTTAGTGGAGCTTAATATGCTGTTGTATTCTAACTTTAACTTTGTTGGTCATAAAATTATTTTTAAATTTAGCAGTGTTGTATTTTGAGGAATTGAAGAGTAAATACAATTTATATTAGTGATTGTAGTTTTTTAAATTAATAATAATTTATTTGTTTTAATATAGTTGGTTTTTTAAATGGTTTATTTATGAAAACTAATATTAATATTCATATAATGCAAATATTTTTTTTCATAAAATTGAAAATTATTATAAAAAAAAGTTAAGTAAATATACATTATTTGATGTTTCTTGTGAACAACTGTCAAATAAAAGTACCTTAATAGTTCCTTAAATAACTGTCAAAGTAAGGTACTTTTAATTGGTAATTGTTCAGAAGATCATTGACAAGTATAAGGTAATTTTATTTGACAGATGTTTACAAGAACTGACAAATAGTATACCTTTATTTGATACTTATTGTTAATAAGGGTTAAATAGAAGTATCTTTATTTGAGAGTTATTAATAAAGAATTGTTAAATATTCTCTAAATATTTAACAGTTCAAAATTGCTAAAATATTCTAATTAGACAATATATAACGTGCATAGTTAATGATTCAAAGCTGTCAATTATTAATAAAAATAATAGTTAACTATAAAAAAACTTATAATAGTAAGGGTTGAAGTCAGTTAAAGTCAATTATGACCCCAACTGATCCAACAAGTTGAGTTATGGTCAAAGCGATCATGAGATACCATTTGAGGGCACATGACATAAGGAGCACAACCAATGAACACATATCAATGTTGGAGTTCTCCACAATGACACGTGCTGGTGAGCACACGCCTTTCTTTGAAAGTGGTCAAGACTAATTTTCTAATTTTTTTTAAAACTTCATATTCCTTCTTTTTAGAGTGCACTGTAGAGAATGTAATCGAGGCAAACTTTATTGCCTTAGTTAATTAGGACTCAAAATAACCAAGCTACACCCAAGTGATAGTACACCTACTTAATTGAATTCCATTAAATCTAAACATTAACAAACTAAGGAAACAATTGGTTTTGATGTTATATGTAACATCTTACTTTCATACGTCTTATGGACTATTCGGTAGTATTTAGAACTACTTATAAGTCTATTCAAGTTTAATTACAAAATCTATAATTTCACTCTTTATGAGTACTGTTCATATAGTAATTCCAGATTAAGCGACGAATTTCGAATAATAATAATTAAATATAAAAAAATCGAAATGAAGTTTTTCAAAAGGATACTTGAAGCCAACATTTTAAACTTTAAGAAAAAAAATACTTCCTTGGACTAATTGACCAGTTAACTGAGTCAACTCTAACATTATAGTTTACTGTTCATTTTATCAAATTTCTAGAAAAACAATTTTTAGCCCCAAACTTTAAAAAAATTTATTCTCTTTGTGTAGACATCGGAATAATATATTCTTAGTGTCAAAACAAAGTTTGACATGTTAACTAAGTACTACTAAAATATCACACATTTATTACATATATTTATTACATTATTAACTATTTTTAATTATAGACCAAATGTCATATCTCAAAATTGTCTTTTGTTCCAGTGCAGAATTTTAACACTAACTTTACATATATTCATCCCAAAAATTGTCTATAACATAACTATACAAGCAAACCATATCATCATCTAACATTTCTCCTCTCTCATGCTTGAGGTTCCTGTTGATTGGAGATATAATTTCGGGTGAGATTTCTAGGGAAATCTCAATAGTAAACGGTACTAAATAATATATGCATTAATGCTTCGTATTAGTGTTTTCTTGTAATTGTCTTAATACAATGTAATGTGCATACTTCCATGTAATATATAAAATATAATTGGCCAAAGTAATCATAGCACAAAGCTTCAACAATTACATATGAATAATATCAATCAAACCATAATACAATCAACCATAGATTCAACACATACAAGTTTAGGTAAGTTTACTACCTGTTACTCCTTGCTATTCCTTTCCTTCTATTATTGTCCTTGCTTTATGGTCCTCTTTACCAGAAAGATCAAATCCTAACAAAATAATATACTCATTACAATCTATTACTATCAAGTTCTAAACTTCCTAAACTAATAAGGACTTATCTTTCTTTAATTTTGGTTAATTACTTTGCCTTTTGAATTAAATTGTTCATTGACCATATCCCACACAATTTTGCACAAGGAATCCAAATATGTAGTCATAATTAACAAATTTGAACTCCTCCTTGGTGCACTAGTCAGAACAGAACCATGGCAACAAGGGTTCTTTTTCAAAAATCTCACTTTTGATTTTAATGTTTCACCTCTTGTCCCTTGGCTCAATCTTATACAATTTCGCCTTATTGACTCATTGGAAAGATCAGAATCATCAAGATCAACTTTCTTGGTACTGTTCTAGCATAGACCGAAAAGTCTCACAAAGTGGGAAAATGGAAACTACACTATTAATTCAAGCAATAACCATCAATCTAAGCTTATCTAAGTCTTACTTTCATATCTCTAACTTCAATTTCTTCTTTCCCCAATATTGTATAGTTCTGGATAGCAGCACCACATAAGGAATATCTCACTTTTCTTCCATTAAAATCCCAAGATCAAGCTCTTGAATTGAAAGAAACTAAGTTATGATAGATTACTTATCTTAATTCCTAGCTAACTTGACTTGGGTAGCTTGGATTTCCTCTTATCTTTACTTGGTTCTATCTTGAGCAGCACCTCCGTATTCCTTCTCTAACTTGACACCATATGCAAAGGAAGGGAGGGTATTTATAGATTTAAAGCAAGGCAAATAGATAGCTAGGATTGCTTTGGTTACTATTTAATCCAATAGTCCATAATCTACCTTGCACTTTGTCTTGCCCACCAAGCTTTGATGACCTCATGGCTTACATCACCAAATTCCAGAATCTTATCTCGTAATGAATGGCTGAGATTGTGCCACATGTCCTTAGCTTTTTCTTGAGTTTTCTTCTTCCCTTAGATTATAACCATGTGGCATCTTACTGGGTCCCATGAGGACACCTTTCATGCCTCCTCATGGCTTCTGGATAAGTTCAAAGCTCTATCTGATCAATTCCCTAGTTATAACTTCAACCGTGTAATTATACTTTACTAAAAATCACTAAAATATTATTTTCATGCTGCTTGGATCCACATAACTCTTGGGCTACATTTTTGTACCTCTTAGAATGCCATCTTGGGTCTCTGATTAAGCTCAAATACTCTGATGATTCAATTCCTAAGAAAAGTCCCTTGGCAAATTATAAAAATGTTCTAGGTTCCTCTTTATTTACTTGAATGATTATAGAGGCATTATTGCCTTTTTCACATTTCAAGAGAATATTTTTTGACCTTAGTCAATTATTCCTGTAGTTCTCTTTGACCTTTTGACTTGGGTAAAATGACTAAAATGCCCTTCACTCCTTTCTTAATTATTTTTATAATATAGGGGCATTTTCGTTATTTTACATATTTTTTGAATATTTTTGGACACTAGCCCCTTTAACTGATGCATTGATATCATGGGCCTGGGCTTCACTTGTCATCATATAACCCTCTTGTGACGTAATCTGGGCTCATTCAGTCTTCATAATCGGATATCGGGTATCCATAAACTCTCGTCAAAATATACTAAAAATGTGAATAACTTTTCCTATAAAACTCCTTTTGGGATTTTGTCAATTCCCTAACCTCTGGCTTTACAGCATGTGTCATATCCTACTTTTTCCCTATCTGTATAATGTTGATAGAGGAAAGAGGTTTGGAAAAGATTGTGACGATGATAAAAAGGAATAATAAAGGTTAGATGAGTCCTGAAGGAAGAGAGAGACTAAATTAAAAAGTTTAAAAGTTCTATGGTGGAAAACGAAAGTAGAAATAAACTTTGGGTCATTAAGTGTAATTATGAAAAGTTGAGGGTCTAAAGTGTAATTTTCAAAAGTTCAATGACCTAAATGAAATTTAGAAAAGGTTTAAGGACAAAACTAAAGGTATAGAAAAAAGTTGGGCCAAAAGGTGTAATTACCAAAAGTTAAGGGACTTAAATGTAATTTATCAAAAGTTCAGGGGCAAAAATATAATTATGAGAAAGTTGAGCCAGAAAATGCCAAAAAATGCCCAGAATCATTTAGTCCTAAATTTTATTAGTAAGTATAGAAAATTATTTTGATCAGTTTGACGCAACACAGAATTTTAATTTGAAGACCCGATTAATTGATATAAATTCCTTAAGTCAGGAAAAATTATCGTAGTATTTTTTAGACCTCAGAATTAGATGAAACCTTACAATAAATTCCTATAATTAATATAAGAATTTATAAAATTGACGGAGTCAGAAAAATAATCTTGTAGAATTCTTACGGGAATTTACGGTGTAATAAAATACTCGATAAATACTTTCGGGAGAGATTTCTTGAGATTTGTGCAAAAAGGCAATGGACCTATATCAAGGCCCAAAATGGTATCCCAGAGGACCAATGAGGTGATTGGACAGTTAAGTGGGCCAGAGTCCAGAGCAACCCCGAAAAAGTATGAAATTACGAAAATGCCCCTATGAAACTAGATTGTACCAGAGAGGGATAAAGCCAGATGTACCTTTTGATTACCATCCCCATCCCTATATAACCTCTTTCCTGTATCAATTTTATATAGATAGGAAAAATTTGGGATGTTACATTATATCCAACCGAACTAAAATGAAAATTTTGTTGAAGTTGTGTTCGGTTTTAGGGGAGAATGTTGAAAGAAAAATCTTCAAGTTAAAGTGAAAAATGAAGTGAAGATGAGAGGTGTTCGGTGACTTTTGTAAAATAAAGCAAGGATGATTTCCACGCATTTCCAAAATAATGAACTTAGTTTTTTAGTCAATGAGACATATTTCACTCTATCAAAAATTACATAGCTAAAAATGCATTTCTGGTCATTCGAGAAAACAAATGAATGAATTTTGCAAATACATTGAGAATTTTAGAATCCTCATGTTAAATAAGAAAGGAAGGTGGATTCCTCGTGTTTTTGAAATTTTCACCTAATTTTTTAGTTAGTGAGACACATTTCACTATATCAACAATTAACTAGCTCAAAAGGCATTTGTGGCCATTTAGGGAGCCAAATGAATAAATCTCGTAACTTCGTTGAGCATTTTATAATCTTAATCTACACTTAAGCAAGGAAGGTAGTGTTCACGCATTTATGGTACATTGTGGATAATATTTGAGTCAGTGAGATACATTTCACTTTATCAAAAATTACTTAATAAAAAAGGCATTTGTGGCCATTCGATGAAATAAACGAATGAATTTCAAAACTCAAGCAAGGAAGGTTGTTTCTACACATTTCTGAGATCCTGAGCAAAATTATTAAATCAGTGAGACACATTTCACTCTATCCATAATTACATAGATAAAAACACATTTGTGGCAATTCAGTGGACTAAATGAATAAATCTTGGAACTCCCTTGAGCATTTTGCAATCCTCATGTAAATTCAAGTAAGGAAGTGTTTCCACAAATTTCTGAGATTCTGGGAATAATATTTGAGACAATGAGTCATGTTTCACTGAGCGATCAAACAAATAAAATTTGCAACTTCATTGAGCATTTTGGAGTCCTAATGTAAAATCAAGCAAGAAATATGGTTTCCACACATTTTTGAGATCATAAGTATTATTTATTAGTCAGTGGGACACATTTTACTCTATTGACAATTACTTAGCTAAAAAAGCTTTTTTTGCACATTTTTGAGAAATCAATTGAGAATTTTGGAAGCATCATGTAAAATAAGCAACGAAGGTGTTTCCACATGTTTTTGAGATTATGAGTCTAATTTTTTAGTTAGTCAGACAGAATTCACTTTGTCGACAATTAACTAGCTCAAAAGGCATTTGTGCCTAGTCAAGGGACCAAACAAATGAATTTCATAACTCGATTGAGCATTTTGGGATTCTCATGTAAAATAGGCAAGGCAGGCAGTGTTCAAGCATTTCTAAGATATTGAGCATAATTGTTGAGTTATTGAGACAAATTTCAATATATCAACAATTACATAGATAAAAAATATCTGTGGTAATTCAAGGGATCAAATGAATAAATTTTTCATCTCCATTGAGTAATTTGGAATCCTCATGTAAAATCAAGCAATGAGGTTTCCATGTATTTCTAAGATTCTGAGCCTAATTTTTAAGTTAGTGAGGCGCATTTCACTATATCGACAATTACTTAATTAAAAGTGTATTTGTGGCTATTTAAAGGAACAAACAAATGAATTTCACAACTCCATTGAGTATTTTGGATTGCTCATGTAAAATCATGACCAGAAGGTGGTTTCCAAGCATTTATGATATTTTGAGCCTAATTTCTAAGTCTATGAGACACATTTACTATATAGATAATTACCTAACTAAAACCATATTTGTGCCATTAAGAGGGAACAAACGAATGAAGCTCACAACTCTACTGAGCATTTTGGATTGCTAATGTAAAATTGAACAAGGAAGGTCATTTACACACATTTATGTGATTTTGAACTAAATTTTTCAGTCAGTGAGACAATTTCACTCTACTAAAATTCGCTAACTCAAAAGGCATTCGAGCCATTGCGGGGCCAAACAAATGAATTTCACAACTCTATTGAGCATTTTAGAATTCTCATATAAAATCAAGTAAGGAAGGTGACTTCCATGCATTTTTGAGATCCTATGCATTATTTATTAGTCAATGAGACACATTTTAATCTATTGACAATTACCTAGCTAAAAACACATTTGTAGCCATTTGAGAGTTCAAACTAATGAATTTTGTAACTCTGTTGAGTATTTTGGATCATATCATCTAAAGAACAAAAAGATCATATCGTATGTTTTAATGCAAAAAGTTAGGACATTTCAAGTCAGAATGTCCTTAACTTTCAAGGAGAGACAAAGAGAAGAAGAAAGAAAATATTTAGAAAATAATATTGTTCATCTCATCAAACTAGGGAGAAAGTTCATCAGAAGGAGAAGAAAGTGACAATAAAGAAAAGGGAAATATTTGTCTAGTCGCTCAAGAAGAACACGAGTCTGAGACAGAGGAGGTAATAAATACTGAACCTACCTATGATGAATTACTTTATGAATATAATGAACTATACTCTGAATTTCTCAAACTAGCAAAAGAGTTAGTAACATCTAAGAAGAAAATTAGGAGCATAGAAAAAGAGAATATAACATATGAGATTACATCAAAATGCATTAACTGTGAAAGTTTTGGAAAGAAAAACAGAGAGTTAACCCAGACTCTCAATATTTACTAAAAGTAGTAAAATGCTTAATATCTTGCTAGGAAATCAGAGATATGATCACAATTTAGATAACATAAAGGAAAGAAAAAAAATTAGAAAATAAATCATACTTGCATTATTTTAGACACTCTATGCATACTTCAAACATATTTCCTAAATATTCATACTGTAACCGTAAGGGTCACTCCACTGCCTCTTGTTATCACAAGAAGAATGGACCCTACAATACATTAAAATGGGTACCTAAAGGTACTTATGTACCTAAGTAGTCTGAACTAACATAAAAGGACCCAAGAAAGTCTGGGTAGCTAAAATTAAATGATCTTGTTTCAGGTTTGTCTGAAAGCATCCAAAAATAAAAAATGGTACATTGATAGTGGATGTTCTAGACATATGACTGAGATGCATAAAAGTTTCTCAAGCTTTATAATAAGGAAGGAGGAAAAGTGATTTTCAGAGAAACCAATCTAGAAAAATTGTTGGAATTGGAGAGTAAGCAGTAAAGAAGGAGTGAAAGTTTAGGATTTATATTACGTGGAAGAATTATATCATAATCTCTTCAGTGTAAGTTAAACTACTGACAAAGATAACTATATTATTTTTTATTAAGAAGAATGCATAATAGTGAGCAAGCAACATCTCCCAATCAACAAAGAAAGCTTGAAAACAAAACTCTATGCTTCAAGGGACGATAACTATTATACCATCTCTATTAACTCAAGTTCACTTGAAAAATATTTTCTAATTAAATATGAAGAAAGCTGGTTATGACACAAGAGATTAGCTTATGTGAACATGTATTAGCTTTAATTGGTTAAAAAGGATTTAGTAGTTGGTTTACCTAAAGTCAAAACTGAAATTGATATTGCTTCTTATACTTGCTAAAAAGGGAAACAAGTTAAGTCTTCATTTAAATCAAACAAGGAAGTTTCAATTGAAAGACCACTCCAATTACTTCATACGGATTTGGTTGGTTCATCAAGAGTTAAAAGTTTTGGGAAAAATTTATATGCTTTAGTAATAGTTGATGATTATTCATGATTTACTTGGACTTTATATCTTTCCTCTAAAAATGAAACTTTTAAATCATTTATTGTATTTTCCAAAAAGGTGAAAAATGAAAAAGGTATATCTATTGTGTCTATCAGGACTGATCATGAAAGAGAATTTGAAAACATTGCTTTTGCTTAATTATGTGATAACCATGTGATTGATCACAACTTTTTTGCACCAAGAATGCAATAACAAAATGGAATTGTTGAAACACTGACATAGCGAGAGAAATTCTCAATGACAAAGGTATCTCACAAGTATTTTGGGTAGAGGCTATGGACACAACATACTATATATGCAACTGAGCCTACATCAGACTAATACTCAACAAGACACCATATAAACTCTACAAAGGATGCAAACCAAATCTCACACACCTAAGGATCTTTAGGAGCAAATGTTTCATCCACAACAACAATAAAGAGAACTTGGGTAAATTCGATCCTAAATCGATGAGGTTATTTTTCTTGATTGTTCTAATCAAGAAAAGACTTTTCCACAAAAGAACATTTACAATAGAAGAATCTTTCATATAGTGTTTTCTGAAATTGAACTATTTCAAAGCCTTTAGATGATGAATCTAAGATAATACAGAGTCTTGAAACACTAAAATTAAATAAAGAACCTATAGTTGATCAATCAAATAGTCAACCGAATGAGTCTAAAAAGGATCAACCTAGAGCTTGGAAACATAATACAAATCATCCTTTAGACCAGGTCATTGGTGAAGTCGATGAGGGTGCAAAATTGTGGATATAAGTGTGTAATGAAGTACATCTCTTTGCATTTAGTTCTAACATTGAACCCACAAACATTGAGGAAGCACAATTAGATGAGTTCTGGATAGTTGTAATGTAGGAAGAGTTAAATCAATTTGAACGAAATCAAATTTGAGAATTGGTACCTAGAACAAATGACTACCCAGTCATTAGAACTAAATAGGTATTCAAAAACAAACTTGATGAATCTGTTGTGATAATTAGGAATAAAGTTAGATTAGTAGCAAAAGGCAATAATCAAGAAGAAGGTATAGATTATGAGGAAACCTATGCTTCAGTGGCCAGATTAGAAGCTATACGAGTACTTTTAGCCTTCACTTATATAAAAGATTTTATGCGTTATCAAATGGATGTCAAAAGTGTTTTTTTAATGGTTTTATAATGGAAGAAGTATATATATAACAACCTCCTGGATTTGAAGATTACCATTTTTTAAATCATGTATATAAATTTAAGAAAGTATTATATGGGTTGAAACAATCTCCTAGAGCTTGGTATAATTGTCTCAGCAAGTTTCTGATAGAAAAAGCTTTGAAAGAAGAAAAGTAGATAATATATTGTTTATCAAGAGAAACAAATATGATCTTTTGGTAGTTTAAATTGATGTCAAAGATATTATCTTTGGTGCTACTAATGATGATCTTTATCAAGAATTTTCCAAGATAATGCAGGGAGAATTTGAGATGTCCATGATGGGAGAACTAAATTTCTTTCTCGAATTCAAATTAGACAATGAGCAAATGGCATCTTTATCTCATAGACCAAGTACCTAAAGGAATTAATAAATAAGTTTGAAATGTATCAAGCTAAAAGTTTATCAACTCCAATGAGCACAAATGCTATGATAAGTAAGGATGAGAAAGGGTAAGATTTCAACATTACAAAATATAGAGGAATGATTAGATCTCTTCTTTACCTCATTTCAAGCAGAGCATACATACAATTTATTGTGGGGATGTTTGCAAGATATCAAGTTGCTCCAAAGGAATCCCATGCCGAAGTTGTAAAAGGAATATTCAGATACCTGGTAGGAATCATTGATCATGGAATATGGTTTCCTAATGGAGGAGTAGAATACTTAGTAGCATACTCATACTCTGACCATGGAGGATACAAAACTGATAGGAAAAGCACCAGTGGACAATATAAATTCCTTGGGGATTGCCTAGTCTCATGGTTCAGTAAGAAGCAATACACAGTGGCTATCTCATTAACAGAAGCTGAGTATTTAGCTGTTGGAAGTTGTTGTGCACAAGTTATATGGCTCAAGCAATAACTTCAAGATCTGGGAATAAAATTGAGTGAGATTCCAATTCTTTGGACAATTCTAGTACATCAGTATCTCAAAGAATGCTGTACTTCATTCCTAAACAAAATACATTGATATCATACAATATTTCATAAGAGATCACACTCAGAAGAAAGAAATAAAGGTTGAATTCATCCCGACTCATCTTCAACTAGCAGATATTTTCAACTACATCAAAAGAGAATTGGGAATGGTAAATCTCAATGAATTGAAAGATATAAAGTTTTCTTCAACCTTCATCTTCTAAAAATAATTATTCATTAATATGTTTTGATGATTAAAGTTACTAACTTAAGTATCAGGGTGTTTGGTTAAGCTTTTGTAGGATGCTCTGTTACAAAATTAAAAAATATAACCAAATAGAAGATGGATTAATCAAATATTTAATCAATTAATCTATAAAAGTTGTTCTTAAATGTCAAATTAATTGATTAATAGTTCAATTAATTTAAGTTATTCAACCAGCTAATTGATTAATTGTACTTGAAATTATTTTCAAAATTGTTCTATTTTAAAAATTATTTAATTATGTATTTGATTAAGATCTGTTAATCAAACATCTAATCGATTCATCTATTCATATAATAAAAATTTTCTATCAACTACATTTCTTCTTAGGGATACAATCAAGGGGAGTTTTTCCTTTCAATATAAAGAGATTATTTGAAAGGTATAGAAGAATCAGAAAGGCATTCAAAGTTTCTAAAAAAATGATGAGTTGCATGATGAAACTGACATCCTGAAGCAAGAGTAGAAAGTCCAGAAGTTCAGAGATCATTACCATATCGCGCCAACTTCAAATAAGCATCTCTAAACTCTGTATGTTTCTTTGATTTTTGTTTCATGACAGTAATTTTATTTGTCACTCACTTTACCAACTATTTTCTATGATATTCTTTAAACTTTTTGCTGATGATAAATAGGGAAGAAAAATATTATCTTTTATTAGTGATTTGCCATCATAAAAAAGGAGGAGATTGTTGGAAAATATATTTTGATGATGTCAAATATCAAAAAGTTTTCAGTAATACTAAAAATGTGATGTCAAATATCAAAAAGTTTTCACTAATACTAAAAATATTTTAAAGATACTACAATGTTTTGATAATTTGATAAATATATGTTTGGACGCATAATATTTCTTATAAACTAGTAGTTAAATTAGTTATATGAGGTTAAAAGTTTTTCAAAAGTAATCTAAGTGTTTTTGTGCTTAAATATTGATAAAAGAAGAAGTTAGTCAAGTTAATCGATTAATGCTAAATTCGATCACTAAAAAGGTAGCATTATGTATTATGAAAAGTTGCCATTAATCGATTAGTTAATCGAGTAATAGGTGACAATTAATCGATTAATGTCAAGAGCTACCTTCTTGAAAATGAATTGGTAAGTCAATTAATTGATTAGTTAATTAATTAATATAGTTAAAACAAAATTTCTCTTAAACAAATATATTGTTATTAATTGATTAGTTAATCGACTAACCCATAGTAATATGTTACTTGTTCAATTAATCAGTGAAGTATCTATTTTGTGAAAATTCAAATATATATTAATTAATAGATTAGTTAATCGATTAATGTGCATTAATAGATTAATTGCTCGAGTAATATGTGTTGAAATATTTTATCATTCAATTTTCTAAACAGATTAATCGACTAGATATTCGATTAACTTTTATTAATCGGTTAATTAATTGTCTAACTTCAAAAATTTTAGGAATTTGAAATATATCTCTGTTTTTAAGCTACAAACTAATTTCATATTTAATATGACTGATTTAAGTGATTATTTGGCTATGCTTTTCAATATACTTCTTTATAAATCATTTGATGAATGTTATATCTTAAAAGTACTTTATATGAGGTTGGAAAATTAGATCAGAGTGATGCTCTTTCTTCATTTCATTCATTGTTCAAAATTAATCGATTACTTCATCGCTTAATACAGCATATCGTTATTTTTTAAAAGCTATTATAATTTAATTATGAATTCAATCTTAATCTTGAAAACACGCCATTTATTAACAAGTTTATATACTCAATTAATACTTCAATGACTAACATATCTTTTGTTTGATTATATTCAAAAAAGGTTATGGATTCGAAATGATGAAGGCTACACAACAAAACTTTATACTTCTAGCAATGCATTAATTGCTTACCTACTAGACAGAGACCAACCATACCTTCACCTCAACGGTTACAAACTTGAGTATAACGGTCACAACTGAAGTAAATGTTATTTAAAGGACTCAGCATTGAATGAAGACAACCAACTAACTGATACAACAAGCTCCAAATTTATTACATTTTTAGTTAATCTCCATTCTCTATTCTCACAGTCATTGAGCTTCAGTGTGTAACACTATATATACTCTTCAAGAGAGATTGTTCAATCTTTCTTTTCATTCTGTTAACTTGAAAGATTATTTCTCTTAAGTTGTAAATATAACCTTACGGGAAAAGCAGTTGAAGGAGTCAATTGCTGAATCGTTGTACTGAAGGCACCAAGAGCTCGTTCAATCTTCGTGATAGTAAAATCTCATAAGGTCTCTAAGGACTGGATATAGAACAAGAGTTGAGTCCAAACCAATATAAAGTGTTTGGTGTCATCTTTGGTGAAATCTTTCTTCTCTTATTCTTATTGATATTATTCATATATAATTTCTGTTAAAGTTTTAGATTTCGCTTAAAAATTTCAAAACACCCAATTCATCCCCCTCTTGGATGTTTCTGCCTAAACTAACAATTTCCATGCATTTATGAGATTCTGAGTCTAATTTTGGTGTAGGATAGACACAATTCACTCTATCAAAAATTACCTAACTTAAAACACATTTGTGGCCATTTGGGGACCAAATGAATGAATTTCACAACTTCATTGAACATTTAGGAATCCTCATGTAAAATAAAGTAAGGAAGTTGGTTCCACACATTTATAAGATATGGAGCATAATTTTCAATTTGGTGAGACACATTTTAATCTATCAACAATTACCTACCTAAGAACGCATTTGTGGCCATTCGAAGGATCAAACAAATAAATTTTGCAATTCCATTGAGCATTTTGCAATCCTCATGTAAAATCAAATAGGGAGGTTTCCACGCATTTTTGAGATTCTAAGCCTAATTTTTGAGTCAGTGAGACACATGTCATTGTATTGACAACTAACTAGCTCAAAAGGTATTTGTGTCCATTTGAGGGACTAAAAAAATGAGTTTAACAACTCCGTTAAGTATTTTGTAATCCTCTTGTAAACTCAAGCAAGGAAGGTTGTTTCCAGAGATGTGTGAGAGGCTGATCATAATTTTATAGTTAGTGAGACACATTTCAATATATCAATAGTTACTTAGCTAAAAACACTTTTGTGGCCATTTGAGGGATCAAACAATAAATTTTGTAACTCTATTGAACATTTTAGATTGCTCATGTAAAATCAAGCAAGTAAAGTGGTTTGCACACATTTATGAGATTCTCAGCCTAATTTTTGAGTTAGTGAGACACATTTCACTCTATCAAACATTGCCTAATTAGAAACACATTTGTGGTCATTCGATGGATCTAACAAATGAACATTGTAACTCGATTGAGCATTTCATAATCCTTATGTGCTTTTGTGGTCATTAAGGAGAACAAACAAATGAATTTTGCAACTCTGTTGAGCATTTTGGAATCCTCTTATAAAATTAAGCGAGGAAGATGGTTTCTACACATGTCTAAGATAGTAAGCATAATTATTGAGTTAGTGACCCATATTTCAATCTATCAACAATTACGTAGGTACAAATGCATTTGTGGCCATTCCAAGGAACAAATGAATGAATTTCATAGCTCCATTAACCATTTTGGATTGTTCATGTAAAATAAACAATGAAGGAAGTTTCAACGCATTTATGAGATTCTAAGCCTCATTTTTTAGTGAGTGAGATAAATTTCAATCTATCGATAATTACCTAGTTTAAAATTCATTTGTTGCCATTATAGGGATCAAATGAATGAATTTTGTAACTCCATTGAGTATTTTGGATTGCTAATGTAAAATCAAACAGTGAATGTGGTTTCCACACATTCTGAGATTCTAAGCCTAATTTTTTAGCAAGTGAGACACATCTCACTCTATCACCAATTAACTAGCTAAAAGTAGATTTGTGGGATCAAACAAATGAATTTTGTAACTCCATTGAACATTTTGGAAGACTCATGTATAATCAAAGAAGGAGGTTTCCACACATTTCTAATATTCTGAGCCTAATTTTTGAAACAGTGAGACACATTTCAATCTATCAACAATTATCTAGCTAAAAATGCTTTTGTGCCATTCCAAGGAACTAAGCGAATGAATTTTACAACTCCCAATTGTGGCCAATTAGGGGACCAAACAAATAAATTTTGTAACTCCATTGGGTATTTTGGATTGCTCATGTAAAATCAAGCAAGGAAGGTGGTTTCCTTGCATGTCTGAGATACTAAACCTAATTTTATAGTCAGTGACACACATTTTGTAACATCCTTATTTTTTATCGTCTTAGGAACTATTAGGTAGTATTTAGAACCACTTATATGACCTTTGAAGTCCATTAGCTAAATCTGGAATTTCACGCCTTACGAGTTACTGTTCATATGGTATTTCCAGATTTTGTGATGAACTTCAAAAACTCATAATTAATTTCAGAAAAATCAAAATGAGGTGGTTCAAAAAGCTATGTGAAGCTAACATTATGAAATTAAGGGAAAAATACTTCTTCAGACTAATTGACTAGCCAACTGAGTCAACTCTAACGTCAAAGTTTACTGTTCCTTTGGTCAAAATTTCTGGAAAATAGTTTATAGCCCCCAACTTTGAAAATTTTGTCCTCTTTGTATAGATGTCAGCATAAAGTGTTCTTAGTGTCAAAATGAAACTTGACATGTTAACTAAGTGTTAGGAAAATATTATACATTTATTCAATCATTAACTATTTTTCTTTCAACTACACAAAATGTCATCATATCTAAGTACATAACAATTTTACATATTACATTTATAACAATTTCATACATCAACCATACTATCTAACCCCTAACTCCTTCTATTCATGCTTCTTCATCTTCTTTCATCACTCATGAACCTACTGGGATTGGGGTTACGTGGAGGGGTGAGATTTTTGAGAAATCTCACTAGCAAACAGAAACCATACAGTGTATCTATATGCTTGATCTTAATATATCTGTACTTAATGATCATGCTTGCATAATGTACTTATATGCTTCCATGTACCTTAATTATAACATATAGCCATAGCATAAAAAGAGAAAGAGCATCACTTAATCATACGTGATTCACATCATCAAAGTAAGCAACCAACACATAAAATATCTAAGCAATATAAGCATACAAGTAGGTAAGTTCACAACCTCTTAGTCCTTGCTTTCTTTATCCTTTCTCTTTACCTCTTGCTTCTTACTTTGATATATGTCTTCCTTCTTTGAGAAACAAACCAAATCCTAACATAGAATTATCATTCATTCATTACAATCTAACCCAATTAACATTTAAGAGTATTAAGCTTAGTTATTAATTAGGGTAAATTTTCCTAATTTCGTCTAATTAACTTGGCCTTTGAATCAATTGATGGCTTGACTTTACTCTACACAATTTGACCTTTTAAATCTATTTATGAACTCAAAATTTCCAAATTTTAGTAGCTGCACCCTATTATAGATAGAACTGAAACATGTCATCTTTGTTTCCAAAATCTTCCAATACTTGTTTCTCTACTTTATTATACACAATTTTTCATTTTAAAACCATTAGAAGCATCAAAATCATGAAATTATAATCACTATTCATGTGTGTGAATAGTAACATATAGAAGACTTAAAAATTATAACTTTTAATTCCAATGCTTCTAAGGTTCCGAACCTATCCAATCATACACAAAATCTTCATCTAAATTTAATAGAAGCATTATATCATTGAAATTTCATTTTCTTCCTTCTCGAATAGTACTGGACCAAAGCATAAAGATAATACAAAGTCAAGAGTATCAATTAAATTCAATAACCAATTATCCAAACTAGCTTATCTAATTGTCATTTACATACTTCTAACTTCAGTTAACTCTTCCTCCTTTATTATAGAATTTTGGGAAGCAAGGGATCCAAGGGAGAAATGAAGTTTCTAACCATTAAAATATGGGTTTTATCCTTCCAAAATACTTAAATAAACTAGGAAGGATGGCTTACCTTAGATACTTGATTGGGTGACTTCTCCTTCATCTTATTTTGAGTTCTCTCTTTATTTTGGCATGGTTTCCTCTCTAAATGCATGAAATTGTAAATGAGGAAGGGGATATTTATAGTGAAATTTTAAGGCTCTTTGGACTAATCTATGCCTCCTTCAACTAATTATTACAATATCTTAATTTTGAATATCATTGATTGCTTAATTCCTTAATCTTCATTAACTTAATTCTTATATTATTTTCATAAATTCAAGCACATGTCAAAACTTTTCTTCACTGTTCTTATCTTCCATGTGGCATTTTGCACGTGGAGTGTGTCCCACAAGGACACTTTGCATGCTAACTCACCTTATCTCTTGATTTTCTTGATTTCTTTCTTTAAAAATTTATAAAATATCCTAAATCCAACTTGTACTCCAAGAAAACACCTTGGGCTATTTAGAATCTTCACTTGACTCCATCTTGATCCAAAATTGAGTCCAATTGGCTTATCGGCACAAATCCCAAGGAATCCTTCAATTTCCTATACTAAATAATTAAATTAACTTGATTTTTAAGATAAATTCTATAGAGCTCTTTTAATGATTACAAAATTTTTAAAAAATTATTATAATATAAAATGATTTTTTTGCAAAATCTCATAATTTTCTGAGACTCAAAAGTCGTGATAAAAATTCATATATATTCATTAAATCCTTTATTGGGGTCATTTTTACCTTAAAATTTCTAATTAATTCTATAGGACTCCTTTTTTACTTCTATTAGTTTCATAAATTCTTATATTAATTATAAAAATTTACTATAAAATTTTATCTGATTCTGAAATCTAGAAGATACTATAATAATTTCTAAATTTTAAAATTTAATATCAATTTATCGGGACCTTAAATCATAATTCTAAGAAATATGTCTGGCCTAAATTCCATCATCTATTTATTGGTAAAATTTGGGACCAAGATATTTCAAGGCAATTTTGACCCTTTTCTGGCTCAACTTTCTATAATTATTATTTTGCCCCTGAATTTGCAAAATTGCATTGAGGCCCTGAATTTTTCAAACTCCACTTTAGTCCCTCAACTTTTCATAATTATGCTTAAAGGCCCATAACTTGTGTTTACTTTCATTGTGTACCATGGAACTTTTAGAGTTTTTACTTAAATCCTTTCTTTATAATCTTTCATTTTTACCTTCCTTAAAACTTTTTATCTTTACAATTTGGTCCCTTTTCTTTATAACATTATCTAATTATTATCTATTCTTTCTATTTATTATCACAATCCCTTCCAAATCTTTTTCCTCTATCAGTCTTATATTGATAGGAAAAAAATTGGGATGTGACACATTTCAATCTATCAACAATTAACTATCTAAAAATGATTTATGGCCATTAGAGGGATCAAATGAATACATTTCATAAATGCATTGAGCATTTTGGATTGCTCATGTAAAATAAAGAAAGGTAGGTAGTTTGCACGCATTTATGAGATTCTTAGCTTAATTTTTTTGGTCAGTAAGACACATTTTAGTCTATCGACAATTACCTAACTAAAAAAATATTTGTGGCCATTTACAAACCAAACAAATGAATTTCAAAACTCCATTGAGCATTTCAGAATACTTATGTGCATTTGTATCCATTCGGGACAACAAACAAATCAGTTTTACAACTCCATTGATAATTTAGGAATCCTTGTGTAAAATTGAGGACAGTGGTATCCACTCATTTATGATATATAAGCATAATGTTCGAGTTAGTGAGACACAGTTCATTCTATCCACAATTACCTAGCTAAAAACATATTTGTGGCATTTCAAAAGAGCAAACGAATGAATTTAACAACTCCAATGAGCATTTTGAATTGCTCATTTAAAATCAAATAATGAAGGTGGTTTCCACATATTTTTGAGATTCTGAGCCTAATTTTTGGGTCAATAAGAAAGGTTTCACTCTATCGCCAATTATCTAACAAAACACACATTTGTGGCCATTCAAGGGAACAAATGAAAGGATTTCTTAAATGCATTCAATATTTTAGAATCTTCATTTAAAATCAAGCAAGGAAGGTGGTTTCGAGGAATTTATGAGATTTTGAGTCTAATTTTTGACTTAGTGAGATATATTGCACTCTATCGACAATTAACTAGCTCAAAATGCATTTATGGCCATTCGATGGAAGAAACAAATAAAATTCACAACTCCATTGAGCATTTTGGATTGCTTATGTAAAATCAAGCAAGGAGGTTTCCATGCATTTCTAACATTCTGAGACTAATTTTTGAGTCAATGGGAAACATTTCACTCTATCAACAATAACCTAGCTAAAACACATTTGTGGCTATTTGACAGATTAAACGAATGAATTTTGTAACTCTATTGAGTATTTCAAAATCCTTATGTGCATTTGTGCCATTCGGGAGAATAAATGAATGAGTTTTGCAACTCCATAGAGCATTTTAGAATCCTCTTGTAAAATCACACAAGGATGGTGGTTTCTACGCATTTTCAAGATACTAAGCCTTAATTTTTAGTCAGTGAGCACATTTCACTCCATCGATAATTACCTAGTTAAAAAAAATTGTGGCCATTCCAAATAACAAACAAATAAATTTCACAATTGCGTTGAATATTTTAGAATCCTTCTTTAAAATCAAGCATAGATGGTGGTTTCCACACATTTTTGACGTTTTGAGTCTAATTTTTGAGTCAGTGAGACACATCCCATTCTAATTAACATTACCTAGTTAGAAATGCATTTGTGTCTATTCCAAGGAACAAATGTATGAATTTCAGAACTCTATATATCATTGAGGAATGCTCACAAAAAAATCATCTAAGAAAGGTAGTATCCATGAATTTATGAGATACTAAGCCCAATTTTTGAGTAAATTAAACACATTTCACTTTATCAATAATTATTTAGCTCAAAAGGCATTTGTGGCCATTTAGGAGACCAAACGAATTACTTAGGTAAACTACACTCAGCATTTTGAAATTGTAACATCCCAAATTTTCTCAATCTGTATAAGACTAATAGAAAAAAAAGGTTATGTAGGGATTGAGATAGTAATTAGAAGAAAAGATAATGATCAAGATAAGTTTTAAGCCAAAGAAAGAGTGAAGGTATACAGTTGTAAAGCAAAAGGGGCTAAATTGTAATTTTGTAAAACTCTAAGGACTAAATTGCAATTAGTAAAATTTCAAGGAGTTAAATGTAAATTAGAAAAGTCCTAAGGCCAAAAATGAAAGTAGATACAAGTTATAGGCCATTAAGTGTAATTATGAAAAGTTAAGGGACTAAAGTGTAATTTTTAAGAGTTCAAGGGCAAAATGATAATTATAGAAAGTTGAACTATAAAAGGCTTAGAATTGCCCAGAGGCATTTCAGTCCTAAATTTTATCAGTAGATAGAGAAAATTATGCTAGTTAATCTAGCTTACTACAGAAAGTTTATTAGAGTTCTAGATAGCTAATATTTATTTGATAGTCTTAAAGTTATTTGAAATTTTTATCAAACTGTTTGGACCTCAGATATAAATAAAAATTTATAGGAAGGTGCGTCCTATGAATCCAAAGGTTAGGGAATTGACAAAACCCCAAAAGGTGTTCGATAGGAAAAGTTATTCACATTTTAGTGCATTTTGACAAGAGTTTGTAGACACTGATATCTGATTATGAAACTTAAGCAGTAAGCAAGCTAGGACTGAATAAGCCCAAATGATATCACAGGAGGCCCATGATGATGTCAAGTGAGGCCCAGGCCTATGATATTAGTTCATCGGCTAAAGGGGCCAGTGTCCAAAAATATTTAGAAAATGTGCAAAATGAAGAAAATGCCTATATATTATAAAAATAATTAAAAAATAAGTGAAGGAAATTTTAGTCATTTTCCCAAGTCAAAAGATCAAAGAGAGCTATAGGAGTAGTTGACTAGGGTCAAGAAATATCCTATTGAATTGTGAAAAGACAATAATGCCCCTAGAACCATTAAAGTAAATAAAGAGGAACCAAGGGCATTTTGGTAATTTTCCAAGGGATCAGTAATTGAGTTTAGACCCATTCCAAGAATTTTAATGGTATGAAGAATCTGGATACTAGATTTAAGATAAGAAAACATATTATAGAATCTCAGAAAAATTAGATATAGAAAACAGTCTGGTTTTTGGGAAATTGGATTAGTCTATACTGGATTAAACTGGAATTGTTCTACACTCTTCTTCCCTTGAAATTGTACCACATGGAGTATGAGGTGTCCCTTGATGATGTCATGGATGATGTCATCAAAACTTGATGGGCAAGACAAGTTTCAAGAGCGAATGAGTCGTCGGATAAAATAGTGCACAAAGTAATTTTGGCCGTCCATTTCCATGCCTTCAAGTCTACAAATACCCTCCCTTTTCCTTCACATTTGCATCAAGTTAAGAAGCCATAGGGAGGTTTTGCTGAAGTAAGAACCAAGCCAAGACAAGAGAAAATCCAAGTTACCCAAGTCAAGTTATCTAATAATTAAGGTAAGTAATCTATCCTAGCTTAGTTTCCTTCAATTTAAGAGCTTGATCTTAGGATTTTAATGGAAGAAAAGTGAGATATTACTTATGTGGTGTGTCGTACCCTTATTTTTAACCTCAATTATACTCAATTGGAAGTAATTTGAACCAATTATATATCTCTTTGCTTTAAAAATATGAATTATCAAGAAAGTACTTATTGGGTACTGCTCACGGGTACTGTTCATTTGGTAATCTAGAATACATCCATAAATTTTGAAAATTCATAATTAAATATAGATAAATTGAAATAGAGTGGTTCCAATTTATAATGGAATCTCTTTCATTTAACTTTGAAGAAAAAAATATAAAACTGAGGCTTCATTGTCCAAATGAAATCAGTTTATTCGTTGAAAAACACTGTTCATTTGGTAAATCTAGAAGTTCCAGCTTCTTTGCCTTAAATTCAAAAATTCATTTCTCTTTGGTTACTTGTCCACATGAAACATTTTACCTATGGATTTAAAAATCTAGATGTGTTCTTTAAGTCCATAAAATTTTATAGAGAAATTCGTTCGTTTACTATATGAAATTAGCGATTGAACGTCACTACCTCCAGTCGCTCACTTTATCTCAATTCCAGATTCTATCTCCAAATTAGAAAAATCATATTAAATCGAAAACTTAACCAATTGAGGCATTTTTGGTGTCCATTTAAATCTCTATATCTTAGCTACTTTCATACAAAATTTAATGTCCAAACTTGTTGGTTAAGTCATTGTAATTATCCTTAAAAGGTTACTACCTCATAATACAAACACACTATAATATGCTAGGTATCCCATCAAGCCATCTCATAGTGCCAAGTAGTAAGCATAACTTATTATACAAATTCAAACATCCACATTTAACCTTTTCCTTGGGAGGTTATAGCACCTATAACATGGTTATGCATATGAAAATAATGAGATTTCATGGAAATCCCAATAGCAAGTCATATAAACTATAATATCATGCATGATTGATTAAATGCCTAACATGTTATCATGAGATGGGAGCTACTTCATGCTCATACATAAGCAAACTCTAACATGCATATTGTCATGAAATTAGTTGCAAGGAGTTGCAATCATTCAAACTTTATCATCACTATCATAGTATAATCTTAAGCTCAACCAAACATCATAAATAATAATCAAGCATTAAATCAAACAAACATAACATTATAGTTAGGTATTCTTGCTACCTCTTAAGTTATCCTTGATAAACTCTTCTTGAGATGGTCTTCTTCCTTCACAAATGTTAAAACCTATCCATTACAAAGTAACATCAAGTTACAACTCAACTTCAAAACAATTCCATGACTAGGTTCTGACTAGGTTCTAATTAGATTCCATTCTTTGTCTACTTCATGACTTATGCTTCCATCTTTATAAAATAAATTCTCATGGTTCATTTCCACATAATTTTTTATTTATAATCCAAATATAAAATCATATTTTCCAAAATCAATCCACATCCTTGGCTACTGTACAAAACCGAAATGTCTCCCCTTATTTTCCAAAAATTCTCATTTTGATTCCAATGCTTCCACTACTTGTTTCACTACTTTATTCCCACACAATTTTCCATTTTAAACCCATTAGAAGTATCAAAATCATGAAATTCTAACATATTAATAGTGATTCTTATAGTGGCAGCAAAGAACACAAAACCCTAATTACATGTATACTTGAATTTCCAAGCTAATACCACTTGATTCTAGCTTGTTAAGCTTGTCTAAACTATCCATAACATAAAATTCATATTCCCATCACATATGAACAGCATGAAAAGAAGCAACATAAAAGTGAAAGTTCCATAAAAACCTCTTAAAACTAAGAGCAAACTTGCTAGAACAAAGTCTAAGATCAAAGGAACTAGTTACCTTTCTTGTTGCTCCAAGGTGTATGCTTCTTTCTTGATTCAAAGTGAATTTTGGTAGAGGGTCCCCAAGGATTATAAGCTGTGGAATAGGTCTGGAATTGATAGGTATTTATAGACAAAATTGGATGGAAATGGAAGGCCAAGATTAGTTTAGTTACTATTTGATCTAATGGTCCATAATCCACCTTCCATCAAACTTGACCTAGAAGCCTCACTAATGATATCATCCATGACATCATTTAGGGCTGTGTTTGGATGAAGAAAAGTAAAAATACTGATAGGAAAAATTACAATCCAATTTGGTACCGATTTACGCAGTTTCACAAAAACTAGACTGTTTTATGTTCTCAATTTTTATAATAATCCAGAATATGTATTATATCATGAAAACTAGTGTTTAAGTTTTTCCTACCATTGACATTATTAGACTGAGTATTTATCTGCCAACCATCCCTTGAGAAATGACCAAAATACCCTTAGTGCACTTTCTTGCGCTATATTAACCCTAAGGGCATAATTGTCATTTCACACCTCTGTATACTTCATCAAGGCATATACTGGCTTTAACTAATCTCCCCTGTACTTGCTTGGACATTTATGACTTGTCCAAAATGACCAAAGTGCCCTCCATCCATCTCTTGTTCATTATTACAACATATTGGCATTTTCGTAATTTTGCACTTTTTCCAGGTTCCTCTGGACACTGGCCCATTTGACTTTTAAAATATCTTATTGGTCCTTTTCGAAGCCATTTTGGGCCTCTATATGGGTCCAATATATTTATGGCTCAATTCCCAAAACCTCACCCTAAAAGTATCTACCGGGCATATAATTATACTGTAAATTCCATTAAAAATTCTACATAACTTCTTTTTGAGATATGTCAGTTTTATAAATTTCTATATTAATTATGGGAATTTACTACCAAATTTTATTTGGTTAGGAGATCTAGAAGGATATGTAATAATCTCCAAACTTTAAAAAATAATATCAATTATCTGGGGCCTCAGATCAAAATTTTGAAAAATATGCCTGACCTAATTTTCATTCTCTATTTACTAGTAAAATTTGAGACTACAGTATTTTCGAATAGTTCTGGGCCTTTTCTGGCACAACTTCCTCATAATTACAATTTTGCCCCTTGAACTTTTGCTTAATTACATTTAGGTCACTAAACTTTTTGAAATTACACTCAATGGCCCAACTTTTTTCTCTACTTTCTATTTTGGCCATAAAACTTTTGTAAATTCCATCTAGGTCCTTACACTTTCTATTATTTACACTTTAATCCTTTTCCTTCCATAAATTTCTACCATTTCCTTAGAGAATCTCATATTTATTACATACAAAATGTACATACATACCAGATAAGAAAATTAGGAATATGACTGGTGCTGCTGTCTAGAACTGTACAATATTGGGGAAAGAAGAAATTGAAGTTAGAGACATGAAAGTAAGACTTAGATAAGCTTATATTGATGGTTATTGCTTCAATTAATTATGTAGTTTCCATTTTCCTACTTTGTGAGACTTTTCAGTCTGTGTCTGTGCTAGAACAGTACCTTGAAAGTTGATTTTGATGATTATGATGCTTCCAAGTTCCAATCAGTCCATAAGGAAAAATTGTATAGGATTGAGTCAAGGGACAAGAGTTGAAAGCATTAAAATTAAAAGTGAGATTTTTGAAAAAGAACCCGCTGCCACAGTTCTGTTCTAACCATTGCACCAAGAAGGAGTTGGAATTTTTTAATTCTGACTTCATATTTGGATTCCTTGGGCAATGTGGGATATGGTGAAGGCACAATTTAATTCAGAAGGCAAAGTAATTAACCAAAATTAAAGAAACATAAGCACTTATTGGTTTAGGAAGTTTAGAACTTGATAGTAATAGATTGTAATGAGTATGTTGTTATGTTAGGATTTGATTGGTGTGCTCAAAGAGGGAAGTCACACCTCAAGGAGAAGTAGGAAGCAAGAGGTAAAGGAAAAAGGATAAGGAAAGCAAGGAGTATGAGGTAGTAAATTTACCTAAACTTGTATGTGTTGAATGTATGTTGATTGTGTTATGGCTTGACTGATGTTATTCATATATAATTGTTGAAGTCCTGTGCTATGATTACTTTGGCCAATTGTATTTTATATGTTATATGGAAGCATGTACATTACAATATGTTGACACAATCACAAGCAAGCACTAATACCAAGCATTAATGCATATATTGTTTAGTACTATTTACTACTGAGATTTTTCCCGAAATCTCACCCCCTCCATGTCACCCCAACACCAACAGTTTTTTCAAAGATGGAAGAAGATGAATATGCAAGAAGAGGAGTTAGGGGATAGATGACATGATTGAGTGTAATTTATGTATTTATTTATGCATGTAATAGGGCATGAAAAGCAGTACAGTAGTTACTGTAATTAAAAATAGTAAATATTAGAATAATTATACAAACTTTTATAGACATCTAGTTAACATGTTAAGCTTTATTTTGACACTAATAATGCCTTATTCTGATGTCTATACTAAGATAATGAAATTTTTAAAGATGGGGACCATAAACTGTTTTCAAAAAATTTGACCAACTGAACAATAATCTTTGATGTTTAAACTGTACTGATTGGCTGAGCATTGGGTCTGAGACTTATTTTTGTCTTAAATTTCAATATGTGAGCTTCAAGTATCTTTTTGAACCACTTTATTTCAATTTTTCTAGAATTAATTATGATTTCTCGAGGTTTGTCACTGAATTTGGAAATACCTAAAGAGTGAAATTCCAGATTTTATAATTGAACTTCAGTGGACTTGTAAGTGGTTATAAATGCTACTGAATAGTCCTTAAGACATATGAAAGTAAGGTCTTATAGAAATCCTCTTGTAAAATCAATCAAGGAAGGCGATTTTAATGCATATATGACATACTGAGGCTAATTTTTGAGTTAGTGAAATACATTTCACCCTATCGACAATTATCTAACTAAAAATGCATTTGTGGCCATTCCAAGGAATAAACAAATGAATTTTGTAACTCCATATAGCTTTGTGGATTACTCATATAAAATCAAGTAAGGAAGGAGGTTTCCACACATTTCCAAGATACTGAGCCTCATTTTTGAGTTAATAAGACACATTTCACTCATCGACAATAACCTAGCTAAAAAAATATTTATAGCCAATCAAGGGAACAAATGAATGAATTTTGCAACCCTCTTGATCATTTTTGAATCCTAATGTAAAATGAAGCATGGATGGTCGTTTCCATACATTTTTTAGATAATAAACTTAATTTTTGAGTTAGTGAGACACATTTCGCTCTATCGACAATTATCTAGCTAAAAACTATTTGTGGCCATTCGAGGGAACAAATGAATGAGCTTCTCAATTCTATAGAGCATTTTGGAATCCTCATGTAAAATCAAGTAAGGAAGGTGGTTTCGACACATTTCATAGGTACTAACCCAAATTTTTGTGTTAGCGAGACATGTTTTACTTTATCGACAATAACCTAGCTAAAAATGCATTATGGCTAAGGGAACAAATGTGCTAATTTTGTAACTCTGTTAGTATTTTTGAATAGTCATTTAAAATCAATCATGGATGATGATTTCCATGCATATCTAAAATACTGAGCATAATTTTTGAGGTAGTGATACATATTTCATTCTATCGACTATTAGCTAGTTCAAAAGGTATTTGTGGTCATTTAAAGGACCAAACGAATGAATTTTGCAACTCTATGGAGCATTTTGGAATGCCCATGAAAAATCAAGCAAGAAAGGTTGTTTCCATGCATTTGAGACACTAAGCCTAATTTTTTAGTGTTTGAGAAATGTTTATTTGTTCGAACAATTAGCTAGCTCAAAAGGCATTTGTGGCCATTCGAAGGAACAAATGAACAAATTTTGCAACTCTGTTGAGCAGTTTGGAATCCTAATGTAAAATCAATAAAGGATGGTGGTTTTGACACATTTCTTAGATAATAAGCCAAATTTTTTAGACAGTGAGACACATTTTACTCTATCAACAATAACCTAGCTAAAAATGCATTTGTAGCCATTCGAGGCAACAAACGAATAAATTTTGTAACTCTATTCCATACTTTTGAATCATCTTTTAACATCAATCATGGATGGTGGTTTCCATGCATATTTGATATATTGAGCCTAATTTTTGAGTTAGTGAGACACATTTTACTCTATCAATATTAGTTAGCTCAAAAGGCATATTTGTGGCCATTTGGGCGGCCAAACGAATGAATTTTGCAACTTTATGGAGCATTTTGGAATCCTCAAGGTAGTTTCAATGAATTTTTGAGATACTAAGCCCAAGTTTTAAGTTGGTGAGGCACATTTCATTCTATGAACAATTAGCTAGCTCAAAAGGCATTTGTTGCCATTCGAAGGAACAAACGAATGAATTTTGTAACTCTATTGAGTATTTTGGAATCATGATGTAAAATAAAGAAAGGAAGGCGGTTTCCACATATTTCTGAGATACTAAGCTTAATTTTTGAGTTAGTAAGACATATTTCACTTTATTGACAATTATTCTAAATAAACAATTGATGTTGGATATTGTGACGATGAATTATTGGATTGCAAATTGAATTATATAGGATTGCAAATTGAATTACATAGGATTGCATATTACATTATTTATATATTGACTTGGTTTTGTTCTTGGGCACATTTATCTGCTTTTGTTACCGAATTGATAACAAAAGTATATAGGAAGTTATGATCAAATCGAGGTAAGGCCGAACAAGAATCTAACATTTTTAAGCCCAAATTTATAAATAAAATAACTTTTACTATTGTTAAAATAAGAAGTATTTGTTTTTATTATATTTTGGGCATACCTAGAATCTTACTTTTACTCTCTGAGTACCCACAAGAAACTGGAGCACTTCTTTTAACTATGGTTATGTCTGACAGAAAATAACACCAAATGGAGAAAGAGAGTTTTGGATGCAAGTAGAGAGGAGGGGATAAAAAATGCTCAAAAAATGAATAATATTTTCTGCCAGCCTCACATCCGTATATCATGGTGAGAGTAATGGGAGTTTCATAACTTCCCACTCCCTTCATTTTTCTCCTTTCAAAAAGGAACTATTCCTCCCATTATTTCACACACATGTACCAGGGCCTAATCCACCATGGGTGGATTGGGCCATTTTTCAACATATCCCACTTACCCTTGGTGGATTAGATATCATAGCCCCAATCTCATTCTCTTCCTTCTTTCATACTAAATACTTTGCTATGACATCTCCATTTGGGCGTTTGTACTAGAAATCTCTTTTATAGAGACCAGCACAAAATAACCCTTTAGTGCAGCTCAACCAAAATATATTATAACGCATTGAATGTCCTTGATTTATCTATATATACTTATGACTAATCTAATCCCTCTTAAGTTAGAATACAACTCAGTTAGCCTCCACTTATGCATAGTGTCCACACTTATGAAATTAACAAAATAATATCACAAGGGACCAGTCACTCACACTAGCATGGATGTGTATATTCTGGTAATCTTTCTTTTGCCCATATATCATTTTGATATGAATCAACTGCTTTCCTAGCATAATACCATAGTATTTTTCTGGAACTCACATAACAATGAAGCAGGGATTAATTTACTTGCTTTCCATTTGCGGTTCTTTAGCACTTGTGGTATGAATCACATGTTACAGTGTTCCTCTTATTCTATAAGAGTGTATGTCATTTTGATTCCATCAATCACACCATACATATTTAAGTTTAGACACTCAGCATGTAAACCCAAACTCTTCAACTCTTTTGACATAATATGACGACAATTTTAAAGTATTTGCTATCTAGCAACAGGTTTCATAGTTATGGGTATCCATAATTTGATCCATATTATATTCATGGATATCATCTCAACTTACTGTACTTTTTAAGCCAAGGCAACATTTATTGTATTTCTTCTCTACATATTAGCACTTTTGCTACTTTACTGGTGAACACATGTCTCATTTTTTAACGTTTCTCTAACGTCAAAGGCGGTCGCTCATGTGAGAGAGCTAACCTTTTCAACTTGTACAATAGACTAGACATTGTATTTTTTCACCCAAATGCATAAGTAATGATAAATGAATGATATCATTAATAAAAATATTACATATTGTTTGTAATTTTATATTTTGCGCATTCTAATGGCTTTTACATATTTCTCATATGTTTATTTGCCTATTGGCTTGGTCAGGGTGTCTGCTACCATATATTTGGTTGAAATGTATTATACAATTACAATTTTTTCTGCTATATAATCCCTCACAAAGTTATACTTGATATCATGTGTTGTTTGATCTTGCTATGATACTTAGGGTCTTTGGTATAGGCTATGGTTGTAATGTTGTCACAGTGTATCAACACTAGATTGATACTATCGTTCCTGAATCCTAGGTGTTCGATAAATATCTTCAACCAAAAAACCTCTTGAGTTGCTGTAATACATGCCACAAACTTAGCTTCCATAGAGTGTAAGGTAATGCACGTCTACTTCTTGTTACTCCAATATATGGCACCGTTGTTAAATAAAGGGTGTATCTTGAAGTCGATCTTCGATCTTCTTCGTCACCGCTTACATCAGCATTAACATATTCGACTAGTCACAGATTGTTTCCTTGATAACACAATGTATAGTGCATTGTACCCTTTAAGTATCCCAAGATATGCTTCAATACTTTCCAATGTTTCTCAGCGGTGTTGGACTAGATGCTACTAACCAGCCCCACGGCATAACAAATATTTGGTCTTGTACACATTATTGCACACATCATACCAACAACACTAGCATATGGAACTCTTTACATCTACTTTTTGTCTAATTTAGTTTAGGGACAATGTCAGAACTCAAGGCACTCTAGTGGCTATAGGGATCTTTGTGGGATTACATTCACTCATATTGAATCGATCAAGTATCTTCTTGATATAATTCTCTTGTGAAAGAGTAAGGATTCTCTTAGAGAAATCCCTTTGGATCTTGACTCCAGGTATGTAATCTGCTTCACCTATGTATTTCATCTTGAAATTCGATGATAGCAATTCTTTAATAGCTATCACTGAGTCAAGACTGTTTCTGGCGAAAGTATGTTGTTTATGTATAAAGTTAATATTATAAAGTTACCCTCAAATAACTTAACGTAGAGGCAGTGGTCTTCCTCTATCATCTTGAAGTTATATGAAGTTATCACCTTATGAAACCTCAAGTACCACTGTCGGATGACTATTTTAATCCATAAATGGATCTTTTGAGTTTACACTTCTTGTGCTAAAACCCTTTTTTAATGAAACATATTAGTTGTTTCATATAGATTTCTTCATCTAGATCACCATTCAAGATATGATTTTTACATCCATCTTATGTAACTCTAGGTTTAAAATGTTTACTATTGCCATAATGAATCTTATCGAGTTGAAGCATACAACAGGTAAAAAAGTATTCTCATACCTTCCTATTGTATATATCCCTTTGCAACTATCGGGTTTTATATTTGTCAATTAATTCATCCAACTTTCTCTTAATGTTAAGAACCCACTTTCCTAATGGCTTTATGCCCTTTCGGTAGATCAACCAACTCTCAAACTTAGTTTTTTATCATTGAGTCCATCTCCTCTTTCATTGGTTTCTTCTATTCCTCCTTGGCAAGACCTTTCAAGGCTTCATGAAATGTGAGTTCTTTAGCCCCTTCAAAATAACTAAGAATTCTTCGCCTCTATTTCGAAGCGTCTCTTTAGAATACTTTCCTTATTACTCCTTCTAAGAGCTACTTATTTATCTTTTCTCGTTTGTCTCAGTCTTTGTGTTGAATGTTCTTGGCTCCCACTCGATTGACATACATAAAGGATTATGGACTATCAATTTGTTCGACACTGTCATGTTTCTGAGTTTCATAAAGAGATATGTGCGGTCAACATCTCACCTACTGGGAAATTCTATCTCAATGAATACATCATTTTTTGATTATGTTTCAGTCACTGTTTCATATTTAATTTCATTTATAAATACATATCCTTTTGAGGGTTAGAGTACCTTATGAAGATATATTTCTTCCCTCTAGGACCTAGTTTCCTATGTCTATGAGAACTGTCATGGATATATGCCATCGAGCCCCAAGGTCTAAGGATACTTAGATCTGGCTGACGTTTAGTCCATAACTCGTAGGGGATGGAAGCGACTGACATTAAAGGCACACGGTTAAGTATGAAGGTTGTTGTCAATAGAGAATCACCCCAATGTGAAATTGGAAGGTTTACATGTGCCATCATATACCTAATAATGCCTAGAAGAGTTATATTTCTTCTTTCGGTAACCTCATTCTGTTAACATGTGACAGGGATAATTAGTTTCCTAGTAATCTATTTTTCTTCATAAAGCTATTTGAATTGATATGACATGTATTCATGACCTTGATTAGTGCATAAATCTTTTATTTTATTGTCCACTTGAGTCTCTGCTTCATTTATGTATCGTATAAGCACTCTAGTGCATCATACTTATGTGGGATCAAATAGAAATGACCATATCATGAAAAATCATCAATAAAGGTAATGGAGTACCAAGCCCCGTGTCTCACCCTCACACTCATTGAACCACAAATATCGGAATGGATTAATTGCAACGGATTTTAGGCTCGTGTTCCATTGCCAAATGGCTTTCTAGTTGCCTTACTAGCTAAACATCTTTCACATAATGACATATCCATATTGGGGATTACCCCCAACATGCCTTCCTTTTCCAGTTTAATAATTCTATTTGGATTACTATGTCTTAGTCTAGCATGCCAAATATACATATCAGGATTATTCAAAGTAATAGCAAAATAATGGTGGGTATTAAAATTACAAGTAAGATCCATAATAAAGAACTTCTGAAAATGGAAAGTTGAACCATAAAATATTGAGTTGCTACAAATATTTGCAACTTTACCATGAAAGTTTACATTAAACTCAAAGTCTAAGAAGCAAATAATAGAAACTAAATTCCGCTAAAAATTTGGATGCATGATGCACATCATGCAGCATCAAGGTCTTTCCACCATGCAAAACAAGTTTACAGGTGCCAATGCCTTGAACCTCGATCCTTTTATAATTTACAAAGTAAAGTCATCTGCTTTACTGACAGTATTCCACGAAAGATCATCTATCTTGACTTACGTGGTATGTGGAGTCTAGTCAATAATCTAAGAAGGAGAAACAAGTTATGTTAGAAAAATAATACTAGAAACAAATTAGACATGTGAATTCACATAATTCATTGTCACCTTTCTGCTCTTAGCTTGTTTAGTACAGTCGTGTGCGAAATGCCACATATTATGGCAGGAAAAGCATTTTACTTTTTTCAGTTCTAGTTTTTTCTTGTCGCCTTTCTTTCCTTTCTTCTTGTATTGTTGCTTTCCTTTCTTAGGTAGAGGACCACCTTTCTTCCTATTCTTCTAGAATTTCTTACCCATCTTAAATTCAGGCTTTGAATGGGAATGACTAGCACCTTCAATCAAATAGGCTTGTCCAATGAAGCCTCTATAAGTTCATCTTCTAGCTCCAAATGCTTAGCTATGTCATTAAAAGTGATGATATTTTCATTGCAGATTAACTTTCATGTGCTTAGAACAAGTATGGAGCGACACAACCTGTACTTGCTGTTCGTCAAATAATTTATGTCGCCTCTTTCAGTTCATGAATCATGTTGGACATCTCTCTCAAATGTTGCCTCATAGGGTTGTTTGGCTTTAGTTATAGGTATCAGTTTTAATCGTCAACCTTTTAAATTTAGTCATGAAGACTCCACCAAACTTATTCTTCAGGACTATCCACAAAGCTTGTGCAGTTCTATGTCTAAAAATCACATATCAGGTCTAAGCCATGGCGCTCAATAGTGTGATTCTTGCAATGTTATTCTTCTTTTTCCATGACAGGTCTGCTTCTTGTCTTTCCTATACTAGACCATATTTCTAGCCTCAAGTTCCACTAGTACCATTGTTAATGCTCAAGTTTATCCTGTTCTTCCAGGTATATTTGACCTTTCAGTGCCAAATGTCTTAGACTTTCCTATACACTTTACTCATGGCATATCTAATCCTTATTGAGTGAATGGTAAAAGACTATTAGTCTTAATCACATAGATTGCCTTCTTATACGTGTAGTGTCCACACTTACTAGTTGTTTGAACACCTATAAGGGACATATCATAGACACTAGCGTAGTTGCATATTTGGGTAAGTCTTCCTCCTGACTAAATGTTAGTCGTCCTTGACTTGATCGCTTTCCTAGTATTGACTAGTTTAGTCAGTATATTGATGACCAATTGGATTCAAGCTAAAGTAGCAGTCACCAAGCCAAGTCCTCATGATACCGCCTAAGTCTTGAGGGCATCGTGTAAGGTTTGGTTTTTCTTCCTAGGATTCACACCGTGATGTAACAAGGATCTTCCATCCATGTCCCTTGTTGGAGTTTCACAAGCACATACAGTATGAATTGCATGTTACGATGTCTGACTATGTATGTCATTTTAGGTTTTTTGATGACACCATATTGACTACAGTTCCTAAATGTGCTCAACATCCTCGAACACATATCTCATGTTGTCTCACAAGTGAATAGTTCTTGTCTAGCTGCATATTTCATGAATCACCTATATCCATGATCTGATCCAATGCCTAGTGCGAATCGCATCTCAATCTCATAAGGCGATACTAATGCAGCAGTTCTTCTCGACCATCTCATGGTGACTGCTTGCTTCCTTACCTTCTATGTCCTATATGGTTATTGGAAGATACTAATGGATTGAGCTAACTTTGCCTATATGACATGTTAAGTTGCATACATTTTGCTTATTACTTTCACTATTATATATACACGCACATATATATATTTGAACAAAGTAGCTTAAATGAAATGGAAAATACATTTTATTGATAAATGAAGAAGTGATAGTTCAATACATTAGGCTTTTCTCATACCCAAAGCCTTTATATGCTTTACAAAAACATTTCTAGCTATAGGATTTGTTAGGGGATCTATTATCATCTCATTAGTAGACATATATTAAATAGTCACTTGTTTCTTAGTGATCATATCTCTTATAAAATGATTCTTAATTTCTATGTGTTTGGTCCTGTTATGATATATAGGATCCTTTGCATATCCTATAGTAGCTTGGCTATCACAACATATCATTATGGCATCCTTTTTGCCATTGCTTATTCCCAAGCATTTTAGAATCTCTTGAGCCACATAGCTTCTTGAATGGTAGCATAATAGGCTACGTATTCTGCTTCCATATATGACAAAGATACACATGTTTGTTTCTTGCTACTCCAAGAGATCACTCCATTATTTAGTAGAAATGTGTACCCTGAAGTTGAACATTGCTCGTCAAGATTTCTAGCCCAATCAACATTGGAGTATCCTTCCAACTGTAGGTAACCTTCATAACATAGCTCATTGTCCATGGTACCTTTTAGATATCTCATAATCCTTTTTGCAACTTCCAAGTGTTTGACTCCTAAGTTGGGCTGAAAATGATTAACAAGTTTGACTGCAAAACATATGCCTGGTCTTTTACACAATATGGCATATATTATAGGCTTCTTATAGCACTTGAGTACAAAACTCTCTTCATACATTCAATGTTAGATTCTTTTGTGGGGTTCATCTACTCACTTAGATAATGTCTTTTAAATATAGGAGTGTCCATGAGTTTACAGTCTTTCATGTTAAAAAGTTCAAGGATCCTGTTATGTATGTCTTTTATGACAATGATAACAAACTCCTTAAGCAATTTATTTTTACTTGACACCAACGATATATTCTGCCTCGCCTATGTCCTTCATTTCAAAGTTCAAGGACTACTAGGCTTAATTATTTTAACTACCTTGGGACTAGTTCTAGCTAGAAGTATGTCATCGACATAAAGAGATAAGATAAAATTATCTCCAAACTACTTGATGTAAATGTAATGGTCTTCCTCGATCATTTTGAAATTAAACAAGGTTATTGCTCTATGAAACCTCAAGTACCATTGACTAGAGGATTGCTTGAGTCCATAGAAGATCTCAAGAGTATGCAAACCTTTTCCTCTGTTTATGAAGCCCTCTAGCTACTATATATAGATCTCTTTATCTAGTTCCCCATTGAGAAAGGCAGTTTTCACATCCATTTAATGTAGTTATAGGTCTAGAATAGATACAATGGCCAAAATTAATCTAATTAAGTTAAAAAGTAGAACTAGAGAAAAGATATCCTCACAATCCACCCCTTCTTACTTTTTGTACCCCTTAGCCACCAAGCGTGCCTTAGGCTTATCAATTGATCAGTCTAACATCCATTTTTGTATTTGAGAACCCAGTTATTCCCAATTGCCGTTTGCTAGGAGGTAGGTCAATCAATTTCCACACTTGGTTGAATTTCATTGAAGCCATTTCCTCTTGTAAATCCTTTTGCCATTTTTCTCTAACAGGTCTTCACAATGCCTCCTTGAGGCTTGTAGGATCCTCATCATTATGTTTTGGACTAACAAGGAGAGTTGCCCCTTCAACTAATAAGCATCTTCTAGGATTTTGTCTCTTGTGCTTCTGCGAACTAGGGTTTCTACTCCTACTGAGTTCTCTTAGTGTGATTGGGTGAGGTTTTCTTATTGTGAAAATGTCTCAACCCTCCCACTCGGATTAGTGGCCTTAGGAATACTTACTAGATCATCAACACCATTATTCTCATATAGAGTTTAGCTATAAGCGATTCTCCATCAGCTAGGAAATTCAGTTTTTATGAATGTTGCATCCCTTGATTCTTTCTCAGTCACTGAGTTGTCATCATTTTCACTAATGAAGACATAGCCTTTAGAGTTCTCTAAGTATCTTGAAAATATACACTTCTTTCTTATTGGTCCCAACTTCCATATCTATGGGAAGAGTCATGGACATAGGCAGATAACCCCCATGTATCAAGTCCATAAACCATAAGGAGTGGTAGTGATTGAGTCAGAGGACACATGGTTGAGTACATCATCCCGAATAGGAGATTGGAAGTTTAGCTTGTGTCATCATAGATCTAACCATGTTAAAAAGGGTTCAATTCTTCTTCTTGGAGACCCTATTTTGTCAAGGAGTGCCAATAATTTTCAACTGACTAACGATTCATTTTTTGTCAAAAGCTTCTTAAACTAGTCAGAGAGGTATTCACAACCCCTGTCAGTTCTTGAGGCCTTTTCTTTACGATTTTGTTAGAATCCAATATTTTGATGCTGACAATTGAGAAAAGATTTCAAAACTTATTTTATCTGATAAATAGTATTTATCGATAAATTTATTGACAAGAGGTATACTCGATAAGCTCTTCGATAAGAAAGAAAGAAATTTATGGAGAAAAATTATTTTCTGATATGCATTTATTAAAATCTTATTCGATAAGACTACTTATCGATAAAGCCTTCTATAAATAAATAACAGAATCAATTTTAGAAAAATATGAGCCTTTGATTTAAAATTTATCTCTTTGAAGACTTATTCGATAAAGTTGTTTATCGAATAAGCCTTTGACAAATTAGAAAATGACTCAGTGTTTTATATGAATGCATTTATTGAAGTATTTCTCTAATAACAGATTGATCAAAAAAGACTTCAAAAAGAAAGCTTTTCTAAAATTTGTTTTGCAATAGATTTATCAAAGTCTGAATCGATAAATAAGTTGATTGATAAGGCATTCGATAAATAAAGTCTTTCTCTATTTTAAGAACCTATCACTTTATCGATAAGTTATTCGATCAAAATTGAGTCTCTTGTTTGAACTATATTTCAAGCCTCATTTATCAAAGAGTTAATCGATAAGGAAGTTTATCAAAGAACACTTAGATAAATAGAGGAAATTTGTGGTTATAAAGAACACTAAAGTGTTTGTTTTGATAAATGATTTTGATGGTGATATATTGCTTACAATGTTGATAAATTGTTTGAATTATCCATTTCTCTAATGCTTTAAGAAATCTTGCAAAAAGAAGAGAGATTAAACATGAAAGAAGAAAGTTTCACATTGCTCTTTTGGTCTTTATCAATAAGCTTTCCGATAAGCTCAATTATCAAAAAACACTTCGATAAATTGGATATTCTAAAATATGAAATTATGATGTTTATCGAATACCTATTTAATAATGCAATTTATCGAAATCCTTTTCTGTAAGGGTCATTTTCAATAATCACTTCAATAAATGGAAGAAAATTTAGATTCTAAAGATATTAAAGATTTATCAAATGATTCTTTGTGTAATCTTAATAAGTTTATAACTTGCTTTGGTTTACTAAATGATATTATGAATTCTCATTTTCAAATATATTACATGATTAAAAGACTAAATAATTTTTGAAAGTTTGTTTGAAAAGTTTGAAAGAATGTTGTTTAGTATTTATCATTAAGCTATTCAAAAAGTCTATTTATCGAAGAATACTTCGATAAATAATATATTGTGAAATATATTTGATAGGTCTGAAAGCATATGTTTTAGAAAAAATATTTTTCAAAGAGTTTTTCAATAAGAATGTTTATCAAAGATCTATTTGATAAATCAAAATTATTTGAATGAAATTCATTGAATATTTATCAAAGATCTTTTTGATAAGGGTAGGTTATTGAAGTATTGTTTGATAAGATTTAAATTGTTTCAAATGCAATTCTTCAATAATTTATCGAAGACCTTTTCGATAAGGCTTCTCTTTGATAAGCACTTCGATAAATTGAATTGATATATGAAAAGATTTAAAACCAGACACTTTGATAGAATTTGAGGTTTCAATCTAAATCATTTGGAAAAAATTGATATATGCTTATATTGTTTATATATCTTTTCTAAGGCATGTTTCAAGATTATTTGCAACCTGAAACAAAGATCAAATGAAGAGAATGATTAAAGAACAAAAATCCATATGCATATGTCAACAATAACTGATATATTTTCTAACAGCTATCAACAGATTTATGAAGAACCAATCTATATAAAAGAAGCCAAAGAGAAAAAGCTGAGACTGATGAGATAAGGAAGCAAGAAGAAAAATGAGAAGACACAAGAGATGCTCAACAATGCATTATGATCATATTCATTAATTGTGTTCTGTCTCATTGTTTTTCTCATCTTATGAACAAATCATGTTACATTATTTGAGAGAGAGAAATCTAGAGTCTATACTTAAGTATTTAATATAATTCTTCTACACAGAGAGTGATGTAAAGTCTTCAATCCTTTTCAGATATACTCAAGAGTGTGGGACTCTTAAGTGGATTAATACCTTATAGGTTGTAAGGGGGAGTGAGTGGGATCTCGTGTTGATGTATTAAGGCACCAAGAGCCCAGTTAATCTTAGAATATAGTGGATTGGTTGAACCTGTATAAATTACCGGTGTTCAACTTCTTATTCATCTACTTACTTCATTTTACTACAATTGGTGATATATTTCTAAAATGATCTTTAATTTTATTTGAATTTATTATAAGTTTTCAAAATTTTCAAAATCATCCCATTCATCCCCTTTTGGGTGAAATAACCATTTTAATATATTTAATTGGTTTTCCACTAGGTTGAGATACCTTTTGAAGCATTCCAGAGCTTCAAATTTATGAGAAATTAGATAAATATTGTCATATCACAAAAAATTGTCAATAATATTGATAAATTAACATGCTCCATGTTTTTCCCTTACTCACTCATAGGTCCACAAATATCAAAGTGAACCAACTTAAGAGGAAATTCAATTCTAGTTGATTTTCCAAAGGGTTTCTTTTGCTTTTTGCTAGCTAGGCAATTCTCGTATAGGGACATTTCCCTTTCGAAAACTGTGATTAGCAAACCTTCATTTTCTAGTTTAGTCAATTATTCCTGAACAATGTGTTCTAGTCTAGCATACCAAATATCGTAATTTATATAAGAAGATATGATATAGCAAAAATTGAAATTTTTGTTAGAATTCTCTAAAACAAAGAAATCATTTGAAACATAACTAGAACCATAAAACTTGATCCCACTTAAAATAACAATTGAATCATAAAAGCTAACATTGAACTATGATATAATTAAAATAACAGAGACAATATTTCGTTGGAAATTTGGAACATAGAGGATGTTATCCAAGGAAAGAATTCACTTGCCTTGCAAGTACCGATCCCTTTAACTTCCACCATTGCATTATTCCCAACGTAAAGCCATATTATTCTGTTTGGCAACTAACAAAATTCTGTGAAGTTCCACAATCTCTACTTACGTGGTCTGTGGCCCCTGAATTTAAAACCCACAATCTCTCCCAAGATCTCTGTGGACTCTACCTTCTTTGAATATGTTTGATTCCATGACACTTGGGGGGATCAGATATTGGTTGGTACTGGCGACTTCATGGTCATAGGGGTCTAAGGATGATTTGACTATAACGAGTATCTTCGTTCAGGTTTTGAAGCTGAGGAATAGCTCAAGATACTGTTACATTTTTCCATTGTCACCTACCCTAACATTTATGCCCAAAGAAAGAAAAATATTAATTCAAAAGTAGGGTTTATTTGGTAAAAGATTAAACACACTTGTTCATTGCTAAAACAAGATAACATTACATTATTAATTTAGGGATTTTTAGGACCAAATAGGACCTCCTATGCCCCTCATGTGCCTTGAGAAGGTTTTATTTTCTGAAAAAATTCAAGAAAAATGGTTGGAGAGAGTTTCTTATTCTCAGGGTGGCACGTGAAGGTACATGCTGCCCCATAGCCTTCAAATGGCTACACACTCCCCACCATTAGACTCAACTCATCCTTAGGAATTGACTCATGTGTTTAAGTTGACCAAAAGAAATTTGAGTTAACCTCATGGCCCCTAGGTGTTTAAGCTATTTCATGAATTTTTTTATTATTTTTTTTGGGTTTTGAAACATCCTACTTTTAACCTCTCAAAATACGTGTTCAGAAGCGATTTTGATTAGTGGAGTCATCACTTTGGCCCAAAAATTTAAACTTTTCACTTTAGTCCTCAGGTACTATTCATTGTTTATTTTTTAGAATACTAATCCAACTTTAAAAAATCATAACTAATTTTAGAAAAATTATATGGAGACGCTCCAAATTTTTACTTGAATGTCTCTTTAAGGAAAAAATACAAATATGAATTTCTACTAGCCCATTTAATACAGATAATTAGCTTTACTATTCATTTGGTTAGTTTTAAAACTTCCATAGTTTGACCCTTAGGAAAATATTTCTCTTAATCTACACATCCAATTAAAGCATGCTACCTATGCATTTAAAGTTTAGAATGTTTTTGTAGATTTAAAGTTTAGAATGTGTGATACATGCCCACCAAATTATTCTATGCATATTCATCACATGATTTGGCAAATTATACATCATTTCATAAAAGGATGAATCATATATAACAAGCTAGAATATACATCTCTTCCACTTTCCTTCTTCCATTCTTTAGCTCTCCTTCAAGCACATATCTTCCAACATAATTGATCTATTATGGTTGGTTAAGAAAGGGTGAGATTTTGAGGAATTTAAATAGTAAACATTACCAATCAATGCATACAAGATGAATGCAAGTGTATGTCATGATTCTCTTAACTTTCTCATGCTTCTAATGACATGTTATCATGTTCAATGCTTTATACCATCATGTATGGACATTGAAACATATAGGGGTAGAGCATATATGATTCATACATATCACATATCATCATCTCAATACACAAGCATACGCATCAAGCACACAAGAAGGGTAAGTTCATTGCCTTAAGCATAAACTTTCTCCCTTGTTCTTGCACTTGCTCCTCATGTTCCAAGCATGCATACCTTCAGTCAAAATCATCCAAACATCCTATTGGATGTCTCAATGTCCTAAACACATCCATATTGATTATATAATTCATTAGGGCCATGATCTTACACCAAATTGAAGATTGACTTACATAATTTAACATTTCTCTTTCCATTTTAGGACTCTTAGTTTCTTCTAGTTAAAAGTAATTTTCAAGGTCCAATCCTACATAATTTTTATGTAGAATTAAAATATAGATTTATAATTTTGAAAATCAAACTCTCCCTTCAATTCTGGATAGAAACTGAAAGCTACCTATAGGAATTCTAAAAATTCCTATTTTGATTTCAATACTTCTAATACTTGTTTCTCTACTTCTCCCCACACAATTTTTCATTTTAAATATATTGGAAGCATCAAAATCATCAAATTCCTCTTCCTTTCCAAAATTTCATACAGGGTTAGAAAAGCATGCCTAAGAGAAAATTTCAAGATTACATGGATTTCATAAGTTTAAACCACCTAATCCTAGCTTGTTCCAACTTATTTTACCAATTTCTAACATTAGTCTCTTCCTTTCCTCGTACTTCTAGATTTCATCAAGCATGCTTTATGGAAGAATAAGATGATTTGTAACCACTTAATCTAACAATTAATTCTCCAAAGTACAAGTTTAAAGACTTATGAAGAGATATTACCTTGGATCCTTACTTATTACCCCTTGAATTGCCTTGATCCTGACTTGAGTTTCCATTTTTCACAAGGTTCCCCATGTATTCTCAAGCCTTGCGTGCTGCTATAGAAATGGGGATTTTAAAGACTTGTCTTGGTGGCGAAATTACCATTTTACCCTCCAAGTTGTAAGAAATTGCAAGATCAAATCAATGGCTAAGATTTAGCCATCCAACCTTGCTTAAATCATCCTTTCCTGTCCTTTCCTTACATCATCCACATGACATCATGGGCTAAGTGACATGCTAGGTGGTGTCTCACATGGGGAAATCTAATTTGGATAAATTCATTCCAATCAGATATCGACCCGATCAAATTTCCTAAAAATTAGACTGTTTCCTAAATTTAATTTTTAAAATTCTATAATATATTTTATGACATTAGATTCATTGTCTAGATTTTTCTTGCCTTTGACATTCTTAGACTGGGTATACTTACCCTATTAAAATTACCAAAATGTCCTTGGTTTATGTTTATTCACTTAAATAAACTTAAGGGCATTATTGTCTCTTTGCACTTCATTATGGTATTCCCTGACCCTGTCAACTATTCCTGTAGCCCTTTTTTACTTTTTAACCTAGGTTAAATAACCAAAATACCCTCCATTCCCCTTTATTTAGTTTTACAATATAGGGACATTTTTGCCTTTTTACATTTTTCAGGATATTTCTAGGTATTGACCCTCAAATTTTAATCTGCATAATTTCCTACCTAGATTTATATTTTTTATTAGATATGTGATACAATATTACCTAAAAATATTTTATTGAATATTTAATTATTTTAGAAAATTATATCAATTAATTGAGACCACAACTTAAAATTCTGATCGACACAATGTTAATAAAACAATCTCCTCTATCTGATTCATATCACGGGTTTACAGATCTTTTTCCATAATGATGTTTAGGTCCCCATCTTTTTCCATAATTCCATCCATGTCCCTTCTTTTAAAAAATTACATCCATGTCCCTTGCCTTTATTTTTCGTAATTATACTTATGTTCCCAAGACTTGTCACTACTTTCACTTTAAGTCTTAGAACTTTTATACTTCACATTCTAGTCCATTTGCTTTCTTATTTAGGCTCTTAAGGACTTTCTGTTATTATAATTTAACCCGTCATTTCTCTTGTCTCTTTCTGTGCCCAGGAGACTCTTTTAGAGCCCCTAACTTTATTTACATACTTGTCTTAGGAGCTTTTCATATTTACATCATAGTCCTTATAATTTCACCATTTTGCATTTTAATCCCTAAATACCTTCTATTTATTTCTAGGACTTCTGCTCAAAAGAGTCTAGTAGTCTACATATTTCAAGCTACTTCTAGACTTATAGCCTAAAAATTGATATATGATAGTTTTCGGGTTGAGTTGACCTTACCTGACCCGAATGATTCTATGACCAGGTTAAGGTTAACCATTGACTCATGTCAACTTTGACCCAAGACACAACATTTTCGTTAAGTGAAATGGTGCATATTGTCAAGGGTCAGAATGACACAGTTTTGGCCCCTTTGAGTTGTCTTCAACCTCTCGTCGGCTCGACTCGGTTGTCCGTCGGGACCTACCACCTTTTCTCCTCTATTTTTCTCTTTCATCCTTTGTTCTTTGTGTTCATGGTGTCATTGAAATTGTCTCGTTGAGCCCTTCATGTTCATGCCTTTAGGTTGCTCAAAAATGCTGTTTTACAATTACCAAAATTTTGAACTTCTCTCAACTATCACAGTGATCATGTTTGTTATTATGTTTTATGATTCTCTATGAGGTTTAGGTTATATTCTTCTCATTTGCATACACTTTTAAGAAAAAATTTCAAGAATAGAGAAGCATGGAACATAAAATCAATGAGATGAGCATGTTGTTATATTCAAACTCAACATATATGAATATTTAGATGACACAGAAGCATGCTTAGCAATACAAAGATTCATATTCTCATATCCATTTGATCAGTATGTGGGTTGAAAGGAGTGTTAAAATGACACCCAAGATGGGGTGAATTAGGTGATAATAAAGATTTTAAAACTTAAATTATTAAACTTGATCAAATCAATAAGATAGAGTTGAGAAAGATATCACTGAGGAAGAAAATATAAAAAAAGTACATGGAGATTTCTACTAGTTCAGCCCAACTACTTAGCTTACATCTAGTTTCCAAAGAGCTCCTATGAATTTTCCACCATAATTCAAAATTCACAAGGCTCTTAGTGGTTCAGTATATCAACAAGAGATATCATCTCTCACTTCCCCTTACTTCCACCATATTCTCACTCTCTTGAGCATCTCAGATAAAAGATTTATAAATCTCTCTCATATAGAGTGTAGTGTTACGCACTGAATTTCAAAAGTTCTCTCTCAAAAAATATAAAACAGAATGTTGAAAGAAAGTTAATTTAATTCACAGAAGGTTGGTCGATTATGTTCAATAGTGTTGTTGCATTTACTGTGGCATTCTTTTATAATTGTGTCTAAGAATATATCCGTTGAATTTCCATTAGACTGTTGAAGTATCAGTTAACAAAAATGAGTCGTTGGAGTGTAACAGTTAGATGCATTTAATGCTTATCTAACACAAATTAATTTTTGAAGATTTCTATAATTGATCTTTTTTTTCTTGCAAGTAATCTTGAAATGCAAGTGTTTAAGCAAAGACAAATTATTTTCCAAAACTTTGGATTGAATTCTAGAAATATATAGGTTAAGATCAATTTTGTATCTGACGAAATAAGAAATATATCATTGACAAATATATCGATAAATGTCTGGCTTAAACCAAAATGACTCTTATCAAATAAATTTTAAAACCAGCTTTATCTAAGTGTCCTTAAAAATGAATGTTAAGTTATAAAGGCTTAGATTGAAGTTTATTGAAATATTTATCGAGTAGAGATCTTTTTCAAAATACTCTTTTATTAATTCCTTTTTGCTTCTTTCCAAAATAGAATAATCCCTTTATTTGAACATGAAAGACAATTTATCGAATTGTTTCTCGATAAACAATCTTTTCGAATAGGTTATTGAGAAAATCTTGAGTTTTGAAACTTTTTTATAAAAGCATTATTTGAAGTCTACTTTGATAGAACATTTGTAAATAGAACTTGACTTCATCAGAAATATTCTAAGTTCAAAATACTTTAGCAATACTTAGAAGGCAGAGATTTCTAAACTTTTACAATATCATTTTCTGGAAACCATTTCAAACTTAGCTTAGATAGGATAAATGATTCTTTTTCAGAGTTAAACATCACTTAACTAGTACATTTATTGAAGTACTTATCGATAAACTATTTTATTTATTAATCCTTCGATAAATGCCATTTAGAAATTAATTCTACAAACTGAAATTGTTCTTATTGATCAAATAGCTTATCAATAAACACCCTTATAAATTAGCTTATAGAAAAATAACCATTTAGAAATTGATTCTACAAACTGAAATTGTTATTATTGATCAAAGGGCTTATCGATAAACTCCCTTATAAATAAGCTTATAGAAAAATAAGCTGTTAAAAAAGAATTAAAATTCTAATTGTTTGTCATCATCAATACATTGAGTCTAACTGGGAGAATAGCAGTAATGTGCACACATATATACATGCTTTCAACAGGTTTATAGCTTCACAGATATGAGCAACATGCAAGATTATATATTATGATTTAATTACCATATGTTTATGCATTCAGTAACAAACCCAAATAAGCTTATTCATGTTCGCAGCAGAAGGGGAAAATAAAATAAGCATATGTACGTTGCATGACAATTCAAGACATATAAACACATTTATCATGCTTAATCATATCTTCAAGATTGACTTGGCTCTGATAAAAGGAGAGGATCCGAAAGTGTAATGGGTAAGGAACTTAAGTTGTGATTGCACAACTATGCACCACACAAGAGAGAAAGTAAGAAGAGGAGAAAAGATAGCCTGATGATTCGATGGTTGGGGCGCCTTTCAACTGTGCCTAGAGGCCTCTATTTTACACAATATGTTATCTTAATTAAAGAAATAGTAAGATATCTGAATTTGAATTTAAACTCATTTAAATATTCATATGTCTATAATATTAGGTTGTTTATAATATAAAGTAAATCACTTATTTAATTTATATTATATTTAATTAGGTACTTGACCTATTTAAGTAATCTAACCAACTGATGGTTATATGATATTATATTCTATTATTTATTTAATTAAATAGATTGTTTAATTGGGAAGCTAACTTGTTCCCCAATCAAGTAGTCCAGACCATCAAGGGTGAAGCTGGACCCAAAAATCCAACGATGCACTTGCATGTACTTGCTAGTTTTTGGTTAATGGCTAATATGAAGTTATTATTTTCTAGTATACAATTGTTAGTCCGAATATGTTACGCTTAATAAAATTGTGTAGCAATGCCTATTTCAATGTTAATGTCTAGTGCATTTTAGGGTGTGCTTTGTTTAGCTTATGGAGAATAGATTAAGGAGAAAATTGATTATAAAGTGATTTTGGATAATATATTTTATATGAAAAATGATTTTGAGGAAATAAGTATTTAGATAGTTGTTATCATAATAACTTTTTATATGCACATTATTAAAAAGGGTATGAGATGAAATGATAATTACATAAAGTATAATTTTAAATTTATATTTTTTGCTTGATATTAAAATAATAAATAATATATATGTTATTACAGTAATTACTAATAAATAATTAAGAAACTATATTTATATTTTTTATTTTCTTGTATTTAATTAGAAATTTAATTTTATATATTTTGATTAATGTAAGTAATTAAAAGGGAAGTAAAATTAGTTAAAATATATAAAAAAATAAAAATATAATATAATTTAACAAGAGATGTTTGAACGAGAAGTAATGGTAAAAAGAGATAGAGCATAAAAAATTATAGAGGCGAACTTGTCACTTCTCATAATAATGTATGTAAAAGTTGGTAGGATTAGTTTCTCTAATACCTAGTTTCAAATTAGGAAACCATGGGTTTGTTCAGAATCAATTCTACCACTCAAGATAATTGTTTAGGTGGTTTGGTCCAAAAGCATTTTTTTTTTCACAAACCAAACACGTACTTAATCAATATTGAAAGCATTTTAGTCATACATTTTAATGGATATGCTTCAATTGCAAAGTATTAGCTCCAAAATGTGACATGTTATTATGCACTCCATGATTGCTAACACCTATCTTGTTGTAGTCAATCATGCAAGAGTCATAGTTAATGAGGTACGAGTGAGAGCACTCTCATTTCCCAAAGTCTAAACTCCAAAAGGTGACTTGTTATTATAGACTCCAATCTCGTCAACACCTATCTCGTTGTGGTCAATCGCGCAAGAGTTATAGTCAGTGAGGTACAAGTGAGAGCACTCTCATTTCCCCAAGTATAAACTCCAAAATGTGACTTGTTATTATTGATTCAATTCTCGTCAATGCCTATCTCATTGTAGTCAAACATGCAAGAGTTACATATGGTATTAAGGACTCCGTTCTCATCAATATTGATTCCATTTTAGTCACTAGCAAAAATATTGTAGTCATTTAGTTTCATTTGAGATCACAAAATTCCCTTAGTTTAAACTCTAAGCCTCCTCATTGGTAACACCTTTTACATTGTAGTTAATCCCTATATTTTGTAGTTAATAACGTCTACTCCTTTTTCAGTTTATTTTATTTCAAAGTTGGATTGTAAATAAAAACTTGTTATTCTCGATTCCATTATTGGTAACGCGTATCGCATTATAGTCAATCCCTCTCTCTAAACCATTTTTTTAAAAAAATCAAATGAGGGCATTTGGGTCATTCCAGGATGATAATCAAAATGCCAAAATGGGTCATCATCCTTCTCTATCAATTGCAATTTTTACAGTCTCAAATTAGATTTTCCTATTTTCCAGACTCTTTTTGAGGGATTTTCCTATTTATTTCAAATATTTTAACTCCAAAAAATTGAATTTATTGAATTTTTTATTTTTATTTTTTAAATTTAATATTTTCTACAATTTATACCGATTAATTTTATAATTGAGATTAGTGTTTGGAATTATTTTTAATTTCAATCATATATTAAGATTTTGTGTAAAATATCTTGACTACCTTTCAGATATGCCTTAACTTCCCTTTATTTTGAAAACATACAATTTAATCCAATATGTTAACGAATATTATCAAAAGCTTCTAAAAAAAATATAATTTTTCATTAAAATTTATATTAGAATAAATTTTATTTACTATTTTACCCCATTCTAATAAATCCCTAAAATTTATATTAAAGCATATTTTTTCCTTTTCTTTTCTTATTTTTAGAAATAGTTATTTGCTTAATATGATGAAAAATTAGAAATATAAAATTTTACAATAAACTAAAAATTAATAAATTTTAAAATATATTAAAAATTTTGAAAATTCATGTATTAAAATTATTTTTGGTTGTATTATTTTTTTAGAAATATAAATTTTTAATTAGTTCTTATGATAAAGTGGGACATTTTGGTAAAAAAATTAAAAATCAAACTTAACAATCAACTAATAGTTTGGGTGAATAAAAATGAAATCTCAAATATACACACAAGTATAATATGTATTTTAATTTTAAAAGATATCTATATGAGTTTTTAAAATAGTGAAGATATTTTTAATTTTGTTAGTTTTTATTGTGTCATAATTATCGTCTATGTTAGTTTATAAATTAGAACAGCTTCTACGACAATAGATAGGGGTCAGGTTTTGTTTGGCATTTATGCCCCCCTGCCCTCCAAACAGTATGGGAGCCTTTCAGCTCGTACTGCTCACTAAGGGATGGTGAAAGTTAAAAAATAAAAAACATTTAGGCCCTATTTAGTATGTTGTATTAAGGGGGTTTGTATTGGCATTAATTAGCACTAAGTATTGCACATTTTATCATGTTTGATATGAAGACTTGAGCAAATATTGCTCAATACCACTTTTCATGCATCTAGTAATTGATTTTTAAATTGATTTGAATTATGATAACTAATTATTGTATATATAATCGAATTTATTTTTACTTTACAATTTTTTTATTTCTAATTATATTAAAATATTTAATTAATTTAAAAAATTCGTTTATTGTTTAGGAAAATACTTAGGTTATGTCCAATTGCCCAATTATATCTTGCCCCCTATGCTATTTTGTCCCTTCAACATTTAACTGCCACAATCGTTTAAAGCCTCCATTACTGCAAAGCCTTAGAAAGCATAAAACCGTGCACTGATGCAAATTGCAAAAAGGATCCCTTCTGGGTATGTCCCGCCATGGTTGTTTCCTTCTTCTTTTCTTCTTATTCTTCCAATTTCGAAATTAAGTGAAGTTTCAAAACAAAAAAAATGGTTTTGGTATGTGCTTACTTGCAAATTTTGAAATCCCAATAAATTTTGACGAATTGAAAACTTGATAGGAACTAAGAAGATGGATTCGTCTAGATTGTTCAACCCAATTATTCAGAATCCATCAATCATGAGATGACAAACAAATAAAACAACAACAAAAAAAAATCTTTACAAGGTAGTGGGCATGCTGGATATGAGCTTTAAGCACTTTGAAGGAGTTCAGAGACTTTCAAGAGCTATATGTCATTCTCCTAGAAAAATCGATCAGCAAAGCTTTGTTCCCAATTAAAAATCAAAGAAGGCCCCAGAAATCAAAACAAAAGACTAACAGGCCAGTCCTCCTCACAAAATCCTGGGCGACCTTGGCCGCCGTTCACACTGCCGTTTGGTCTTTTTAGGAACTCTGATCACAACTCAATGTTGATGCCCAAGAGTTTTCTCTCTTTTCAATATCGTTTTTCTTTTTTAGACTTTGCAGTGACGGAGGCTTAACGGATTGTGGGGTTTAAGTGTTGAAGGGACAAAATAGGAGATCTACTAGACATATTAGACTTTAGAGACTGAACCTAAGTATTCTCCTATTTCTTTTTTCTGATTATAAGTTTATAATTAATTAAGATATTCACACTTTTAAATTATTGACTTTTATAAGCTATATTATACTTTTATATATGAATGTTTTTACGCTTAAAATATTTTTTCTTTTTCTTAAACCTTATATACGAGAGTATACAGTAATAGAGCCAGATATTAATATTATTTATACATCACAAAATTGCAATTTTTAAGTTATATATTGCATTTTTTTTATTAATGACCTATTTTGTTCCATTGCATGAAAGAAAATAATGTAATCTTGATGCAAATGACTAAATTAGATATTTAGTTAAACTTATGTAACATAAAAAGGGATTACATTGGTAAGATTTATTACTTTAAATAATGTAAAGGGGATACTGTTGGGATGTATAAATGAGGATTACAACATGTGAGAATATGAAAAAAATGAAAGATATTATTTGTCCTTGCTTCTTTCATAGTCTTCCTCCACTTAATCACATATCCACTAAAAAACAAATGATTGTTTAATATATGTCCACTCATGAGATGATAGCAGATCTCCTAACAAAGCCTATAGCTGGAAATGTTTTTGTAAAGCATGTAAAGGCTTTGGGTATGCGAAAAGCATAATATATTGAACTATCACTTCTTCGTTTATCAATAAAATGCATTTTTCCTTTCATTTAAGACACTTTGTTTAAATATATATGTGCGAGTATATTTAACACTGAAAGGTATAAGCAAAAAGTATGAAAACTTAACATGTCGTAAAGGCAAAGGTAGCTTACTCACACGAGTAACTATCTTCCAATGACCATATATGGCATGGAAGGTAAGGCAACTAGTAGTCACCATGAGAAGGTCAAGAAGAATCGCCACATCAGTGTCACCTTAGTGAGACTGAGATACGATTTGCACAAGGCATTGGATCGAATCATGGATAGGTTTGATCCATGAAGCCTATAGCCAAACAAGAACTATTCACTTGTGAGACGTCATGAGATATGTTTTTGAGGATGCTGATCATATTTAGGAACTGTGTTAATACCGTGTTAAAAAAACCTAAAATGACATAAATAGTCAGACATCGTAACACGCAATTCATATTGTATGTACTTGAGAAACTGCAACAAGCATTGAAGAATGATTAGTTCCTCAAGGCGCTCCATCAGAGTGACAACCAGGGGAGGAAGAAAAGGAACTGCAGGGTGAGGGTCAGGATGTTTGTCTTCAAAATCTTCTCTTTTTCTTTTGTGCAGCGGAGAAGGAGGTGTACGTGAGGAAGAAGCCATTGGTGCGTTCAGATAGAAGGAAAGAAAATAAAACAGAGATATATAAAGTGATGAGACAAAAGTATTGATCATAGGAATGGTATACATATGGTTGCGGAATATGAAAGATTTCAGAAAAGAATATCAAAGAATGCAATTGGCCTTCTATCATAATGAGTACAAACTTAGCTAATCTACACCTATTGATATTAGTATCCGGCGTAGTAATTATAGTTTACACAAGTGACGTGCTAATCCAGTGTAATTATTTTTTCTTATTTACAAAAATACCACCGGTCATATTTTTTAGACTGTCTCCACAAGGATCGGTTTAAAAATAGGGCTTTAAAAAGCATATTTTGTACCAGTGAAGGGACGTGGATGGAAGATCACTGTTACACTATAATGTGAGTCCTAGGAAGAAAAACCAAACCTGCCATGATGCCCTCAAGACTTAGGTTGTGTCATGAGGACTTGGCCTAGTGACCGCTACTTTAGACTGAATCCAATTGATTATCAATGTACTAGCCAAATGGATCAATGTTGGGAAAGCGATCAAGTCAAGGACAACTAACACTTAGTCAGGAGGATGACTTACCCAGAAATATGTAACTACACTGGTGTCTATGACATGTCCCTTATAGGTTGTTCAAACAACTAGTAAGTGTGGACACAATGCATATAAGAAGGCAATTTATGTGATTAATACTGATAATCTTTTACCATTCACTCAAGAGGGATTATATATGCCATGAGTAAGGTGTACGAGCAAGGCTAAGATCTTTGAGGCTACATATATCCTTCATGTAGGTATATTAAGGATGTCCTTGTGTGCTAGTCCTATGTCAAGGATTTCTACTGTATAAGCATCAAAATTGAAGACATCAAAGCCCATGTAGTCATGGTAGACACTATGTATGAAGCAAAAGAGATATGATGATCGTATGATAGTCATCCCATCAAGTGCAAGTGGGAGATGTTGGATTTTTTGGCATAGGGCTGGCCTAGATGGGATGGACTACTTGATTGTGGAACAAGTTAGTTTCCTAATTAAGCAATCCATTTAATTAAATAAATAATATAAGGTAATATTGCATTACCATTAATTGGTTAGATTACTTAATTAGGTCAGTTACCTAATTAAATATAATATAAATTAAATAAGTTATTTAATTTATATTATAAACAACATGGTATTATAGATATATGAATATTTAAATAAGTATAAATTCAAATTCAGATATCTTACTATTTATTTAATTAAGTTAACATAATGTGTAAAATAGAGGCCTCCAAGCACGACTAAAAGGAACCCTAACCGTTGAATCATCTAGCTATCTTTTATCCTCTTCTTACTTTCTCTCATGTGTGGTGCATTAATGTGTAATCACAGTTTAGGTTCTAGTAACCTAGTTTACATGAGCTCCAATTTTGGCCTGAAGACCCAAGCCAGTATGCTTACGAATCATCTCTTTTATATTATTTTCTAGCATGCACAATAATTCTCCTTCTTCATATAACATCCAATTAATTCTCCTAATGAATCAAATTGCTCTTAAATATTAGAGAGAAAAGTTTCATATAGGATTGGTATAAAAAATTATCTTTTATGCTTGAGCGAGGAACTTCATTGAGGGAAATTTTAGGAAAGCACAAGTTGACCAATGTGTTTGAATTCAAGGACTTAAGTATAACGCTAAAAAACATAATCACTACTGTAGAAAAGGCTTTCTATACCGATTTAAAATGGTATTCTACATAGGATGAATATTTGGTGTAGAAACAGACCGTGTAGAAAATGTACATGTTTTAAACTGATCAGTACACATGTGTAGAATAATCTTTTTCTAAACCGGTCTACAAATGAGTGTTGAAGGCTAAATTTTTGACACCAGTTGTAAGTACATCTAGTGTAGATGGATGAATTTTCTACGCCAGTTTTGTGTATGTCCGCTATAAATGAATAAATTTTTTTGACACCGGTTGTGTTTTCATCCGGTATAGATTAATCTATTTTCTACACCTCACCATGCACACAACTGGTGTAGATGTTGTAGATGTTATAATATTATATATTAATTGTTTCTACACTTACCGATATTCTTTATTTGGTTTAAATGTATTTTTTAAAAACAACACGTTCACTGTTTCATTATCCCATCCCCTAAGCTTCATAAATAAATTGCCTAAATATACGAATCAGAGACAGCAACTGAGACAAAATTCGATTGTATTTAATAAAATTCAATACAAAAAGTGTTACAACTTGAATAGAAACTTAAAAAATGTATTCAGTAAAAGATAAATATTATTGAGAAGAAACTAATTGAACAAAAAACTTAGCCCAACGATTGCGCAGGTCCTCAATTTCTTGATCAGTAAATAGGTAAGGCTGATCAAACATTTGAAATATCAAATTAAAAACTAAGTAATTAAGGGATTACTTATATATATTAAATTGACAAGAAATATGAAATCATTGAAAACACAATTTTACCTCCTCAGTCAGCTCAGTCCTATTTGACATGATTATGTTGATCATGTGTCAACTGTTTAGAAGCCACACAAGTTACTTTCTATGGGTTGGCTTTGAGTCTGTAATATAATATTAACATGATCAAAATTATTTGTCATCATCAAATCATCTAACACTTAATGTTTTTCTTACCTTCAGTGTGATCCATTTAGGGTCCCTCACCAAGTGGTGTGCTTAAGACCATTTGTAATTGCGAAAGTCATCATAGCCCTATGACCAAAGTTATAAAGTTAGTAACTCATTTATTATAAAGACAATATTTATTACAAATATCATTGTTCTGTAGAAGAAAACTCATGTGTTCATAATCTTCTTGACATCAGCTAATGACTTGTAATGGCAAGAGCAAAAGAAGACAACTTTATAAATTTTCTTACATAAGATGAACAATTGCTAATGGTTGCTATAGAAATTAAAAATAATGAGTATTATCATTAAGAAAATATAAAACTAGTATGAAATAAATAAAATATTATTATTCTTACTCCTGCATATATGGTGAAAAAAGCAATCTCAGTTTCACTGAACCACCTACAAATGTATTGAAGTCTCAAAGATTGAGAGGTCCCGTTTGCATAAATTTGAATTAGGTATAGGAATCCAAAATTACTTTGTTTGCCCTTAGAATCTAACTTAGCTTGCATGTACCTACAATTAATACAAACACACGTTAGTTATACAGTTATAAGAGTTGAAATTTCTTATTATATATATTTATATTTAAATTAGACTTACATTAAAAACACTTAGATGCACCTAAAGGTTAGTTATTCCTTAAGAGTGATAAGAGATCTCACATCCACATGGTCAACATAAGCTTGTGCCCCCGCATCACCCACAACTGAATCTATAGGCAACTCATTCAGATGGAATGTATTGTCATATGCCAATAGGATCACACGTTGCATGAAACTCAAAATCGGAGGAGATATTGGAAGTTTATGTTGGAAATTGTGCTCTAGGGGCCAATCATTTGTTAGAAAATGTGCCCTAAGGGCCAATCATTGTCTTATAAACATTATTGATTTATGAATTTATTAATTGGTTATCATATCATTTGCATGTTTATTATGATGACCATCCTTGGATAATTCATGATCTTATCCTAAATGTCCCTGGTCAGTCATCTATGCGGGAGCAGAGATGAAATAAGACCAGTATGACTTTGAAGATGTATAGAAATATAAATCAAAGTCATAGGCACATTACAAGGTGTTGGACTGACCCGCTATGAGAGAGCTGCATGGGTTACATCATAAGCTTCTCTCATATACAAACCATGTCACTATGCCCTTTGACCTGAGATCATCATGGATTCCTACATGACAAATGCTCAGCTTTGACCTAGTCAAAAGTCACTTTTGACCGAGTGATCATAAAGACTATGTTCGAGCTTAGTGGTTTTTTCATGCGGAGGAATGTGAATGGTCAAGATGGAATTTGTCCCTCATATTCGTAGAGAGATATTACTGGGCCCCTCGATGAGCGAGTCTGAGAAATGTATGGCCATACTGTAATGGAAAAGTAGTTCCATTTCTATAGTCAGACTACTCAGGGATCGAGAAAGTAACGGTCAGGAATAGGAGGATGACATTCACCATGCCTCATCCATGACCAAAATATCGCATGACAGAAGGGACATGATATGGTTGTATAAAAGGTTACATCGTTTATCGATCCTCATATGATTTGGGTAGTCGTTATGTCTTGCTAGAGACCGCTTGCGACTTGTGGTCCAGTATAGCAAATGGCCCACTGCCAACTTCATATGGGCCTAGAGGGTCGCACACAAAATAGTCCAACACGAGCTATGATGTCTAGATTCATTGAATCTAAGACGTGTCTAGATTCAATGAATGATCTAGGGTTGATGTATATATTTATTTATATTTATATTCGTATATATACATTATATATAAGGGATATATAGGATTTAATTTATAAGGATAAATTAAATCTCTATCATGTTTGAATTTGAAATTCAAATTGATAAGATATCTCATATAAGAGATATTTACAAGATTTAATTTATAAGGATAAATTAAATCTCTATCACGTTTGAATTTTAAATTTAAATTGATATGATATCTCAAATTTGATTTATGAGAATAAATCAAATATAGTCTAGTCTTATCTTTATTTTAAATTAAATAAATAGGGGAATTAAATCTGTAGGATAGATTTAATATAAACATTATTTATTTAATTAGTTTCTTATCAAATTATATAATATGTGATATTGTATTAATTTTGGATTTAATATAGATTAATTCCAAAAATCCAATTCGATTGAGGAAAACGCAGAGCATCCTATATATCTAATTTTAGGAGCTACATTTTCAGAACACAAATAACACAAAAGGCCAAACAGAATCTGTAAAAGGTTTACAGATAAAAAACTACTGGAGTAGAGACGGAGAGGACGAATTCTTGAGAAAGCCTTGGAGGGACAGGAGACACTAGCACGTCATTCGTGGTTGGAACGCTGTTCATGTGGATATCAGTAGAGGAAGCCGACTTGAGGCGTCAACTTCTTGCGATCGGAAAGAGAGCACGAGCCGCGGAGAGAAGTTGTGGACGCCTTCTTGCGATCGGAAAGAGATCACCAGCCGCGGAGAGAAGTTGTGGAAGTCGCTGAGAAACACTGAGGGTGATGCTTCTTCCCACTTGACTTAAACACATACGGTAGATCCTGGCAAGGAATGGAAAAAATTTTTAAGTTAATTTCCGCTGCGTGTCTTCCAATTCCTTACATCATTGTCTCATGAACATTGTTGATTTAAGAATTTCTTAATTATGTTATCATATTATTTACATTTTTACTGTGATGACCATCCTTGTATAACTCATGATCTTATCCTAAATGTCCCTGGTCGGTCATCTATGTGGGAGTAGAGATGAAATAAAACCAGTATGACTTTGAAGATATATAGAGATATAAATCAAAGTCATAGTCACATGTAAGAGTACAAGGTGTTGGACCAACCTGCTATGAGAGAGATGCATGGTTAAGTCATAAGCTTCTCTCATATACAAACCATATCACTATACCCTTTAATCTGAGATCATCATGGATTCCTACATGACAAACGCTCAGCTTTGACCTAGTCAAAAGTCACTTTTGACCGAGTAATCATAAAGACTATGTTCGGGCTTAGTGGTTTTTCATGCGGAGGATTATGAATGGTCAAGAAGGAATTTGTCCCTCACATTCGTAGAGAGATATTACTAGGCCCCTCGATGAGTAAGTCTGAGAAATGTATGGCCATACTGTAATGGAAAGGTAGTTCTATTTCTATAGCCAGACTACTCAGGGATCGAGAAAGTAACAGTCAGGAATAGGAGGATGACATTCTCCATGCCTCGTCCATGACAAAAATATTATGTGACAAAAGGGACATGATATGGTTGTATAAAAGGTTACATCGTTCATCGATCCTCATATGATTTGGGTAGTCGTGATGTCTTGCTAGAGACCGCTTGTGACTTTTGAGTCAGTATAGTAAATGGCCCACTGCCAACTTCATATGGGCCTAGAGGATCGCACACAAAATAGCCCAACGCGAGCTATGATGTCCAGATTCATTGAATCTAAGACATGTCCAGATTCAATGAATGATCCAGGGTGGATGTATATATTTATTTATATTTATATATATATTTGTATATATATATAAATTCATATATATATATATTGTATATAAAAGATATTTACAAGATTTAATTTATAAGGATAAATTAAACCTCTATCACGTTTGAATTTGAAATTCAAATTGATATGATATGTCAAATTTGATTTGAGAATAAATCAAATATAATTCTGTCTTATCTTTATTTTAAATTAAATAAATAGGTGAATTAAATCTATGGGATGGATTTAATATAAACCCTATTTATTTAATTAGTTTCTTATCAAATTATACAATATATGATATTGTATTAATTTCATAATTAATATAAGATTAATTCCAAAATCTAACTCAGTTACAACACCGATAACATCATATATAGTTGACATTTAGGGGCTACGGTTTTAACAGCGAGTGTGAACAAGGAATATGTAAAAGGTTTACAGATAAGAAACTGCCGAAATAGAGACGGGGAGGACGGATTCTTGAGTAAGCCCTGGAGGGACAGGAGGCGCTAGTACGTCGTTCATGGTTGGAACGCTATTTGTGTGGATACTAGTAGAGGAAGCTAACCTGAGTCATCGACTTCTTGCTATCAGAAAGAGATCACCAGCCGCCGAGAAAACTGTGAATGTCGCAACTAGAAGCTGAGGAAGTCACGACTAAATACTAAGGGTAATACTTCTTTCCACTTGACTTCAACACATTCGGTAGATCCTGGCAGGGAATGGAAAAATTTTTAAGTTAATTTCTACTGCGTATCTTCCAATTCCTTACAGTTTACTCATGGGTCACTCGACATGACAAAAAAATATGCTTTGGCCACAATATGAAAGTCCCCTTCACCTGACTCACTGTCTTCATCTCACTAGTGGGAATTGGGACAAGAGCATCTTCAATTACTACGTCTTCAACTATAACCCTTAATTGATCATTCTAAATTTGGATGTGGAGGACAATTGACCCTAAGATATTGATGGAACCATGTGCCACTAACCATCTAAGAGGATCCTCCACATATAGATCACAAGGTTCAGCATCCAGATTTTCACGATCCTCTGTTGTAGGTCTGGCCATGCAACAACTCCTTTTAGTACTATGGTGGGCTGCAAGTGAGTACATTTGGGGGGTACTTGGCTCCTGTTGTCTTGATGTCATCATAGATAGTATTTTTTCCTTGAGCTTTTCCTTGAGCTATACCAACCCCTTTTGTAATCATGCCTGAAGTGAAGCTTCTGCCTTTACCCTAGCCTCTGTCTATATGGTGGCTAACAATGATTCCAATTCTACCCTTAGCACCAAATGTTTGGAATGTCATAGAGATGCTCCAAAGTAATCTCTCATACCCACACCTCCTCCAACTCCCCTAACACGGTCCTATACTCTTGTTTGATCGTAGCAACAGTCAAGATATAATTTCTACCACCTAACTTGAATGATCCATAGGCTTCTTATGTTTAAGATTTGTCTATAACATATAAAGAACAAACATAAGAAATAATATAATTAGTCTGCTAAAATAAAATAATAGAAGTAGTACTTACAATTTTTTTTGCAATCATGTGAGCATGATCACTTGTATATGATTTGTTTCTTGTTTGGTGAGTATACAACCATTTATCTTTGTGACGTACTGGAGATAGGGGAGCAAGAAGAATACTGATATCCGACCCAATATTTTCTTCTAATCTCTTCTTCTTGGCCCCCAACAAATCTTTTTTAGCCTACATGTAACCCCCTTAAGACATTATGTGAGGGCAATCATTCTTGAGAGCTTGTTCAATCACTTTTGCCCTTTCTTCCTATAAGAATTGAAGTGTTTAAAATCAATACACATGATAATCTAATACGTTTGTCAATACATATGTATAAAAGTATCAGCACATACACGCATGACACTCTAAAATATATCAACTCACCATAGCTGCTGGCTTAGTCCCAAGCTTAATAAATTCTTCCCAAGTTAGCTTCGTCAATAAATTGATACTTGCTGCATGGTGAAGTATGAGGCTGACCATCTTTGTCCTGTCCATGCACATAATTATGAGCTAGTTGTGTCTTGAATACCCTACACGCTCAGCGCAATAAGACGTCTTCTTCTTCAAGACTTCATTGTTGGGAATATCATAAGTGAATCGCAATAATTCCCATTAAAAGTAGAGTTATCAACAAGTAGTTGTATTTTTTAATATTGCTCTGCCTACAATATAAAATAGTTAGTTCCTATACCCAGATAGTATCCCAAATTTAATTCTTCATGTGATCATCAACAGTATCCCAAGTATGTATGGTGATGTTAGGCTTGTTGCGGGCTAGGAGGCTGACATAGCTTATGCACTTGGTCCTCTATTCACCAATTGGGCTCCAATGTCTGTCAAACTCAATTGGTACCTTTTCCCTTCCTTCTTGCCTTTCATAATGTCTTTCAATCACATCGCATTTCTACCCATCCTTTGTATAGAGTCGCTTGGAGCATCGCTAGCCTTATTATGATTAACACTACCCCCATACTCCAATATATGCAAATCTTGTTCCTTTAGCATTTATCAATAGAAAAAAGTGCAAGCATTTATTATAGGAAAAGTAGAAAACAAAATCAAACATGGTAAACAGACTTAACCATTTTTCCTTCACCCCTTCAGAATACACAAAGCTTTTTCCTTTAGCATATATACATTGAAAGAAGTGCAAGCATTTATCAGAGGAAAACTAGAAAACCTAGATTAAACAAGTATTCGGTGAAGCAGTACTGAGAAAAGGAGTGCAAAAAAACATGTACATAGAAAAACACAACGAGAACGAGAACAGACAAGAACGAATGAGCATGGCGAAGACCCATTAAAACTAGAGTACAGCAAGCAGAGTAATGATAGAAGCTAAGTAAGAAGGAAGACTGAGGGAAACCTAAAAATTGAGGAATGAGAGAGGTGCCAAGGCACGGGCTTAAAAAATGTATTTTCTGTAGGAAATCTTCACCG